>CARXXK010000001.1:12723195-13212311 GCA_949089665.1 Macrosiphum euphorbiae | reverse complement strand
CTCTCACGGTCGTAAAATATTATATTATTGTGTTGATCGTCGTCACGATTCCGGGTCGGTGTTGGACGCAAAATACATTTTATAGTAATATATTACGACAGCACGGCGCACTTCCTCGTCGTGTTTTTTGTGATACTCGCAATGGCGTAATGACTATATATACAAAGAAAAAAAATATGACGCCCACGATTATATTATTACGACGACGACGGACACGACGAAAACGAAAGCATACGCACAAAAGGTTCGACTTTTTAGCAGTGAATGGGCGCTAATATAATAATACAAGTTATAATCGCGGCGAGAAACGCGCTCGGACCGATTTATTTATTTTTCCCTTCGTCGTTTTCCCTAAACCGAAAGCGACGCATTACGACGTTAGGCATGCTTATTAGTAAGTAGTATACAATATTTTTATGCAGATATTGTCTCGAACGTACGACTGACTTGTCTGCCTCGGTTATGTTATTCAAATGTTACCAGTTACGTGTTGACAGCTCGTGCTCCACCTGAAATGCGTTCCGATCGTGTGTATAATGATATTATTATTATTGTTAGGTACCTATATTGAGACGTATAATATAATGGATTACGAGTACTTCTCGTTGACTTTAACACACGTCATTATGATGACGTGAATGTACACTGTTATGTAAAATATTCACTCATAATTAATTGAAAATAACCGATTGTGTATTAAATCGTTCACATAATTATATTATATTATTATTAGTTACGAGGATTCTATATTTTTATCTCACCAATATTCCGAAATATATTTCAGTTATTATTTTTAAATTGAAAGTCATTAACTTTTAATAATATCGTGTATTATTATAGAGAACTAAGTTAGTTGTAAAAAACTACTTCATTTTATTTGAAAGCCATACAGGTTTTGTTTTAATGTTTTTATCTTAAACAATACTATAACGATAACACGGCGTTTTGGGTAGGCTATTCAGCTACATTATTGCCGTGGATTTAGTTTTCCGATATATTAATATATTCTTTGAGTTAAAATCATCTTAATATAATATAAAAGAAATATTAGACGCGGAGCTTACTATAATATTTATGATTATATTAATATAATATAATATTTATATTATAATATGAGTCGAGGTTTTTTTTTTAATTATAATTTTAAGTTAACTTTCTGATTGCAAGATAAAACAAACAAATAATTATGTCAATAAAATAAAACTATAAGCTTTGCAGATTCTGGCATTATAAAATAATAATCATAACCATTTTTGTGTTTCAGCTAAGAAGAAAGTGAAGAAGCTTCTGATCCCCCTGCTGATCGTTCTCAAGCTGTTCAAACTGAAACTCCTGCTTTTCCTGCCGCTCATCCTGGGTCTGGCGTCGTTCAAGAAGGTGCTTGGCTTCCTGGCACTGGTCGTTCCCGGTCTCATCGGGTTCTTCAAACTGTGCAAGCCTGACCTCCAGCACAACTACGGCACGTTCGGGCACAGCAGCTACTATCACAGGCCGTCCAACTGCGGTGGACCTCTGCCCCAGTCTGGACCCGTGTACTCGCCGTACCGCGAACACCAGGAACCGCAGTACCACCGTGAACACTTGGAACAACCGCAGTACCACCGTGAACATCCGGTAGATCCGCAACAGTACCTGTACGAGTCAGCCGACGCGCAGCCGTACAACAGCCGGCCAGCCCGGAACCAGCAGGACGTCAAGGTACCGTCTTCCGGTTCAGTCGCGTTTAAGGAAGATGCCAACGACATGGCGTACAACGGTTACAACAGGCAGCAGCGGCGATAAAACCATACAAGTGTAACTGTATCCATGGCCACTGCAGCGGACACTGTCCTCGTTATCGCAGGATAATATCCATATGTACATATAGATCACTTGATCCCCGCAAAGTGAAAACCTGTCCATTCACTGTCGCACCATCTATATGTATCTCGCCAACTCGTCCACTCTGTACTCACGCAACTCTCCTCTGCTGTGTAAAAACCTAATATTATTATATATCACTGTACGACGCCTCGACATTGCGATATTCATAATATTTCTTACTGGCCATTATGATTCGTCGGGAAATTTAGAATTTTGCAACCACATATTTTTTATCCTCGCGTGTACAGGCTCGATTTACTACTACAATTTACTATTTTTACGACGAGTCGATTTTCGTCGAGACGTGTTTTAGAAGTCGTGCGCGATTTCAATATGCAATACCTATACGCGTAGTTCCTCGTAATCGCGACGAGACAAATATATTTCACTGTTTGCTGTGACAGTCGTGGTATATCATATCAACTATAATAATTAGTATAATTTTATTATTAAGACATAATTATTATTATAAGCCTTAATATTATTTTGTTTATACATTTTTGCGCAGTGTGACAAAAACGGGTGATATTTTATATAATTTAATTAGATTTTGTATTTTATTGTAAATATATGTTTAAACTGTAATTATGTAAACATAATATATTTTCACTACCATAAAACCCCGCTGATTTAAGTATAATATTATATTATGTGATTTAAGTGGTGCATCATACGTCATAAACTCATAACTCATAGTGTCAACAAAATATTATGCTATTATAAAGTATAAACGATATAAACAATATGCTGCACGTTTATATTACTGGTCAGTAACAGATGCCAATGCTATATGTAATTTAGTACCTACGGTAAATCTACTTGATCCTTACTTGATGATTTCTGATTGAGTACGTTTATTTAGCTTACTCAATACATACATTAATATTGATAATGAGTAAAAATGTAGCAAACAGTTAGAAAATATTAGAAAATTAGTTTTAGAAGTGGCCAAATATTGCTTCAAAATATTATACTTTTATTTCTATGCTAAAATTATTATTCTCTACCTTGTAAAATATAAAACCACGTTTTTTACCCTGAAACTTTCTCTTCTAGTCTTATTATTATTTAATTATTACTTAAAGTGTCGCCTTAAATCCCTTATTATTAATATTATTTTCTGATAAATCTTTAGTGTTCATTCGCTAATGCGTGTATCAAAGCCTACGAGTTCCACCGACCTAAATATTCGGATTTACACGCGGTGCGGCTCGTAGGTCATAAGTTGCGTCCACGAAAAACCCAGAATCTTACAAGTTACAATATATATAAAAAAAAAAAATCTAATTCGTCGAAAATTGGTATTGCTTCTCTCTGAATCTAAAATAGCAAGAATCAAAGTTCACATAATAATTATACTGTCTATGTGCGGGCCGGGAGCGTAAAATAATAATACGCGCGCCCGGACACCAACTAGGCTTCTTAACACCACTAGCACTTAAGTCCTGGAAATATGGAGAACAAGCTGGATGTGTAATGGTGTAATAGCTCGAACAGTAGTTTTGCCTAGCAATTACTGTCGGCTAGGTAGTGCGTGTTGTGTAATTATGTGTATTTGTGTATGAATATGTGTAGGTGTGTATACAATTTAACAAATATGTAATAAAAAATGGTAACAGACACGGTTTTCGATAGCTAAGTTGCTGTATAACACACAATTTAAATAATAGCGGTACAAATATGTAATAAACACATCGCAACACAAATGTATAAAAAATATAATATTGAATGGCTCTTTTGGCCCAACCGAAATAATAATAATACGATGATAATAATATAAAAAACCATTTGAGCCGGTATAAAAAATAATGTGACCCTTCTGGTCCAACAATATATTATAGTAATAGAGTTAATAATAATAAATGACCGGCCCTTATGGCCAGCCGAAATAAAATATATATTGGCGCAGCTATTTGAGCTCGTATAAAAAATCCATAGCCCTTGCCCCTTCCGGTCCAACAAAATAATAATAATAAATTATAATTGTAACAAATATATAGCCCTTTTGGCCCAACAATTGAATATGTATTATAATAAAAGGTTGTTGTATATAAATAATGAAAAAAACTCACAGTTTGTGGAGCGCAACTGGCCAACTGGTCCTGTCCTATAACAATACGAGTACAATACACGTAAAATGACAAGAATAATAATATAATAAGTATTGCCCTTATGGCTCATAATAAAAAAAAAATCAAGATTATATTATAATGATTTTTGCACATGTTGGTGTTTGCGGAAGGACGTACTACGATACGAGACAAAATCACGGCGGCCGTATTAAATTATATTGTTCGGCAGCCGACGAGGCGGCGTACGATAATGCTCTGGCTTTATCTACATAGTATATAACTCACAAGACACATTCAACGATAATAATAATAATAAAATAATACAAATAATGATGTGTGTGTGTCCAGTTGTTCCCCCGTGACCTATGTCCTATAGGCTGTATGACATAAGCGCCAAAGGTACAAAAATGACCTATCATTTGCGCCAAAATCAGTAGGATATAAGCGCCAATCTAATATTGTATACCTGCTATACCCAACATATGACATAAGCGCTAAAGGTGCAAAAATTACATATCATATGCGCCAAAATTAATAATTTATAAAAGTATTAAGTAGGTAGTTATTTAAAAATTTCTATATCTTATAAAAATTATATTATATTAAAATTATTTTGTTGATAGTAAATTATAATATAGGTAGGTACATGCACATAAATATTTAATAAATTTAATAAATTGGTTAATTTTTTATAAAAATAAAATGTCGATAGTAAATTATAATATACATGCACATAAATATTTAATAAATTTAATAAATTGGTTAATTTTTTATAAAAATAAAATGTCGATAGTAAATTATAATATACATGCACATCAATATTTAATACATTTAATAAATTGGTTGATTTTTTAATCCCACTTTTTTCACATATTCCATACGATTTATTTCACCATCCTGGTATTTCTTCCATTGTACAATTATTTCATCGTGAGATATCCTTAATTTATTGTTAGGAGGAGAGTTCATAAATAAATATGTTTCGCTTTGTAATTTTAATAATACATCAATTACTATATGAACGGAACAATGAGCAACATAAAATTGGTCTTTTAAATGTCGATGATATGATTCAGCTGCATTTGTAGTTCGTATAACCTCATTATCCGGAATTTCAGCCCAAATTTCAGATGGAAATATACTAGAATAAATGTATGTTTCTAAAATGTAATCACTAAATTTGGAAATCGTTTGATCTTCAGGTGCGATGGACATTAAATCTGCAAAAGCATCAGATACTTCGGTGCACGGAAGAAAAGCCAAACCAAAAAAAGACTTCAACCAAATCCCTATTTCAGAGTTCTTCGTGTATTCATTTCGAAGACCCAAGCTTTGAATTTTCCGAAACCACGATTGCCCTAAATGAAATTTACAACATTTTATTTTTGAGTTTGGAAAAACTGCTAAAAATCCATCATGTGCTGCTTTTTCAAAATCAACTAAGAGTGTTTTTGGAGAAAATTCTAAATTATAGTTTTCACACAATTTTTGTATGTATTTCCACATTGATTCGTAGCAATTTGATGTTTTACTTGGTAGTAGACAGTATATTAAATGTAAATATCTTCCACAGCTATAAGTATGTATTGTATAAAGCTGGTAAAAAAATTTCGGACACACGTAAAATGTACCATCGGCAACTAAAAGTGAACTATTGTGGCACATGTATTGAATATTAGATTTAGTGATCAGATAAATGATTTTGCTTTCTGTATCTACGTGACAAAACGTTTCGTTCCTATTAGTTAAAATATTCCGGTTACTAACTTGATTAATAGCTTCTTCCAATGATTGAGGCGTTGTCGGCAATAATTTACGTCTTTGTCTGTACATTGAAACTCGAATATTTCCAATATCATCTGAAACCATTTCCGTATTTTCAGCAGCACACAACTCGTGACGCATTATTTTCGATGGTCGGTCGGTAATATTTTCAGTTGCTTTTCTCTTACAGTTATTGCGCAAAATATGACACTGAGCATCATGATCATTCACTATATCGTGTAAATGCTCACCATTAACACGAACAATCGCAGTCATAGGTTTATCCATCTCTATTCTAGCAGAACATTTTTTTTTGGTACACCTCAATGACACATTACCACTGGCCATTTCTCTTAAAAATCTATATTTTTGTTCTTTAAATAAAATACACACAACACCTTTGTTTGTTACAGTTTTTATAAAATCCATTTTAACGAATGACGCTTACGAAATAGGTACTAACAATATGTTATAACACAAACTGCTCACACACTGTCTATTTGACAATCTATCGTAATCAGATAATACATTTGTCGATTAAGATTAAGTGTTTGGAGTTTTTGAGCGATATAGTTCTAAATTTAATATCTGTTATTTAATTTCTATTAACCGTGGCTCACAGGTACCTAGGATTTTGGCGCTTTTGTACGATACGACTTTTTTTTTCTTATCTTATTTTGGCGCTTATGTCTTCCACCGGTCCTATATTCTTATATATTTATAATTGGGTACTTTATTACTATAACGTTTTTATGTTGCGGTGGAAACGGTCTGTATTATTTTGTTTATAATTTATTTGCAAGCAGAAAATATTACTACTCGATATTACATCGAAAACCAAAAAGCACATTTTGGTAAATATATAATGTATACATAATATAATGTCTGGTGTATTTATTAATTTGTTTTCCTTTTTTGATTTACAGAGAATAATATGTTTATCGCCTTCGTGGCAGAAGTCACCGGCGAGGCCATATTATATGGCCTCAGCCGCTATCTGGACACCGTTGTCCGAAGTAAGTTTAGTCATATAAATACTGATTTAATTTAATTAATTTTTAATCATAATATAAATGTGAGAATCAGACAGAGGAAATAGCTTAATAATAATAATGCATAGTTTATTATTAAATGATCTGTATTCATAGTATTATAATTAATCATTTGTAATTTATATTATACTACACAGATTCAATCTCGGCTACGGGCAAGACTGAGGTGTGGACAAATCTGTATGGAACTTATGCAAGCCTGAGATCTGAACCGCATTTCAATGAATCGAATGCAGTAACTAATGACGAGTTGTTTGACGTTATTAATCCGACTAGTAGAGAATGTGTAGACGGTAAGAGTTTGTGCATCACTATAATTTTTGCACTTGATTGTAGTATTATTGTATATTCGTATAGAACTATTTTCGTGTCTGATAAGAGATCCATCACAAATGGCTGATGATGGATTCAAATTGTTTGTAATGAACGGTGACATAGATCCTATGCGGATTGAGTCATTAAACACAGTGATGGACGACAATAAGGTAAAAAATACTCTCATGATGATTATATAAGTATGCTATGAATAATAAATGGGCGTACATTACCACACTTGGACAAATTCTGTCGATATAATATATACATTACAGGTGTTGACGTTGCCGGGCAATGAACGTATAGCCCTGACACAGACAATGTGTCCACCGTTCGATTTGAGCTGGTCTACCACGCCAGCCACTGTTTTTCATTCTGGTATACTCACACCGGACGTAACGCACAAACAAATGTTGTGTACGTTACTCGATTGTCTTCTGACTCGAATGGCCGGTCCGCCGGAAACTGCTAGGGATGTTCACGAAACATATTTTGTGTTCACTTGTCTTTGGGTTTTTAGTTCAGCAACATTTCAAGATCAGGTGCCTATAATTAGTATTATTTTTTAATATAGTTAGCGCTCCATGCTATACAATTAATACAATGTATTTAATATATTATATTATACCTTACAAACAACACACTTGGACAAACTCTGTCGATATAATATATACATTACAGGTGTTGACGTTGCCGGGCAATGAACGTATAGCCCTGACACAGACAATGTGTCTACCGTTCGATTTGAGCTGGTCTACCACGCCAGCCACTGTTTTTCATTCTGGTATACTCACACCGGACGTAACGCACAAACAAATGTTGTGTACGTTACTCGATTGTCTTCTGACTCGAATGGCCGGTCCGCCGGAAACTGCTAGGGATGTTCACGAAAAATATTTTGTGTTCACTTGTCTTTGGGTTTTTAGTTCAGCAACATTTCAAGATCAGGTGCCTATAATTAGTATTATTTTTTAATATAGTAGCGCTCCAGGCTTATACAATTAATACAATTGTATTTAATATATTATATTATACCTTACATGTTTATAATAATAATGTCAATTATTTAATATATTTTGTGTCTTTGTGATCATTATGCTAAATTGGTAATTTACTTATAGTTGATCGATTGGAGACTTGAATTTTCCAAATGGCGGTTAACAGAGATTTTATTCATTTTAATAAAAGCAATTTATAATTAAACTATAATATTATCATACCAATTGAGAAAAATATGAATACAATTACAATGTTTCTGAACCTTATACTATTGATGTCCACATGTAGACACTAATTTATGTCTAATTATATTAATAATATTTTTTAATTACTTTTGATATTAATCAACTATATAACATTTAACATATAATATTTATTTTAAATGACTATTATTTCATATTTGAATATGTTGGTATTGTAATAAAGAAGAATATTGATTATTACAATGTGCAAACGATCACTTGTATAATATAAGTTAACAAATCAATTTGAACTACTTATTTAATGATCTATACCTACCTTATAACATACCTACTAATTGTATACGAATATTTAAAAGTGGATTTAATTAAACATTTAAAAAATTAATTTTTTTGTTGTTTCATACAAAATATTATATTCCGTTTATTAACATAAAACATTTAATTAATACCATATTAATACACCGTAGAAGAAATTACTGTATTATATATTTATATTATTATTATTTTTGTTTTTTTTTTTTCATAAAGCGTTTATAAATTCAATCCGAAACCTACTCTAGGTATAATTTTATATCTTAAACTTATGTATGCAGGATATTCGTCCAGAAAACGAATACTTGATTATCACACTGATACATTCACATTTTGCGGACGGTATTGGTGACCAAAAATGTATGCATGTGCGGTCGTCGCCTGTACTGCAGACAATATTAAATGATGCAGTGAAGTCGTACAATGAATTTCTGGGGGCTCTTAATTTAGTGCAATTCGAAGACACGATGTCCCACGTTTGCTGGATAAATCGTATTCATGAACTTCCCAGAGGCAACTCATTAAGGTATTTAGGCCCACTTTTAGATCTTCAAAAGGTCGATTTGAAAGTGGATCTAAATACATTATACAGTATGGCTGGATTGAAAGTCTTAAGCATCGTGTTAGCTATGGTTGACACCCAAGCCGCCGATGATAGTTTAACTTTGCTCATCAATGGCATGCTGGCCAGTGATGAGATACGAGAGCTGTTTGCCGATGATGAAATCGGCAATTTTATCCAAACCATAGCCCAAGAGGTTTAGTCAATGATTAAATTAGGTTATTTACAATGTTAAATTGACAATCTATGATTCTAGGTTAAAGCAGCTGGTTTATCGAAAATTAAACTGAACTTTTTTGTCAACAAAGTTGAAACATTAATTAAGATGGTTTTCTGTTGTTCACCTGCAGGCAACAGATTAAGGATTGGATCCAGAAATTTTCCGGATTTAGTCAATTGGACTCCAATCAACTGGCTTAATGAAATACCTAAAGATACATTGGAGTCTGTATCGTTCAGTCTTTTAAGGTTGATTAAAAATGCATTAATAATAATATACTAATGATTAAGTTTTTAATAATTTATATTATACAAATTTATTAAAAAATATATTTTTTATTAAAGAGGTCTAGTCAAGGATGATGAAACTTCCAATATAGACCGGAACACTTCTGTTATGTTAGAAGTAAATATGAAATAACATTTATAATATTAAATTACAATTTATGTTTTAAAGAAAGTGCATCCAATACAAAAATGTCTGCGTTATTTGGATAAAAAAATTGGAAGCATATTTTGACCATCCACATGTTAATTCTAGAATATTCATTAATGCCCCAATCTACCACACTATTCCTCAAGTACTTTTATTATAAATGCAATAAACTTATCTTCCTTAGCTGACCGTCGCTGATCGCATGCTCTTGATTTTCTTAATAAAGTCTTATCGGTATCTGTCGACTCCCCTTCACTCCTTGCTCTAATTAACTTTAAAGCTTCTGTTAAGTGCACCCGCAACACACATACTTTTTTTATTCCGCATTGTCCTACAAAATATTTACAAAACGCGAGCCAATAAACCGTATGATGAAATTAGCCAATGAGGACCCGTCATTTCTTCCATAGTATTATACTGTTAGCTTTTATTTTGTTTTTTATATATTACTCATGTAAGCATGTACCACACTTTAAATAAGTATGTAATTTTTTGTCAACATTACACCATACCTATATGTATCATGGGCTCACGCCCGTTTATATTTAATAAATAAATAAATAATATTTAATTTTAAATGTAAAATTGTTGTTTGTCTTTTTAGGGTGTCTTAGATTCTTCAATCAAAATAACTGAAGAACCTGAGCCAACAAAAATTATGGATTTAAATAATTTAAACCCATGTACACCCAAAGTATGTTTGAAAGAAAACGAATTCAAACAAACGTTTGTACCAAAGGTAAATAAGAAGAGGTCATGTAATTGTTACAGTATATAATATTAATTTTTGCATGTATGTTCGCTGTTAGGAAGGTACACTGATTGTGTTATATAGTGTCTGTGTTGCGTAATATTTTCACTATCGTACTGTTTATTCATGTCCAAATATGCGCATAATATGTTCATAGGCGGCTAGGAATTTTGGTAATCGGTAGTTAATAGCTCTATTTAGTTGATTTTAATTTTCTACACCTACATTTTAGAATATTAATCTTAAATATTCATTATAACATAGACTATATATATATATATATATATATTATTACAGTAATTACAATTTTAGTGTATTATCATTTTATAACATAAGCCATTTTATTTTAGCCGGTGAAAAATGTATCAAAACGAATGAATACTTATCACCCGGTGCAGTTGCTGAATGAGCTAATGCCAAATCTACAGTACGTCGTTCGTGTCATTTCGAATCCTCCAGCGGATATCCGTGTAGAATCTAAAATAAATGGCGTATTAATGGTTGGACGAGGTAATATTTTTTTAATGCAACATTTTATTAGGTATTGACGTTATTAATATAAGTTTTTAATTGATTTCAATATTCCTTTTATTGGAAACTCAAATATGATTTATTAATTTTTATGAAATCACTTTACTATAATATACAACAAAAATAAATACAATTATCAGTCAATTGCTGAGGTTATACCTTAATAAATAAATACAAAAAAAAAACATTACTATCTTGTAAATATAAATTAAATATAGATTATTCCACGTAATATAAATAAATCTATATAAAACAAAATACATTGGCTGAATTAATGAGTACCTATTCATATTAAAAATTGTTTCTAAAAAAATTGATTACTTTTGCTATTAATTTATGTTTTATAGCATCTACAAAAAAGGCGGCTCAGCGGCAGATAGCCGTGGAAGCCCTGGAACTATTCTACGGGTATGATTATTTACGATAATTTGGTTTAATAACTTCATTAATTTGTAATATATTATATTTCTACTTTCTACATTAATAAATACATAAAATTATTTTTCAACAGCATCAGATTGCCCAACAGTCATGATCAGACTACACACGTCATCGGTGGAACTAGATCACACTAGATCGACTCGGCGATTTGATGATTATACATCAAAACTCGTATCTATAATATTGTTATAAACTTATAAATCTAAACTTATACGTTTGGTAAAAATAAATAATAAAATATAAAAATGCATTGATGTTTAAAAATATAAGGTACCACCTTCTCATTGTCCTTATGGGGATCCTATTAAAGGGCCATTGTCATGCCAATTACACTATGTATGCACAAATTGAGTTTAGCAGTCTTAAAAACATATAAACTTATGTAGAATATAATTGTTTTTAAATTTAAAAATAGTACACCCTTATTTCCTACTTAATAATGGGCAAAATAAAAAAACTGATGCGAAATTTGGGTTCAGCATCCTTAAAAGTGATTGGTTTAATTTATCGCACAATATTATGTAATATAGTTTTAGAGTTATTAATTTATGTAAGCTAGAAACGGGTTTCATCCCACTGTGCGATCATCATTCAAAATAATGTTTTGACGGTCCGGTTCGTGACGGTCTGTGTTGGTATGCTTAGTGTCTGTGCACTGTGAACACAGAAACCGGCAGTCACCGGTGAAAAACTATTCAAATTTATATATTTTGATTTAGAAATGTATGTGTTAAGATTTTCACTTATCTAAAATACAACAATGTAATACTTACACTATTTGAATTTATTCAAGAATCTCCATATCAAGTTTTATTATGTTATATAATACGACGTGTTACATATATATATAATCTATACTAAAAAATCATAAAAATTAAAATAATTCATATGATATAACTACAAAAAAAATTATTTCATCTGCATAACATAAATAAAATATTATATTTAAAAATAACCAATCAAAATATTAAACTCGATCATTATTTCTGTGTTCATATTGAAGAAAAACACAGTAAAATAACACAGTACTCTTATAATATTAAAAACGAGATTAACTCACTTGAAACTATAAACTGATGTTTGTGTTTGTCTTTGATGGCACTCGTACTATGGTCCAAATACGAATGAATAAAAATTTGGTAAACCTAAATCGCATTTTAGCCATAATGTTATTAACCGAGGCAATTAAATAATAATAAAAAAAAAAATACATCGAATTGTACCGAATCTACAAATCATAGGTATTTTACTTTTCGTGATCTTTTTAAAGGTATTAAAACGTAATAGTCCTATTATATACAATAAATGTAAATATAGCAAGAAGTATACTAACTTAGGTCCTAAACTATGATAGAAGAATAGAAACTTATGTCTAACGTTTACATTTGAAAAGTAATACAAAATAATATTTTTGAAGTAGGTATACAATTGTAAGTCCATTGCATCAAATATTTTTGTTTTGTAAAATTAGCTTTTTGTGACTTGCGTTACTCGACTTCTGCG
Organism: Macrosiphum euphorbiae; assembly: GCA_949089665.1. Lineage (NCBI taxonomy): Eukaryota > Metazoa > Arthropoda > Insecta > Hemiptera > Aphididae > Macrosiphum > Macrosiphum euphorbiae. Next base: position 13,199,288 of record CARXXK010000001.1, on the reverse strand, counting down.
ATACAGAAATATTTCTACGAAACCAATATTTTAACTTATAAACTATTTCGTTTTGAGTTATTTTTTTGTTTAATGATATTATATAATATATTTTGTTAATCGTGGTGTTTTGTTTTGCGGTATTTAGTTATTTTTGTTTATCGTTTTCCGTTATAATTACGTTTCAAATTTCAACCGTTTTTTCAAATATAACGTTTGCAACCCTTGAATTTTAATACCAATTTAACTTTTTTTTTTTTTTGGATTGACCTCCAATAGAAGGAATTACTGAATTAGTTTTCTGTCACCTTATTATTATTGTTTATTTATTTTAAATTTTTACTGACATGATAAATGTGGAACGCTATTGATTAATAGAACAATACACTATACCGTTAGACAATTATTATAAGGTACTCGTTTTTTACAATTCTATGAAAATATGTTTTGTACTTGAAATAACATAAAAACAGATGAGTATAATTTATTTAAAAATAATAAAAAGTATATTATGCATTTAAAATATATTGAAAAAAAAGTAGTTGAGGACAAATACAAATACTTTGAGTGTATATAATTTTTAAATATAAAATCAAATATTTTTTTGTTTTTACTCAAAACTGACTGTAAAAAGAGTTTTTTAATATAAATAATTATAATTAACTTTTTTTTTTATCGAGGACCGGAGAAGGAACTAGGTTTGCCAATACTTCTCCTAAAATTATAATTAACTATCGATACTGATAATATTAGTATATTTTATATATTATATTAAAATAATTCCAACACAACACTTATATCTTAAAATATTACAAGACATTTTAAGTTAAATAACCGATTTTGATCAACTATAGAATTATTTTTAAATAATTATATTTATATTATGTATTCATTACCTACGAAGGTATATTATAACTATTTGAGTTTGGCAATGCTAAAACAACCGGTGACGATAATATTATATTTATGTTTAACTAACAATAGGAATTATGTTTATAGAACAGATGTGAGATTTAAATTTTGCATATTAAATGTTATGTAAAAAGTATTCTGATTGGATACTAGAAAACTTTAAACACAATATTATTTATATATTTTTCATGATTAGTATTATAACAGCAATCCATGTTCGGACTTTGAAAGTTGATATAATACAATAAAATGCAATATATTATTATATGTTATAGCCAAAATAATGTAATGTCGTACCCAACTCGATAAAACGTTGTCCATTTTGTCACCGTAGATTCCTACAAACGAAAATACGGTACTGGAAATCTTTTACCCAGCACGCAGAAAATCTAAATCTAGTTTGACTACTGGTCTTAGTCGTATTGGTGCATCTTTATAGTGTCTGAGGTTTATTTGGAATTTGAACACGCCAATAGCGTTAAATAAAGATTGACAGAATTTGTAAGTTTCTGAAGTTATCGTTTTCACGGTCTTACTTCAGCCCTACGTGCAAAACCCGAACCTGGTTGTATTTTATTTCTTAATTATATTATATTAGGTAGTATTTTATGTATAATAATTAATAACATTATAACTGCACCGATGCACATAAATAATTATTGTGATGACGAACATTATTATATTATATTATTTTATTATATTATATAATATTATATATATTATATATAAATAATAAATATATAGTAAATCGTGTTTGTCTAATCTATTCGCATATCACTTATTAACAGTTGGAATATATGTATTGTGATCACCCAATTGTTATGCTTAAATAAGGCGTTTATTCAAACCTTTGTTTTTAGAACTACCACGATTTCTTATTCAATGCCATGATAATGTTTATAATCAAATTACATTTTCTGTATTTTCGAAAACTGTTTTGTGGCGACACAAACTTTTATTTTTACAAAATTATAAGAATATCCAATATTGACTCAATAAATTACGGTCTTTACCCCCAAATAACAACATCTATGTATAGGGAAGACCGAGAAGCGTCGAACGACACCATACCCACATCCATAGCCCCAAAACTGTGCAGGCAACACCACTTCCCGTACCAAACACAAGCACAACAGCCACGGCGGCAATACGCGCGTTTACTAGTCGGTACGGGACACGGTATATATACCAGGCGCTTTCATCGTATCATTAGAGCTGATAGCCGACTCGCTCGAACGTCAATTTCAAACAAACCCCGGCCCCGACTTACCAGACGTAACCGCTCACTCCCAGTACCTACAAGGCCTTGACATCACCCGATCTAACCTCTTTACCACTCCCGGCCAGATACAAGACATAATTCGCAACCTTCGCAAAAAGAAAGCCCCAGGTGACGACCTCATCACCAACACGGCTCTTAAATTCCTACCGAACAACGTTATACTGTCCCTTACTCGGATCATCAACAGCGCCTTCAGAATCTGCTACTTTCCCCTTGCCTGGAAAAAAGCAGTCATCATCTCCATTCCCAAACCTGGCAAAGACCATAAACTACCCGAAAACTATAGACCAATCGCCCTCCTCTCCTCCCTGTCCAAAATTTACGAACGACTCATCCTCACCCACCTACAAGACAAACTCAAAAACAAAATCCGTCCCGAACAGTTCGCCTTCAGACCCGAACACTCGACCACACTACAACTGACCAAACTCACCCACCAACTGAGCGAAAACTTTAACAACGACTTAAACACTGCTTCCGTCTTCCTCGACGTGGAGAAAGCCTTCGACCGCGTCTGGCACGAAGGCCTACTCTACAAACTCTCCAAACTCAACATCTCGTTAGAAATCGTAAAAATCATCCAATCCTTTCTCACCGACCGTAATTTTACCACTAAAATCGAACACTCCTTCTCTACTACCAGACACGTACTCGCAGGAGTCCCTCAGGGCTCCTGTCTCTCACCGACGCTATACTTGACGTACATTAACGACATTCCAACGACTCCTAAAGCCAACCTCTCACTCTTCGCTGACGACACGATGTTCTTTACTAGTAATAAAAACCCCAAACGTGCAACCATACAACTACAACACCAACTCAACCTCGCGTCCAACTGGTTCCACAGGTGGCGAATCAAAATAAACCCGACCAAAACAGTAGGCGTCCTCTTCGGGCGTTCTAATACAACCCACATTCCACCTCTAACCATCGATAACCATCCCGTTAACTGGTCAAAACAGGCCAAATACTTAGGCGTCACGATTGGACGTAAACTTACATTCAACCAACACATTCAAGACGTAACCAAAAAAGCTACCCGCGTCCGTGGTATGCTTTACCCCTTACTTAACCGTACTAGTCCCGTTCCGCTGAAAACAAAACTTAACATACTTAAACTCTACGTGACCACTATACTTACATATGCTGGCTCTTCCTGGGCACCCTTTATCGGCCCCTCCCATTGGAGACGTATTGAATCCGTCCAAAACATCGGCATACGCACGATAACCGGTATGCCCACTATCGTTAGAAACTCGGCCCTTTTAAAATCAGCCAACTTCAAATCTATCCAAAATTCCATTTGCTCTCAATCAAAAACAATGTTCTACAATAACTCTTTTTCCGAATACGATCATATCCGCCTCTTAGGTAAAACCCACTCCCCTCCAACCACCAAACGTTTACTCAAACCATACCCATTAAATTGGACTGACTAACATAACTGAACCTACCAATCAACCCCAAAATCCATCCACTAGTAGAGGCACAAGCCTGGAATAGTAAACGGCATAGCCACCCCTCCCAAAGCAAAGAGTATCATTATCAGTCTTCATTCAACCTTCTATTCAGTAACATTTCAAACACTTAGAAGAATAAGACCTGACACTCCGACGAAACCCGCCACCAGTCAACGACGAGCAGACCAGCAGCCAGACGTGAACCGACCATAATTCGCTCCCAGATCAAATTACCCAAGTCCGCCGCATTGTCGCTCGCCGAGGACCAGCCCGATAGGCAATCCAAACGCCGACAGCCACGAGTCTGCCGCCACCAATCATGATTTGATCCAAGCCTAGCGACGCGTCCAGTGCGTGAACGACGATCCATCGGCACGTTCAAGTAACCAGAGTCGCAGCCAGAAGTTACCGCCGCTGTGACCGACTGATCGCCGACACAACGCCGATCTATACCATCCGTCGACACCGACTCCAACGGATCCCCCCGACCCCCCTCTGGCCACTTGATTGAGTTGTGTCAAACCCCGGGTCCGATATATCGTTGTAGCCGCCTCCTGCGAGTCACGCGCAACGATATATTGACCCCGTCCATACGGCTACTGTAACACGCCGATATCCCCAACATATATTCCCTATCACTGTAAATAGGACCAGGCTTTCGCCGGTCGCGCCGAGCTCTCATCGCAACGGTCCGCCTATTCGGGCTGGCCGTCGCACTCGTGAACCTCGCTACCCCTACTTGTATAATAAACATATTTTGACGAATAAAGGATAAGACGTAATACAAAAACCTACGCGTTCTTATTCCGGACGCCGGTCCGCAGTGACCGTGCCGTCTCACATTGATCATTAAAAATCAAATCAAAATTAGCATCATCATAATAACAGTATACCTAGGTAGTTATGTAGTTTCAATAATATAATTGTTTAAAAAAATGAATAATTTCTATTGCTCTACGAGGAGGATATTTAAAAAAGTGCTTTCTTCTATTGTGTAACGAGAAGAATATTAAAAATAAAGAAACATCGTTGTATAAACGATTTTAAGGGACAGCGATCATTTCAATTATACACCAGAAACTTTTCATATTTTTTTTCTTTAAAAAATAATTATCATCGATTTAAACGAATACTAACTGCAGTGCATGCAGACTAGTTAGATACGTTAAAGTTTAAATTCCTAATACAAATAATAGGTATATTTTAAGTTGTTCGTAAAAATTTAAATTTCTAGTTGAAAAAAAAAATTAGATATTTCCATATAATATTATGTTTATTATATTTTTGTAAATTCCTAGCAGAAATAATTTTAATCGTCTGTTTAATGCGTTTTAATTATTCTATAATAATATATTATCAAACGTGCGTTGGTGCCATGTTTGGTTTTTAGTTGTAAATTATTATCAATGTGGTTGTTTTTGCAAATGTACACTTTTTTTTTTTGGAGAACAATCCTGAATAATATTATTTTGTAAATACGTATTAAGAAAATAATGTTTCTAAACGTGTAACGAATCTCGTAATATCTATAATAATATGTCAGACACGCATCAACAGGGTTTAATACATATACCAAGGTATGATATTGTCCCGGAGTTGAAACAATGCGTCCAGGATCGAAGTATTACGATGGTAGTTCCGACCCTGGTTCTTGGTTCAAAAAAAAAAGGTATAAAATTGTAGTATAGGAACTACCGGTCATAAACGATCTAAACACCAAACGTCAAAAGCTAAACGATTTAAATTGTTTCGTTTTTTTGATCCATTATTATAGGTAATTGTTTATTTTTAATTTAAGACCCGCCTTTTTTTAAGCTCCACCTTTCGTTCTAAATTGTATAAATTCAGTAAAATGTGAAGACACGTATGATAAGTGCCGTATGGAAAATCGCCGATTTGGATAGCGTTGACCGTTCACACTCGGCGTGTGAACGGTAAACAAATTCTCGTGTACATTTTGTCAATCCTACCATTGGACGTAAACTGAGAACGCGACAAGACTTATAAAAACTGATTCGTCTACTCAAGATCGACCAGGACACTTTTTAAGATATTTAATTTAATATAAAATAATCAACATTTAAAATGACATACATTTATCGGAGTTGAGGAACAAAAATTTTGAAAAAGTGGTCTGATCGACCTCAAGTAGGCATATTATTAATTAACTCAAATTAATTTTCAGATGTGCAGTAACATAATAATATTGTTCATTTCAGTTTCGTTTGACTAGCTATCACGGACCCGCTGAAAATGTCACAACGATGATGACAATATTACTATACAATTGACGGTGGTTACTGTTATAACTTATAAAAACGACTCCTGTCGATGGTTATATTATAATCGTAAGTTAAAATAGTAAAATTACGCTATAACCTTCCTCCAGGTGTTCGGAGGGCTCTCGAGATCGTGTATTCGAGAATTAGATCAAACACACCGTACAATATAATTGTATGTAAAAGCATATATATATAAAATGACTGCAATCTTAATCAATATTATATTAAATTTCTTACCTGATTCGCAGTTGTTTGTAGATTATGTTTTAAAGGTTTTTTTAGGTGACACAAGGTAACACTTCAAATACTCAAATTGAAATAAAGAACGCACTAATTATAGCTTAACATAAGAAGTCCAGTAGTCGCTCGTTGAAATCGGTATTGAGAATAGAAAGGTTGTTACTCAGATGACTGGTGCTCATGCACTGGTTTTAGGGACGACGTGAAGATGCTGACCAGAGAGTGGTAGGCGGTTTTTGTCAAAGGTTTTATTGTACTACTTTTTAAACATATTATTATTTTATAATTTGTATACATTAATCAGTGGTTAAATAGAATACCAAAATATTATTTAGTGATTTCATTCGAGGAAACATCATGTTTAGAAAGAGAAGGACAAACCATTTTATTTTGAAAATATTTTACTAAATGTTTATGTTATATAGGTACTTATTTATTTTAAATCGTTGTAACCAATTTTACCTAGCATCCTAGAGTTAGAAAAAAAATGTACAGTATAAACTTACCTCACGACATGTTTTATGCCGTCGACTTGGTGATTAAAAAATGAGAATTAATTTCTCTTAGTAATATTTTGATTATTTTTTATTATTATAAATGTCTTCAACAGCCTGTTATGGTTATTAGAATATAATGTACAGTTTATAAATATGCTTAAGGTGTATACCTCTTTTTAATAGATTTTTAGTTTCACATAATCCCTCTCGTTGTTTTATTCAACGTCTCTACTCATTCAACTTCATACATGATCAACCCCTCCAGAGAATGTTTCATCTTTAAAACTATATTCGCTTTGGCCTATTTTCAGTTGAGAGAATACAAAGTTCTAGTCCAGTTTTTGGGCTTATTGTATTATTTATGTGTACCAAATTATAATATTATAATGCAGGTATTCATAATATATTTAGTTTTAATTGAACAAACGCTTTGTATTATACTGTATTAAAAAACTATCATCTAATAGTAGTTATCTATACCAAATGTATTAGAACCCTTTTAATTTTCTTAGCATATTTGCTTAAAATTTTTCCTTATGGGTAAATTACTCAAAAATTTTAATATAATACTATAAATGTATCATCATATTATGGATAAAATATTCGGTCTTTAAAACCGTAAAAGGTTAGGTTACTAAAATATGGTATTTACTGCAAACAAAAATCATTTTTGAACTAAAAAACGTATAATGTTACTTGATTCAGTTAATTATTATTATATACAAACGAGGGACATGCACTTATATAGACTCAATTTCACTGCACAATATTCTAATAACCAAGTGGTCTTGGTTAATCGTGTGCTCAAACACGTATTTAATGTATTTTACATTTTTACGTACCTATTTTATAAGTTACCCACGATGTTTTATGCGTCTGTCATCACGTTTTAGGACAGTAAAAATGCTTGGATTTTCTTCAACAGTAGCTTTTCTGATAGGAAAATGAATCTAGTTGGTACTTTGGGGTAAAGTAAAAATGTCTCAGTAGTTTTCACAAGCGCCGGGAAAAACAACATAAAAATTAAGGAAAAACGGGAATTTTTTAGCAAAATCGGTTTTCCAAAAAATCGATTTTGGTTTTTGTTGTAACTCTAAAATAAATGAACGTATATACATGAAATTTTCACTGGTTGTTTATATTTGCATTTTCTATACACGATAACATTTTCAAAATATTTTGATTTATTTTGAACTGTTTAGGGACATTTTTCTTTTGTTTTTTTTTCTAGAAATATCAATAAAATTTTATTTGTTAGTTAAAATAACTTGAAAATTTAATAGAAGGCTCCTAGTATATTATTTCAAAGGCAGATGAAAAATATTAAAAATCGTTAGTCAAAGTTTTTTTTTATAAGCATTTAAAGTTCAAAAATTGACAAAATATGGAAAAATCACGAAAATTAGCAAATTATTTTGAGTTAAGAATTCGTAAAAATTTTTCTTTTTAAATCTAAGATTTGAAAATGTAATACAAGATTCCTTATAAGATTATCTACCTTTATCAAAACAAAAATGTCTATAAGAAAGTTAAATTAAATTTTTATGAGCGTTTGAAATTCAAATTTTTACAACATTGGATATTCACTCGATTTCTCATGTAGCGATTTCCTTATTTTGTTGTAATTCAAAAACAAATGACTGTAGATTCATGAAAATTTCACTGAATATTTATATTAGCATTTTCTATACACCATATAATTTTGAAAATATTTTGACTTTTTTTGAGCTGTTTACGGACATTTTCAGTTTCCCATTTTTTTAGTTTTTTATTCTATAAATATCAATAAAGTTTTATCTGTTGGGCTAAAAAGTGTAAAAATTGAATACAAGGCTCCTATATTGTTACAATATCAGTTGAAAAATATAAAAAATATATAGGCACAATTGTTTTTTATAAGCATTTAAAGATCGAATTTTGACAAAATTTATCAAATTTAAAATTGAATAATTATTTTGTAGTTAAAAATGTATAAAATGTTCAACTTTTATAATATAAAATATAAGATATTATCTAAAGATATCTAAGGATTGAAAATTTAAAACAAGATTCCACGTAAGTAGTAAATTCTGTTACCAAAAAATCTAAAAAATACATAAGCACAGTTAATTTTTATAGTCATTTTAAGTTCAACTTTGGACAAAATTACATAAAAAAAACCTAGAATAACTATTTTAGTTATTTTGTTGTGATTGTGTAATATTATTCGTGGGTACTTGAAACTTTTAAAGTACACTATTATATATCTATGGAGTATGGACTATGATAGTATCAGGGTTTGTTGTTGACGTATAACGCATTATAATAACCTAATGGATATTATGATATGATTGATTTGGAATTTATTATAGGTACCTATTTTAAGTAAATTTTTTTGATACGATAGATAAGTAATATCAGACTGACACAATACCATCTCCGCTCAGAATCGTTTTTCTTATACAATGATATTATATCATTTAATTAAAATTTAATACTATCCATTATACAGTGGCCTACTTCATACTTGTAACCTACTGTACAGCAGAGCACCTTTTTATAATTTTATATCAATATATTATATCAATATAATTATTATATCATTATTGGTTTTTACAGGAAAAAAGTTGGCTAAAATAGCCACTTCACAGTACTAAAAACCACTAACTGATAATGTAAAAATAATAGATAACACAATTTAAACTGTTCACTATACGTCTATAGTGAATACGTCTATACTCTGTACCAAATAAGAGCGCACCGCGTTGGCGCATCCAAATGAATCGCGGAGCGACGTCTGGACCCCCTGGTCGAGTCTATTCGCTCTGTGATTGGTCGCCGATCGTCGGTCGGATTCGCCGCCGTCGAGAATACAGGGAGCTGAAGTAATAATGCGTTTCACGCGTATTAATCAGTAAAATAATACACATACTTTTCGTTTTTTTTTTCTTAACATAAGTATTGAACTCAATATAATATTAAAAACATTCAAAATATTCACTCGATTTCTCATGTAGCGATTTCCTTATTTTGTTGTAATTCAAAAACGAATAACTGTAGATACATGAAAATTTCACTGAATGTTTATATTAGCATTTCCTATACACGATACAATTTTGAAAATTGTAACGGGACAAAACGAGCATAATATGAAATAACTAGCGCTATCTAGTAGCGGCCGAATATACCAACTACTATACCATAGTACCTACTAGCCGTAGTAGGTACATTTTTTTCTTTTCAAGTTAAAGAACGTTCTATTAGCATAATATGACTTATTATGTTATATTCATCATCTATCAGTGTTATACAACACCCAACAACACGCAAATCAAGAGTTAAAAGCCTATTGGAAGTAAAAAGATGACATCGTGAATGCCAATATATCAACATAGAGTGCAGGCCGCGAACTCATCTTTACGACGCCACGACAGTTAGTAGTCTTATTAAAAAACTACAACACGAATTAACAATACAATAAATGTATTAGTTAATATACCTAATTCTCTAATAAACATATATACACAAACACCCACCACGATGTCGCCAAAGGGAGAAAAAACAAGCTAACAGTACCTATTAGTAACCGAACATCTGCCGATCATCGATAGCTCACAAACCACAGATATATAGGCCGTATATACGCCGCCAACACACACCGTCGACACCGTTAGTACCGTTCGCACAATTCAACCGTCGCCTATTCGTCGTATTAAACCGTTTACCGTATAAACATCGCTGCCCAGAGGATCCCGCCGCGGAGTCCTCGCACTTGTAATCATATTCTCTCTCCTTATCCGGTAGCGTGGGTAGTGGTACGGTTCGCCCGTACTGTTCAAGCTACTCACACACGGTATAGGAGAGGAAAATACTCTCTTGATATCCCGCTACCTTGGACTTCTGCAGTGATACAGCTCGCCCCTGTATTGGTCAAGCTGTATGTCTCCGGGTAGTTGTGGATATTATTCGCCGAGATACTCGCCGCCGATATTTACGATCGCCGGTACATATATTAATCTGACATCTCCGCTACGCCGTGGTAAGCGCGTATGTCACCACAAAACGATACGCAGTGATAAGCGCGTGTTCGCTATTTTATTGAAATCCGTAATTAGATATTGTTATTACCGTTGAATGCGTAGTATACCGTCACGGGATAAATACTTTAATAAAACCGCCGCTACGTTGAAACCGCCGCGGATAATATTTTTCTTTTGAACGTCGTTAAAGCCGATTTGGCAAATCACTTCGCCCGATATCGTGTGAAAGGTACGAGTTCGTTGTCGTGGATTATTGGAGGTCCAGAGAAAACGATTCAGCATCGAGGACGAGTTGTAGACACCGCCCGATCGCCGTCTGCGTATATTTGCTGTCGACATACAGACTGAACGTTGTAGTCGCAGTACAAACCTACCACCAACACTACAATCATCTACCTACACCAAGATTATCGTGAGTCTTGATTTTTTGTTTGATTGCTTTTAAAAACGTATTGAAAATTATGATTTATAGCTCGAAGAGCAGTTATTTCAATAAAAAGAATATATTGTATTAACAAGAAAAACATTATATAAATTCCAAATATTATAGCTGTGGCTTGAATAGCATAAACTTTATATTTAAAAGAAAATATTGTAATCGAATATTATAAAATTATTATAAATTTGTGTAATAATAAAAACACAACTCATATTACATACAAAACAAATATCTGTGTTTTTCATCGTTACAAAATATTTTGACTCTTTTTGAGCTGTTTACGGACATTTACAGTTTTCAATTTGTTTAGTTTTTTTTTTTTTTAAATATCAATAAAGTTTTATCTGTTGGGCCAAAAAGTGTAAAAATTTAATACAAGACTCCTGATGTATTGTTACAATATAAGTTAAGAAATATTAAAAATACATCGGCACAATTTTTTTTTATAAGCGTTTAAAGTTTAAATTTTGACAAAATTTATCAAATTTAAAATGTAATAATTATTTTGTAGTTAAAAATTTATAAAATATTCAACTTTTATAGCTAAGGATTGAAAATTTGAAACAAGGGTCCAAGTAAATAGGTAAATATATAAATTACTTCATTCACAATAATATCATCAAATATATACTTATAGTAATATCATATAGCCTGACTATCCGTTTTCGCTCAGAATCGTTTTTCTTATCCAATGATTTTATATCATTGAATTCAATTTTAATACCATCCATTATACAGTGACCCACTTGTAACCAACTGTACAGCAGAGCACCTTTTTGAAATTAATATTTACAACTTATGTACCTGAAGTTTTTGTTCCCTTCTAGCAAAACCAACAACAATCATTCCTTTTTCAACCAGTTGTCGACAAGTCTCCTCTCCGATCCCAGAAGAAGCACCCGTCACTACAGCAACTTTTCCATTCCACTTTTCCATTTTCGTTTTGAAATTTCAATTTGGTATTAATTATAAAAACTACACGGTGCGTATCGGCGTCCGAACATAAACTGAAACATTATTCTGAACATTTGCCTACTTATATATATATATATATATATTATAAATATGTGTTTCGTAAATAGGTTAGTCAAAAATATTGAAAGGAATAGGTATACGTACCAGTTAATTGTATTCAACATGTTCAAATATTTACTCAAAGTCAACAATTCGAGAATCCACTTGAATTGTATTGTGAGTAATGTTTAAGGTTACGTGGTAAAGATATACATAATAAAACCTAAAGTATGATAAACATTTTTACAATATCAAGGTTTACCTTGATTATATTGTTGAAGTTATATAATATTTGGTATATCTATTAACGTTGATGACAAACATTTAAAAAACCACTCATGACTGAATTTATTTTTTTTGATGTAGAGTGTAGACTAAATAACAATTAAGTAATGATGCTTGGTACCCATTAATCATTATAGTATGTCATTGACTAGAAAAGAATTGTTACTTATTAACTAAGAAAAGAAACCGGAAAGTACTTCAGTATAGAAAAATTAAGTATTGAACATTATATAGTCTTGCTTCGTTTAACATGCACAGGATATAAGAGAATTGTTACTATAACCTTGTTATTACATTTTAAATATTTTGTAATAATTGAGTCCCTAAGAGTAATATTTTTAAATAATAACAAAATATCTAAAATAGTTTCAGGAAAAATCTTAATTTAAACTTCATTGAACCGTTATAAAAGAAAAATGTTTTAATTTATTACTTTAAGACGTATGAGGAACTTTGTATTAAATTTCCAAGATTTTTGACTTACAAACAAAGATCGTATCAAAATAAAATCAAAAAAAAAATTATTTAAGTTAGCCGGTTATAACCAAAAACAATATTGTAACTGAAAACAAAATCGAAAAAAATCAACACCTGTAATCAAAACCAGAATTGAAATTGAAAAATTAAAAACTGATATTCAAAACCAAAAATGAAATCAGGGAAAATAAATACTGATATCTGAAGCCGAAATTAAAATAGGAAAAAATAAATCCCTATGTCCGAAACCAAAATCGAAATAAGAAAAATTATTTTCGGTTTAAAGCCCTGTTTTTAAGGTAATTATAAAATATAATACCTGAATAAGTGACGGTCTGGCTAATGATTGGATACAGTTAAAATTTTTTTTTATAAGTATTTAAAGTTCGAATCTTGATAAAATACTTTATAATCAAGAAAACTTTCAAATTATTTTGAGTTAGATATTCATAAAAATTTTCTTTTTGAATCTAAGTTTCGACATTGTAATACAAGATTCCCTTTAAGTTTTTCTATATTTAACATAGAAAAGACTTTATAGGAAAGTCAAATTAAATTTTTACGAGTGTTTGAAATTGTAAATTTGATTTCTACCCGTAATTAGCAAATCTTCATACAACGATTTTCTTATTTGGTTGTTATTCAAAAACTAATAACAATAGATACTTGAAATTTACACCAAATGTTTATCTTATCAATTCCTATACTTGGTAAAATTTTCAAAATATTTTGACTCATTTTCTATAAATGTCAATAAAATTTTATGGAATCACGACGTTGAGCCGACAACCAGTAGGCCGACAAGATATAAAGCCGACGGCGTTTGACCGACAGGATATCAGGCCGACATGGTATCTAAATTGTATATATTAATGTTTAAAAATAAAAAATTGTTTACTTAATTACAATTTATTTTCGTCTACAAAATATATTAAAAAATTAATTACATATTTTAATATAAATTTAATTTTAAAATAATATGTTATTGTTGAATTAAAATATATTTAATATCAATATTAATAGTATAATCGTCATAAAAAATTAATTATATATTTTAATATAAATTTAATTTTAAAATAATATGTTATTGTTAAATTAAAATATATTTAATATCAATATTAATAGTATAATCGTCATAAAAAATTAATTACATATTTTAATATAAATTTAATTTTAAAATAATATGTTATTGTTAAATTAAAATATATTTAATATCAATATTAATAGTATAATCGTCTAAATTTAACATACACAGACCTGTCCACGGCTCATATAATAATGTTTTAAATTTTCTTAATATTTCTCTACTGTCTGACCGTCGTACACTTTTACTCTCTAAATTTTTACAAAAACTAATTTTAGGTTCAATAGATTGTCCTGAAATTCTCTCTTTAATCCGTTTTAAAATTAATTACCTTAATACTAGAGATCCAAAACCCTTTTATCCACTTTTTTCAACAAAAAATTATATCTTGAACTCTCCTGCTAACCTTCTTATGACTGCAGGTAATACTTTTGTCTTTGATTATATTTAAATAATAATTTTTATATTTGATTTGTATTCTATTTCTAATTTAGCATTATTATTTTATTCTTTCTCTAATTTTAAGTAGAAACTATTAATTATTGTTTTACGTATTAATGTGTTTTTTCACTCACAATGTAATATTATTATGTTTTAGGACTCACGTCCGTTTATATTAAATAAATAAATAAAATAAATAAATAAAAATCGTAAATCGTAAAAAAATTACATTTATAGTTTTATATTATAAGCTGTACCTTTTAGAAAATCTATCAGGGTCCTATTACCTTTATCATTAATAATATGAAGCATGCCACGAAGCGTATGTAACCCATTGACACAACCAGTCGTAGCTCTGGCATTACAATTTTCATGTGTTTCTAAAGTTGTTCTATGGATTATTTTTTCACACTCCCAGTTGTACCGATTTTCACGCACTTTATTTCGGACCATAACATAGCCATTTATAATAAGTTTGTTGTTCAACAAATAACACTCCATTATTATAAAATAAAATACGACGAAGGCACAAACCTCACTGATTCAATATTACATTAGAGAATAACACATCGGCTCTTCGGTTGTATGATGTATTATATTACTGGTTCGATATCTTATCTCAAATAATTGCTTTGATAAATATCGATATAATTTGGAAATTTTGGATATAATATCTTTATCGCAATAATAATACCCAACGACGCCGAAGGCTCTTCGGCCGTCTGCTCGTCGGTTGTCGGCTCTTCGGCCGTCTGCTCGTCGGTTGTCGGCTCTTCGGCCGTCTGCTCGTCGGTTGTCTGCTCACCGTCCTAGTCCCAAATTTTATTTATAGGGTCAAAAACTCAACTGGACATTTAATACAAGGCTCTTGATATATTAAAAGTGAATACAGTAGAACCTCGATTATCCGAACCTCCGTTATACGAACCCGCTATTATCCGAACTATAATTAGCGTATCCGAACATGAAAATTCATATCCGGCCGGTCGGCCGGTTTATCGAATTTATCATAACTATCGTTTTTGCCTTTTTGGATTATTATTAGTACAGGTTATGTATGTATTTTACGTACGTCAATCATTAGTAGATAACCAAAACGCAACGGGCTTATCTAAACGACGTCCTCGTGTTTTACTTGTCAGTTTAGTTCGGGTCTCTACCGCACACACATTGTTATACATACGTACGTACAAATATATTACGATTGTCAAGTGTATTTAAAATGTCTAATAAACGTAAACGTCATGTTCTTACGATAGAACAAAAAATAGAAATTCTTGCTAAGCTGGATAAAGGTGAGACTAGCGTATCTTTAGCCCGTCTTTATAATATAGGTAAAGCAACAGTTACAGATATTAAAAACAACCGTCATGCAATCATGGATTTTTCGTCAAAGATGGATAGTGGTGATGGAATAAAAAGAAGGAAAGTTATGAAAGTCGCAAAATATCAAGATCTTGACAAAGCAATGGAAATGTGGTTTATACAAAAACGAAGCTTAAATGAACCAATTTCTGGACCACTCATATGTGAAAAAGCTCTCGAGATGAATACAAAACTTAAGGGCCCTGAAGATTTTAAGGCCAGCAGTGGCTGGCTTCATAAATTCAAATCTCGACATGGAATATATAATATAAATATATATAATATGAGTGTACTGGAATGCCACAAAACTGACTCTAAAATTTAGAGTCAGTTTTGTGGCATTTAATATTGGTCTACTACTCGGAGCTCATAAAAACTTTAAATATCTACCTATAAGTTATAAGCTTATAACCCGTACTAACTAGTAACCACCTACAAATTAAAATTGTTATATTATGTACACCTATATAATGATTCTCAGAAAAATATTCTGCTTGACATTTTTTAAAAATCGAGGGGCATCGTACTTCTTTATAGAAGGTTTTGAGTATATTTTTAGATTCCGAGTGGATGGATGTATTGATTTTAGAATGATGTGTGGGTGTGTTTTTTTTTTATTATTATTTGTGCCTGTGTACTCGATAAGGATTCGAAATAGTGCTTCGATTTTCAACTTCAGGATATTTTCTGGTGTGAAGGTGAGTCTAGTTGGTACATTCAGGAGGTAAAAATTTGAAATTTCCAGTAGTTTTGTAAAAGCGCCGTTAAAACAAAAAAAAATTTAAGAGACTTATTACGCAAAATAGATTTTCGATAAAATCGTTTTTGGTTTTTGGCTTAACTCTAAAAAAAATTAACCTTGATACGTTCACTAAATGTTTATGTTTTCTATATAAGCCATCGTAATAATAGTAACAATATAATATATTATATAATATACAAACCATCTTCGTTCAGAATCGTTTTTCATATACAATGATATGATATCATTGAATTCAAGTTAAGCACCATCCATTACAGTGCCCCACTTATAACCTACTGTACAGCAGAGCGACACCCACTTCCCCGCATTTTTTTATATTGTAATCATATATTTTAGAAAATCGGATCAAGATGGTACTTTATAGACATGTAATTTTTCGATTTTCTCAATATTTTTTTACCACCACTAGATAAACCACCAACATTTATTTTTCTAACCTATTTTTTTTTCTAACACTTTGTTTATCACTACGAATACTATTTAATAAATACCTAATTCCCACTAGGTAGGTATAATATACTATATTATAATTATACAATTAATAGTTATTTATTAATACATATTTATGATTCATAAATTTTCTTTCTTCCGCTCAGAACTTCGGGTGGGCTAGACAGACACTGACCTGAATCAGTGAATGTGTAATCACAGACCAACAATTTTTTTTTATTTTTTTTACTATACTTCTGTAGAAATTAAAGTTATCTAATATTGTAAGTTTGTTGTAATTTGGTACCTTATTACGTTTTTAACGTATTTTCAATATTTTATTAAAAAAAAATTATTTTAAATTTGCTCCAAATATTTTTGTTATGTGCCCTTTAAATTGTGTAGCATCCAGTTCCCTTTTTTACCATTCCGAGTGTGAATTTATGAGTTATTATAATATATTACTTAGATAGGTAAAAGTTAGTAAATAGGCCTGTGGAGGCGGCTGCCTATAGGTTCAAGCTGGTTACTTTAGCTGATCGAGTATTAAAATTGCTAAACATGGACACTTTATACTTTATGGATAAAGTACTTATATACAGTAAAACCTCCTTATAACGGAATCGCTTGGTATCAACTGAGTTTTCCGCTGAAGGGGAGTTTCCGTTATAGGGAGGCTAAAATTTATGGAAAGTATTAATGTTTTTGAAAATATTTTTTTACATAGTTTCGAGTTGTTAAATAAACAACGTTTTTATTAAAAAATTATATTTTTAAATATTTTTTATCCTTATAATTTTAATCTAAACTTTAAATGCTTATAACTCATAAGCTACTCGTCCTAAATTCGATTTTTATGTATCAAAATACTAAGAAAAATATTCTGCTTTGGAATATGAAATTAAAACTATATGCCGTCATTCAGAAAAGTAAAAAACTTAAAACATTATAAGGATAAAAAATATTTAAAAATATAATTATTTAATAAAAACGTTGTTTGTTTAACAACTTGAAACTATGTAAAAAATATTTTCAAAAAGATTAATACTTTTTGAGATAATGAGTGTTGAACGCTTAATGAATCATTCTGTATAATGTATATAATTATTATATATATGTAATAATATGTGTATTTCCAAGCTCGATACCGATATTAATAACATTTTTGTGGAAACGGATTTCAATAAGACGACGACTGTCACATTGTCACGATGGAAACAACAAATTAAATACGATTGGATGAATAGACTTTATATGTGCTAAAATCCAAAGCTGCAGGTGATGCCTGATGACAATAATAAACTATTATATTTATGTAACCACCATCAACAATTGGAAATAAGAAATTTCGAATTTTAACATCCATATCCAGTGTTCGGATTACATAAATACTTTTTTATCTAGATAAAAAAGATACAATTATTTTTTAAATGGTTTTAAATTTAGGTATATTTTAGTTGGGCACTAGGAACATAATAATAATAATGATATAAATAAAAATAATTACATTATTTATAAACCATAAACTTTGATAGAGAATCTGTATAAATATTTAAAAATGCGTTTGTACGATTTCGCAATTTTTATCAATAAAGAATATATCTAGATGAATTTATTTAGATTAGTAAAAAAAAATATCTAAGATGAACCTTTAGATACCTTATAACTATTTTTCTAGATAAGATAAAAGATGAACAAATAATTAACTAGATAAATATATCTAGATAAGTCCGAACACTGCCCATACCTAATACAATATGTAGTTTTTAAATATTCCCAATGACGATTTGACCGATTGACAATTTTGTGATGTGAAACGATGCTGTATGAGACCGGCTGTAGCGTAACTCGTAACTCTGAAACTTTTTTACCACTGTACAGTGTAAGAAATTATAAAATGTTAAATTTTTGTCACTAAGGATTGAAAATGAAAATAAGGATTATCAAAAAAGTTCATACTATGTAACTAACAAATAAAAAAAATATATTTTAAACACGTTATTTTTTATATACATTTTTAGTTCAAATTTTAACGAATAACATATTAAAATTTAAAACCAAGAATAACGGTTTTAACTTTTAGCCCATTTTGGAAGGTCGCAAGTCGCTCCTTCGCCCTAAAAATCTAAGTAAGTAAGTAACATAGACGGCACTTGAAAACTATTTTCCATCTCTATCCTAGCTAAAATTAACATTTTAAACATTTTAATTAGGTATACATAAGTACTAAGTAGTAAGTACATAACCACATTTTCTGTCTTTACGTGTCAGTCGAAGACAAGATCAATGATTCAAATTGGTCAAAGATACATACCCTCTTACTTTTGTAACATACTTCAGTTATCATCGATCAATTGCTTACCGATTACGTAAACTTTTTAGCTTAGTTTTGAAACTCACCCGAAAATCCTTCCACCGTCAAATTCAAAATCAAGTAAAAAGTTGTATGTAAATGACCAGCAACAGGTATAGGCAGCACCTAAGTGCGAACAAATTTAACATTTTGGAATTTTTTTTAGCCAACTTCTAGATCGCCAGTACCGCCCATGGTGTGACCTCAACGAGTTAGCGGGCTTAATCGTACCTTAAGCCCGCTCGATAATCGCTGACGAGCTAGACACTCTGGCGGCTAAGCGAGCGTCTGGTTGTAGTTGCGGTCACGTGGTGCGACGGATGACAATGACGACAACTCAGCGGCTAGTAAAGGTGCCAGCGAGGGCAACTATTCCGCCCCGACAGAACCAACGATGACTACGACAGCGGTGTAGACTTTGGCACGGTGTGAGTGGTAGAGATATTGCAGTGTGCTAGGTCGCTAGGAACACTAACGCCTAACTTTAGTCCTCTTAGGGTCCTGCGGCTCGTAACTTCGTGGTGGCGGTCATTCGATGAAGATGTGGCTGAAGGGTCAACGCTAAGGCGAAAATTACAGACAGTTGAGGACTGCGGTCCGCTGACTCTCGCCTTTTTCGCCCCGGGGTAACCCCATCGGCGGGGCCGCTTGTCCATCACCAGAGTCGTCACCACCAATTATAAAAATTATATGTTCAACTTTTTGTATTCAAATTATGTATTTAAAAATTATATGTATTTATAAAACATTTATGAGTGAGCCTGCACTACTGCAGTGTGCTACGTTTAATTTGTTAAATTAATAAAAATACTTTTTGTATACATAAAAAATTATTGTTTCTTCTTTTTTCGTATAGTCCAGTGTACATATCAACACAGTGATACAGATTTAACGTCTAAAAAATCGTTACAATAAATTTTTTACAGAAAACTTTTTATTCGTTTATACTGAGTATAATGACCATTGACCTGCAGTATAAACGCTACACGAGTGCCTATTATATTATTATATTATATGTTCCAAGAAACATTTAAATCGTCGACCACTAAACGCGATGAAAACTGGGAAGTAAATCCTGAAACAACGCATAACACCAAGTACCAACGGATATGGCAAGGATAAATAAATAAACTGTATAAGGATTGTTACTTGTATATATGTATTGTGTGGAATGCGGGTATACGAGTAGCTTGTATAAAATAATATTTAAAAATAATTATAATCAAAATAGTATTTTAAATAGAAGCAGCAGTTCGATAAAATTTTGTTTGAAAACATTTCGGGGAGGTTTGAACCCTTAACCCCCTACACCGATATCATATTTTATATAATTATTGACCTAAGTTATTACATAATAATCTGAATAAATTTTGCAACCGGTACAATTATACTGCAGTACTCGGGCCACTCGGGAATACATTTTTGCCCAGGTATGTGAGTTTTTACAGTACAATAACGATTATAGGTATAACCACACAATAGGTGGTACACTGGTACACCTACCCTAACCCGTTACCGAATTGAAAATGTAATAGATAAATTTGAGTAGCCTATAGCACGAACAGTGTGAACTCACGTCATGTAATTCATGTGTCAAGAAAATTATGACTGTATGTGCAAAAGTATAAATATTAAATAGTTTTTGATAAACATTTTGAATATGATTAGGAACTATAAAGTATTTGAAAATATTTCATGACGCGTATTATTTGCATAATATAAAGTACGCTACTCACCCTCCTCCTAGTGCGGCTGTCGGGAAGCGGGAGATCGCGACTGTGCAGCGTGCCAATCATTCGGAGAAAATTCGTTTTGCTACGGTATATATATATATATATAACAACACAGAATAATGTCGACTTTTAAATGTTTAATAAATAGTTGAAATAACTTAATCAATCACATTAATATTTTTCTACGTAGAAACTTTTTTAATATCCTTTTCTTTTGTCTTGTTGGTTGGTTCCGTCTTGCAAGCCGGCAGAGTGGATTTTGTTCGCTGACAAGTTTTCATCCCAATCGTCGCAATTCTACAGTGACATAAAATAAAGCAGGCATATATATATATTATATATAATATATACATGTATATAATATACCACTAGCTGGATGAACTATATTTAAATTTTAAACTATACATAAACCGTAATCGTTTTAAAATATTTACCCTTTGAGCTTTATTCTCCATGCACACAGCGAAGTTTTTTGAAAATTCGCATTTGTTATTATGCGAGTCTGTGTAAATGAAATCAATGGCGATGAGAATTAATTTATGTTAATAATATTATATTTGGCAATGGTTCCAAAGTTATAAGAGACTCACCCAGCTCGAGAGTGTCGAAACATTCGTCGATAGAGTCCCGTATGAATTCCTTCAATTCGACGTCTTTTATTTGATTGGTCATGATGGTAACTATTGAATATTTGTCTGGACGAGAGTTCGAGTTCAGCTGTCCGGCAAATATAAATACAATTTTTAAATTACTATTGATTGTAGGTATAGTAAATATAGATAGTATAACGGATTGTAATCGTTCAAGTGTTAAAGATAATAAACTTTCTTTTATAATACGTTTTATCACTCATAAATATAAAATTAATCGTTTGATTTCCACACGAAATAAATCATAATACATATTATATTTATTATTTAGTATTAAAATCGAACAATAAAAATAAGATTATAATATTGATTTGAAATTTCAATCAACATTTAATATTGGTTGTGTTAGGTAATTTTTTGAATTTATTCAATTGAAAAATCAATATTTTGTATAATCGAATTTATTTAAAATTAAAATTTACTAACCATTTCTAATTGATTGAACACGCAATGTACTGTGCACTGTAAATTAAAATTCAAATATTATAGTTTTCAATATGTGGACAAAATTATTAGGACCAAATAAAATATTAACATTAAAAACACATAGGTCAATCTGGATTTATTTATTTTGCTTAATTTCACATAATCCGGGAAAAAATCTATCCGCCTGATTTTTCCAGAATAAGCGGCGACTATGCTAAACTATTATACCTAATACCTATTATAATATTTATTTACAGATCGAAATCGTGGTGACTATAATACTTTAGGTTTTACGTATATAGTTATATCAGTATATTCTTCTATATTGAACTATATTATAATATAATATATATGAATATGACAGCATAAGGGCTGTAATGTATCCGTTCGCTATTAATATGTCAAAATAATGCTCGAATATACGAAACGTATAAATATTGTGCTGAGTAGGGTAGTGAGCGTTGAAAAAAGAGGTTTTTGACAAACTGAAAGGAACCGAATAGTGATGCATAACATTGGGCGTACATAATACATATATTCATATTATATATTATACATAAGAACCCGTGGATACCCAAGCGTACTAAATGCACTCCTCCGTTTGGATCGATGGAAAAAAAATCACCCATAGGCGATCTAAACAGTTCCTGCTATTATATTGTTATATGCGATGATCGTACGCACACAACTTGAGTTAGAACATATCTACGAAATACTGCAGTATTATAAATACATTATATTATTAACTATTACGCATTAGGTATTATGTAGGCATAACAGTATGTAAATTAAATATACTAATTAAAACAAAATTTATGTTATGGTAAGTATGACGTAGGTATAATAATCATAATAACCACACGACATGTTTAGTGGGGCCCACTATCTTCTTGAAGAATAAAAATAAATAAATAATGTACAATTACGAAAAATTCAAATCCACTCGTTAAAGCAGCTATGTATAGGGTATAATGCCATATGGTAATAAGTGTTTAAAACAAACAAATATTATGTAGGTGTATTATAGTTATCATAATCTAAATTATCGTCTAATAACATAATCCACGGTCGTATCAAAAATTCTTACCGTATAAGGATGAGTTTCAAAAGTGCAATCAATAACACATGGCACTGCATAGAATAATTGTGTATAATAATAATATTAAAAGGGGGACTGAGTGGCTGAGCTGACTAAGGCGTCGGCTGCGAAGCAGTCGACCAGAGTTTGATTCTTTGGCCACGGGTGTCATTTTTCTTCGGACAAGTCAAGGTGTCCGGAGAACAAGTGCCGCCATCCCCCCCTCCGGATATGGCAGATACCTATGGGTGTCCAATCAAAAATTCTGCCAAACACAACACACACGTGTAAAAACCCTACCATTACAAACTAAATAACTTAACCTAACCTAACTTACAATCATAAGAACCCACAATCAGCTAATGGCCATAGTCGTCGGGCTTTAAAGATCAATAAAAAAAAAAAAATAAATAAATATTAAAAACATCTAACAGTTATTAATTAAGTATTTACCAATGTACGTATGCATAAACATTAAACATGCGTTTGTTCTCTGACATCCATTCGCCTGCTAGGTCTTGTAATAACGTTCACATAAGGGATTATAAAATAAGGCTGAAAGTTGTATTAATAATTAGTGAAGAACCTGAATGATTATTTGCACCTGTAGGCTGTAAGAGCTGGAGAATAATATCAGATGCAAATATGTAATGACGTCACTATTGTCTTAGATATCCGGCTTCTTACATTAAGATTTAAAAACTATATATTTGAACATTTAAAGGGAAATAAAATTAGTAATTCAACTTTACAAATATTTAATTGAATTTGGTAAGACGTATTTATAATAATCAAAAAACCGTGAAAACAATAGTTAAACATTATTTATTTTTGGTCCAGGTAAACTAAAAATATTATGAATTTTAAGAAGTCATGAAGCAAGTAATATTAGCATTTTTATATTATAATATTTTACATAAATACTCAGAAGTTGGTTAAAAATTAAAATACCGTAACAAAATCAACGAGAGAACACAAACAATATTCTTGATTGTAGGTCACTCTAATATTTAAGCAAACAACACAAATTCATTTCCACTGAACTCAAATTTCATATGTTTTACCTTTGTAAGACGGAGACAACACAGAATCATGTTTCAAAGTTATTAAATAGCAGAACTAAGTTAATGACACAGTGAAACATCGTGTTAAGTTTCCTGCAGGTGAAAAACGGGTAGAGATATTTTGCAGTGTTTACAAAATATGGCATAGCATAAGCATACATCGAATCAGTCATGGAATCGTAATATTATTATCATTAGAGAAAGTGTTAATTATTATATTGTATCGATAGTGAACAATAATATTATGATACTTCGAAGTGGAGTAGCTATCGACATAATATTTTTGAGGTATGATAAATGTGCCATTATTATTACTACGGTTAGGTATGATATATGGTATAGTCGGTCGGTCGGTCGGTGGTTCGAGAATAATATATTTTTATTATTTTGAGAGTTGAGCCGCGTCTGATTTAAAACTCCTGTCGATCTACTATACTTTGAGTCTATAAAATATATCACAACCCCCTTTCATCCTAGGACACAAATATTCAGCTGATGTATTGATGATATTATTATGCTATACAATCTTACGGCGTCCATTTTGTCGAGGTACGTCCCTTTGCCCGGCTGGTTTCCTCCGGTTTTCGTCACGTTTCTGAAACGATTGTTCCCCAAAAGTCTGTTATTGCTGCCCGTCATGGCCGCATTCTGACGTTTGCTCTTCTCACTGCTGTCATCTCGGCGGTACCGTCTCGTCGGCAACGACTGTCTGTTATAGTTGGAATTGGCCTGTCCCGAGTCGTAATCGGCACTTGGATAACTCCCTTGCCGATGATTCTTAGATCGGCTGCCCGTGTTTCCCTATAATACCAGGACGAGAGGAAACAATGAAAATTTATTTTATATTACACGATATAATATATAATACTATATAATAGTGTCCAATTTCCGTTCCACGACGCAACTACGCAGCGTAATCACCGCTGTCGTCTAAAATAATGTACCGAGTGTACCTACATTTTTTCCAAATGTTTACATTCGAAGCTCGTCGAAGACTCCTTCGAGAGTAAAAATTTTTAAAGAGCTAGCACCTATAGTAATTATGATTTATTAAACATGAATTGTATACAACGTAAATTTTTAAAAATGTTAAGTCATGATGAGTTAATTTTTGGGACTTTTGTGGTAATTTTTTGATGTTTAAAATTCATTTAAAATTTTTCTGTGTGAATTTTTTAAAGACTTTTAAGTCATCAAGTTCCGGGCCCTAGTTATAACCATATAATCACCGAAATATATTGTAAGTATACAGGGTGTCCCGTGAGGATTTACTCATTAGCCGTAGAGGGGGACTCGCCGCCCGGACAAAAACCAGTTTATTGACGTTTTACTAATAAACTAAAAAAATTATTAAAAATCATGAGATTAATGAAAATAAAATGTTAAAAGCTCAAAATGTTCACAAAAATATACTCTATAGAATGGCTATCTTCAATTTTTTCAAAAATAAAAAAATAAAAAAATAATTTTCTTAACTTTTTTACTAAAAAATTTAATTTAATTAAAAAATAAAATATTTGTAGTGCTTACCTCTGCGAGTCTTAATAAAAAAACATAATTACGATATCTCCATTATTTCAGGAGATATCGCAATGAGTAAATTGCATGTATATTATAAGTAAAGTTTTTCAAGGCCGGCATCATAATAATATATATAGTTTCTCGATTTTGCTTTACATCTAAAGCAGAGTAGAGCATTATTTTAATTTTATCAAAATATATAACTGATGCAGTCAACGTGGCTGGGCATTTAATATTATTATTATGTATACGTAATATTTAAGTAAAGTTTAAATTCCTTAAACGAAAAACTACCTTATGAAGTTGGTCCCGATATTATGTATTAATGCGTACGTGAAGGCAAAACTAACTATAGGTTCGTGTTTTAGTTTTGTTTGATATATATCACGATTCACGAGTTATACAGCGTGATCCACCAAGCATGCTCACCTAAATTTTTACCTTTAATAGTTTATTTATTCAAATTCTGATTTTTTGAATTTTTAAATTTACTTATATAGTTATATAAAATAAGTTATATATTAAAGACCACATTTTTAAATTATTGAGATTTTTTGATTTTTTGTGCTACTTAAGAAGTGTTCCTGTGATGATATAAATTTATGTTTTTTAAATTAGAACAATGGGGGCTCCCACCTTACCGTATATTATTAAGTTGATAACTTTTTTTTGAAAGTGTTAATTTTTCTTACTTATTCGATTCAGTATGGTGTAGTTTCAATTAGGCACATTATAGTTATTGTAAATATACATATTATTATATTATGAGAAAAAAACAATTAAAAATGTATTGTATAAAACTTAATAAATACATAAATAAAGCTTTTTTTCACTTATATTGTTAAATAATATTGATTTACAAATGATGCATAACCCAAAAATCAAACGACGCATAACTGTCTTATAAAAAAGGGTCAAAATTAACAATAGTGATGCTCAAACGACAATATGCGAACTACCCTGTACATCATCATTCATCATCATAAATCGTGCACATTTTAGGACGGTACATTCTTATTTGTTATCTTCGTCTTACAAGTGTACGCATAAAAGATGGCAAACTTACGTTCAGCAGTTCACGTTAAGCTTTGATAGTTTTATAACGTACCTAACAAACTAACAGCATTATCTGTGTTTGCGTATCGGGGTTTTTGCGATATTTTAATTTTTAATTGAGTTATTGGAATTTTTAAACCACAATATTTTTCATACTCATACAGTCATACCTATAACTCTAGTGGTAGATAGAATACTGAAAAAGTAGTATGGAATGCAACTAAATAAAAAGGAAACAAAAATTAAGGTTTTTAGTAAAACTAATCCCATTTGACTCAACATAAATATAGTTGATGAACAAATAACGCAAGTCAAACATTTTACATATTTAGGAAGTAATATAACAGAAGATTGCCCAGTAAAACAAACATAAACTACAGAATAGCATTGTAAAAAAGATCATTCGCAAATAAAAGGCACATACTGACTACGAACAGCGTCAGCATGGAGACAAGGAAATAAATTCTTAAAAAGTTATATATGTAGCGTAGCACTCTTTGGATGTGAAACCTGGACAATCAACACAATAGAAAAAAATAAGTCGGTAGAATTTGAAATGTGGCCTTAAGAAAAATACTTAAGATACCTAGGACTGAGAGGGTGACGAATAAAGAAGTATTAGATACAATAAAGGACAAACGACAGTCATGGAAAAACATTTAATTCACAAGAGATAAAATGATAGGCCACATATTAAGACACGAAATCCTACTAAAAACAGTAATTGAAGGAGATGTAGGAGGGCACATTGGAAGAAGAAGACCTAGGACAGAACACATGGCCCAAATAATGAAGGATATGAGTAAAAGAAGCTACTAGAACCTGAATTAATTGAGTTACAATAGAGAAGCGTGGAGAGCTGCAATATACTAATCTCTAGGATTAATAATAAAAAAAAATAAAAGTAAAATATAGAGTCTGATTAGTGATCAATCTATAGGCTAGGCATATAGAGTAAATCTTCAAAACAACTAATGGTTATTATAAATTATAATAGGTATCTCAAATTATCATATATTATTTTTTTCAGTTGTTCTTATTTGCGTAATATTATTGTATCGTATTTATAGTCGTATTGCCGTATAGTCTCGTTTAGGTACATTTAACCTCTTCGTGCATGTAGGTATCATATGATACCGCAACTAATTTAATTTTAGCTGTTAAATATTTTTGATCCATTTGTGCATAAAGATATCATATGATACACTTGATAACAACCGTCTCATAATATTCGTTCCTATGTTCAGACTATATGAGAATTTTTAGTCACATGTGTGATAACCTACTGTATTGATAATACGCAAAATATGAAAATCTAAAAAGTCGTGCATGAAGTTTTTAAGTAATATTTTCAAATAAAACTCCACGTTTGAGATAAACATATTCCAGCATTTCTATGACCCGAAATGTACAAGAAAGCTAAATGTCAGTACTTACACATTTTAGGACGTATAAGTTTTTTTGTTGATTTAGTTTTTTTTTGGCCTGTTGTGGAAACGAACGAGTTTTACAAATTAAACTTTTTAAATTTAAGACCACAAACCACAGTGGTGCACGTCCTAGTTGCATATATTATTAGTACACATGGTCCTATTACAATATTATGTCGTAAAGTCGCTGGTCAGTAAAAAAAAAAAAAAACCCGAATTCGATTTGATTTTTGATATGTATACAGACCACTACGTCGTTATCTGCTCAAGAAACGATTTAAATGAGAACGTTCCGTCACATTAATTTTTCGGACGTGTTTAAAACGCACACACTACAAACCTAACCTATTCTATGCGCAGTAAGACGTCTCTCTAAATAGCCATAATGTCGTAAAAAAATAAAATAATAAATTATAATTTGAAAAATAAAATATAGTAATATTATTATAACACTCACCGAATATTGTTGCGGTCGGGCTTCGCTGCACGACGACTGGTCGCGGTCGTAACCACCACCGCTACCACGGTTGCCGCTAAAGTCCTGTCGGTTCACGCTGAACTCACGATTGTTGTTGTTGTTGTTGTTGTTGTTCCGCCGGCCGTCTCCGTTCCACCGGCCGTCGTTGTCGCCGCCGGACGCGTAAGTAGAATAATCGCCGTCCACCTCCGACGCTGGCCGGTCACCCGAAGTCGTGTTGTTGCACTGTTCAGCTATGTCGATAAACTCCCCATGGCGTCTCGAGTGGTCTGCCGTCCTGCACTTAAGGTTCTGCACAACATTATTGTGGAATATTATTATGATTGGTTTTAAGCACTTTTAACTGCACTCGGGAACTTGAAGTTTTGATACCACGGTGGTATCAATGCGAATCATTGAAATGGTAAACGTACCCTTTTTGGTACATTCACCTTCAGTCACCAACCAGGCTCAGGGCTTTGCCAGATTGTTTGATTTTTCACCAGACAGTAGCTGTTTTCAAAGTTTTCAATATTAAACGTAATTTTGAGACTTAAAATAATTAATTTGCCAAAAAATGTCCATCTAGTAGTGAACTTTGTAAATCAAAAATTGAGAGCCTGCATATAAAATATTAAGTGAACGAATATAACGTGGACGAATTATACACCAAATTTCATGCAGTTATTTGTGAGCAAGACTTGCCATTTTTTCCAATGATTTTAACTCAATTTACTATTTATATTATAATATTATTATACATTTGTAGTTTATTTTTATTTTATTTATTTAATTCATTATTATTTTATCACCACTAGGCCACTATGATACTTTTGGATTATAATATAATATGTTAAATATATATGCTTTGAATTTTTATGGCCTCAGAAAATATTTAAAATTCCCAATGTAGCCCTCCAAAAATATTAATAGGTGACCCCTGCTATAAACGATTTAACGTAAGACAATAACTACAATATCATGATCGTTTACCTAAAAATAAAGTCGTTTGTACCTATATTTTTTTTAGTGAAAAAGCTTGTGTTTTGCAAGAACTTGCTTTAAACTGGCCGTATATGGAACAGGGTTTTTAAGAGGTGCGCGGAAGTCAATTTTCGACACGTTCGGGCTAAAGCGTTTACAATGAAAAAAATAACATGGAAACAATATTGCTGTCGCAGTATACATAAGACATATAGGTATACTGCCAGGGGGCGTGGAACGATTGATATAACATGCACGTTATTTGTCGTGAAAAATGTCGATTATCGGTAAAAAATAAAATGTTCAAAGGACGAGATGAAAAAAAAAATATCCCTCGTCAACGCACTGAACATAATAGTATAATACATATACTATATTCTTCAAATTGTTCCTAGTCCCGAATAAGGTCACGGAACAATATTATTTTAATTACCTACCTATTACGTTTTTAAACATTATAAAATATATTTCATCAATACGCATAATATGCAGTAGGATAAAAAAAATAATAAAGTGCAATTAGAGTTAAATTAGGGTTTTATATTATCAAGTTATGGATTTGGCATCAAAACTAAAACGATATTATTGAAGATAATGAGTCTAAAAAATAGACTCGCGACAGTGATGTACCTAAATTGCTTATGCAGGGATCCACGTTATCGTTATAATAATATAATATTATTATTTAAATTTTAAATATTAGACAAATAAATAATACACACCTCATAATATGTTCCTCACTCAGAACACGAAAATAAGACGCTAAGGTGGGTTATCGGTTATGCAATATGATACTTATAAGTTATATCAATCTGTGAATCAATAGATTATAATTTTTTCTTTATTGTTTTATTTTATTAAAGTCACAACTATTCAGATTATATGTATTTAATAATTATATTTCATACAGTTTTGCGTGGTATAATTTAATATTATACTATGTATTAATAATACTTTCACACGCGTTTTGAAATATTATAGTACAAAGTGTAGGTAAATGAAACATACATTTTTTTAAACTTATTTTTCTCAATAATTAATAAGTTGCGTAAAAATATGTACACGAAATAATAAATATCAGTAAGTACGTATAGGTACCGATAGTACTTCATATTGATCGAGTGATTTTAACTTGGCAAATTTCTCGATCATCGAAATTGCTAGGTTGTCTCCCTCGACGACAAATATAACGAGTAATATAACTCTACCATAAGTACAAATACAGTGGGTGGGTAGAGCCCCCTCCCCTGAACTGTAGTATAGACCACACTGGCAAAAAAAAAATTTAATTTTACACATTTACAACATTTTTTTTAGGGGTTATGTAGTACCAGAAAAGCCTCATAAGAGTCCGGTGCAAACCTGAGCTTCAGACACCCTCCCCCACAAATAGCAAACACTATTTTTCCCGTAAACGTGACATTATATTATATAGGCTATTACACGGGTATGGGGTACATAATATATGAAATGAATAATGATAGTAATATATTGCGTACTCACGTGGACTTGTCCGAAAGTCAGCAGAATGGCAACCGACAGCGTCATGACCGTAGTGGTACTGTGACCGCAGCATCCTCCGCTGTTCAGCAATAATGACATGGTGACGATGGTGAAGTGTTGCGTTTACAATATCGTCGTATTGCGGGTCTTTTGGTTTTATACTCGTTGTCGGAAACCGTCATCGCGCACGTCGCGTGGACAACAATAACAATTGTAATTAATGTTATTGTGCTGTACCGGTGATTGATATGAAAACAAATTGAAAAAATATTTCGATTCCGGTCCGGACCTACAACGCATATAGAACGGGCAATGGCTGAAACCGTCGCCGAATGCGCGTTCGCAATATTTCTTCCGGTCGGAAGTGAGTAGTAGTCGTCGTGTAGTCGGCGGCGGGTGACCAACACGCACGTGGTGTATATATAATATTATGGTATATACGTACCTATAATAATATAATAATAATATGCTGATGTAAGTACAATGGGAATATGGGATATTCATACGAAATGCGTATTGCGTGTACATATGGTGTCTCGCCGCTTTCGTCTTGATCAACATTTTTTACGACTAATTAATAATACATTTTTTACATATTATATGCGATGTGAGTAGGCACGTACGAGCGAGGACAAATAAGTCACGAACATGCCATATGTACATTGTCATAGTTTTTGTACCCATGACTGCTGCAGTTATTATTGCAAGGACTTTAAGCTTGTTACAGACTTGAGACTTCCAAGTTCCATGGGGGGTGAAGACAAGTATCATACAAACCGTAACGGACAAAGAAAAATGGTAATCACAACGCGATTTGAAGCTACTCAACACATTGAATAATATTTTTTTGCACAGTATTATAACCAAATTTATTGTTTTGATTTAAATTGCTAGAAAAAAAGTGTCTTAAAAATTAAAATAAATAATAATGTTGCACCTAATTTAAAAAAATTAAAATTTTAGTAAATTGGTAGTACTTACTACCTATCTAAAATAAGTTCTGACCTGATATCCATTGAAACGTTGACAGATACTCTTCCAACCCAAAAATTCACATGCTTCCGAGTTCCGCACGATTCGCAATAAGATTACAAAATTCGAAGCTCATCGCGACAACTACAGGTTACAGGATCAGTTTTGGACGACCAGCATACCCAATGATGGATAGTTACTAACTAAACATACTGAGTCACCACTCACCAGTATTATTACCGCTGAAAAAGCAGTTGACGATAGCATGGGATAGGACATTTTCCATTGGTGATGATCACTGATCATCAATAAAATCAAGATAGAAAGATAAATCAGCGTTTCGATTGATCGCTATTTTTAAAATGCCATAAATATATCACGTTTTACAATATAGTCCATTTGTTTTAAATTAAATGTAGGTATGGATTTGTTATAAAATAAAAGATTATGGTATTATAATATGGGCTATTGCTCGCAAATCGTCAACATTTATAACGAAATACTTTTTTTACGAAAGTTTTTATTTTTATCACCTAAACGAATTCAATGCCATACAATATAGATTAAACAATTGAAGTGTTTGATTAGACGAATTGTAAAAAAATAGTTAAAGAACGCTGCAAAGGTGTATTAAAAGTTTATTTTTCAGAAAGTTATTGACCTAAATGACGTTTCGAAAAATTAGAAGGGGGTACGATAAAATTATCCTTAAAAAATAATAGGTAACCTCTCTATATACTATATTGTTCACTATTACCTATTACAGATAATAACATAAAACGATGGGGTATGTGTATAATATATCTGTAAAGGGGCTTCATACTACACCGTGTAGTGTGAACCCCCCTAAATAGTCATAAATATATTTTAATATGTTATTAAAACTGGTTTATACCACGCTGCGATATATGGCACCTATATTTACTGTATATAATTATCATAATGACAACACAACGATACAATTACACGTGACTTAAGCAGAATATAAAATAATAACAGCAGTACTTATTTGTTTATTGCATTTTTTTTTTGGTTTTGAATTAATTTATGATGAACACTATTTATTTATCCTCATAAAAACTGACTGCCGTTGTCTCTCGCTATCTCATCTCTCACCATCTATGTTTAGCTACGATATAAATACATTATACACAGCAAATCCGTTATGTAAACGGTCGACGACTTCGGATTCCAGGAACGTACGATTCGTGTTGGAAACCACGACGAAAACGACAGAGTAAAAAACCAAATAGCCGGAAACGTAGACGCGCTCGGCGAGTCGCTAGCAAACAAACAGCGCGATCGAACGGTGGCGTCCGTCGTCTCACGAATTCATCTTCAATCGCGCACCGATGCAAAACGTTCTGACGCAACTCACCGTGACTATACGGTATTGCCGGTGTTTACAACCTATATCTACCAGTATTTATAATTTAACGCCTACTGCCGTAGATAGATGACGCGTTCGCACGATCCGTTTTTAATCAATTTCCGCGTTGTCAGTCTCATTGAACGAATGGAATACGTAACCACGATATACGTGGGTTAGGTCAGCTGGTCACGTCGCCTGGTATCACAGTGACTGTAGTTGTAGTCTGTAACGCACAAGTGCATTATACAATTTTAAATTTAAGGATCCCAGTGCCAGTTTTTCAAATTTTCCACAATTCTATAAAATTTGAAAATTAAATTTTATATTTTAGTTGCCACCTCAATTATAAGACTTTTCCACTAATCTACTACCCGATACCTATTTAGGGGGGGGGGGTCGATAGGGTGTATTATATCGAAAAAAAATGACTTTACGGGAATAACTCTCAAGCTTATTTTATCAAGACTATTTTTTTATCTGAAAGAAGAAGACTTACTACAGCCCTCATTGATCTCTGATTTTGTATTTTTTTTTTCCAATAGTTGTATTAAAAAATGCTTTTTATCTTGTATTTTTTTAGACATATCATACAGTTATTGAGAATAAATTATTGAAAAACAGAGATCGATGTGGGCTATAGAATATTTCTCAATAGCAATTAAAAAAACAATTGTGAAATTTGGTTGATTCTACAAGGCGGTATCGTTATTTCCGCAGAGTGTTTCTTGAGGACAAAATGGCATCGACACCGGGTGCCTTAACACCTAAGTAAATATTTTTCTAATATCATTATGTAGGTATATAATGTGTATTCCTTCTTTTTATACCTAATACACATATATATATTATACTATATTACTATGTATACACGCGTTTAAAAACGAACCGTTTATTGATAGGCACATATTACAACAACAAACTAAGTCTATAATATTATATACATAGTTGGTATTTTACTCACTATGTTACTTACGATATTAATTTATAAACAAGTTATGAACAATTATATTATTATTATATTATGCTATAATAATCACATCACGTTGTTATACAACTGCTATCACACTTCGAGAGCTTCGGCCTTTTGCGCGCGATACCCAAGCTCCGGATGCGAACTATAGTTGTACACTTGCATTTTTCCGTCGTTGTCCAGATATCCGTAATGGCCGTGGACGTTTCCTCCGTTGTCCCTTTCCTCGTACCTGAACTGTCTGTTGGCCCTATTCAAAGACGTCATAATTATAATGATTATTATACTTCTATCAGTGGCGGAGCGAAAATTATTTAAATTACGTACAAATCCACCAATTTTTCCCGTGTTAATGTGGACGGCCCCATTTACTTACCAAACCCAATTCATAAGAGAACATACATTATTCATAAATTATAAGCAAGTTTATCATTAAGTTACCTGGGGGTGGGTAAGTTAAATGGTTAATCATGCCGCCACTGATTTATATCTTATTAAATAATATAATATGTAATAATTATTCAAAAATACATAGTATACCTACATATTATAATAATTTTATTAAAATTCTACATTATTAAACTTATAATAAATCCATTGTTTGCTTCTGAATCTGTATAATATGTGTATAAAAATCATTGAGATATGCGTGATAAGTGATAACTATAATCGATGATACCGAACCGACTGCGTACACTGTGAACAAACTTTCTTCCTGTTGGGGGGGGGGGGCTTGAAAATTAGTTACAATTTTATTTTTATTTTGTCCAGTCTAATAATTTCAGACGTTTATTTGAGGTATTTTAAAATGTTTGTAACTCCTCAACTTTTCTGGTAGAAAAAATGCTATGATCATAAGCTTCGATGCCCGATGTATGTTTTTGGAAGCAAATTGGATCTAGTTGGTACTTCTCAAGGGTTGAAATTGAAAATGCTCAGTGCTTTTTAAAATAATTTTAGAAAAGTTGACAGTTGAAACTTGATAAATATATTTTTTTAAAGTAATAATAATACGGGCAATGGGGGGGATTTAGCCCGTTTGCCCCTCTCCCCCTGCATACGCCACTGTAAACACCATTATATATATCGATGGCGTAGCGCACAAGTGTGATAAGTGACATTTTTTTGAAAAATGAGTTAAGTGCATAATCAATTTAATCATACAATTCTGCACATTATGCCCAAACGTTGTAAGTGAATAGTTCATTATTTACTCCGATAGACGTCGTACAGTTCGTTACATTTTTGAATTTGTTATGACATCTCAAACTTAAAAATCGTTCTCCTGAACAATTACGAAAATGTCACTTATCACACTTGTGCGCTACGCCATCGATATAGTATATACTGAGCTGACTACCTAATTAATATGTTATACTATGTAAATATGACGTGGTAATCGTTAATGGTTTGATTGAAATGTGTTGTTACTCGTTTCCGAAATACTTTCTAGAAACCTTTAAAATCTTTCTCAGAAATAATTTTGACGAAAGATATATTTATAAGACTTGACGACTATTGTAATGTCCTATTGTGTGATTTAAAAAAATTGACTTGATCTTAATGTACGATCGACATCGAGATGATGAGGCTTGAAAATTAATCATACATTCCATCCCACAAAACGACCAGAAGAAATACGAAGAGCGGTTGTTTTCTCTCGAAAACGTTTAAAAGATTAAACTAAAATTGTATACGCGTGGCACGAGCCAGAATGCAGGATATATAATATAACTCAAGATCGTAAAATATATATGAATAATATTGTATATAGGTACGTCACGGCGTGCTGGTGTATTTTTATCTTAATGTAAGAAGCGTTTCGCATCGGTGGCTGAAAAAACCGGCCCTCGGCATGAAAACAGATAAAATACGATTGCTTAAATAATTAATAAATAGTTTGAAAAATACCCTTTGCCGGTGTCAAATCCAAATTTGTACGAATCAGGACCGCCGACGCCGTGCAGTTGGAACTCAACCCGTTCGCCGCCACCATCTTCGAATGTTAAGTCACCACCAAACTGTTCGCTGAGCTGAGACTGCACCACCGTGTCACAAGTATGAAAATAAAATACGAAAAGAAATTAGAAAAATATTTCAAGACATTTATCCAAGGTAGGCATGCGATTATAGTATTGGTTATACATTTATAATGTAACAAAAATTATTTGTAAGTATGATATGAAACAAGCTCAAAGTTTGGATTAATAGCCAACAGCGGCAACAGGTATACATATACATAATATATTTAGAATATTTTTATTTTCATAAATATGGTATGTTTATATTTTTCACATCGAACATACGGGAGTACTTATTTCAACATCAGATTTCTACTTAAAGTTCTCACATCACATAAGCCTAATACAATTAGAATTTATAGTAGATTGGGCAAACAAATATTGGAACCAAAAATAAATTTCAGTTATGATATCATTATCTAAAGCATACCTCACCACCCCCCCCCCCCCACACCACATTATATATTATTTTGTTGCTTGGATATGCCACTTCCTACTGTTATACTTGGGAAAGGCTCATTAAAATAATACAAAGGTATAAAAAAACTTGATACGTTGTCACGCAATGTCACAAAAATATAGAACGACAATTTTCATGGACTTCCTGTGTTATCTATTTATTTACTATATTTTGGAAAAAATCAACAATATGTACAGCTATTTTTATTTTACACTATAATGTATTGTATTGAAATATTATAATAGATGTCCGAAGAAACGACAACAAAAATCATACCTTTTAGGAAACACTGCCTAATATAGCGATAGTTACAGGGTGGTAACTTACGGTAAAATGGGTTGTACCTCCTACAGTTATACCATAAATACCGATAGAATACTTCGTGTTTGTTGTTTCGTACTATAGAAGGGATGCACACTATCATTTATTATCATAATAATAATTTGTTTTTTGTTTTTAAAAACTACTGGATATTTCAAATTTTTACCTCCTGAATGCACCAACTAGACTCACCTCCACACCAGAAAATATACTGAAGTTGAAAATCGAAGTATTATTTCGACTTCTTATCGTGTACACAGACACAAATAATAATAAAAAGAAAACACATATTAAGATCAATACATCCACTCAGAATCTAAAAATACACTCAAAATCTTCTATAATGAAGTGCGATAACCCCCGATTTTTAAAAAATATTATGCAGAATATTTTTCTGAGAATCATTATATAGGTACACATATAACAATTTCAACATGTAGTTAGTTGGTTAGTTATAGGTATTTAAAGTCTAAATGAGCTCCGAGTAGTAGATCAAGATTTAGCAGCAGTTTTGTGCCACTCCAGTATACTCATATAATAGTCATATTATTTACTTTAAAATTTTAAATACTTATAGTTATAGTGTTATACTGGTTCGAAATGTTTTGTTTGAATTCTTAGGAAAATATTACTGAATATGAAATTAAAATAGTATACTTTAGATAAAAAAAGAAAAACTAATGCAATTATAAGTATTTCTAACGATTCAATTTGGTAGGAAATATAATTTTTTCCAAAAATGATGTCTACTGTCTAGTAAGTTATAGTTTGTGTATGGTTATCTTATAGTAATTTAAAATTGTGTAAAACAATTGTTTTCAAAGCGTTAATACTTAGGTACCTACATATACATTAATAACATTACAATATTGTGATTAGGTTTGTACTACTACATCACGCCTTTAACGGTGGTCACAATAGTGGCTCACATAATCATATAATATTATACTCAAGCCACGAGGTTATAACGTTTGATTCGTAGCTTAAAAAAATATTTTATATTATATAGGGTGGGGTGTAAATATGTACTTAATGACTGCTACAGTAGTGTGTGCATCAGACACTTAATTGATTGTTAATACTTCGTTGATTTGTATCGACCTATGTATGAATAAATGTATAAAAGTCCATTGAGCGTTATATGATTATATATATATATATACGAAATACCTACCTATACAATATATATAAATATATATCATACGATATAGTAAGTATCCTATCGTGATAGGAGAGCGGAAATCCTATACATTGATTAAAAATTCATAACTTTTAGTGTTTCACGAAACGCGGTACAAGTTTTGTTGAAAAATGTAACGGACTTCCGTAGAAACTGTTATGCATATTGTATACGCTGCGCTGCACGGATAGCTGGCAAAAGAAATATTTAGGGCGGCATATAACATAATAATATTATGTATCATGTATGAATAATAGTTAAAAATATACAAATTCGTATTAAATATTTAAAAAACTATGCACCGATGAAAAATAAAAATAGTACCTACCTACCATCCTTTACATAAATTTACATAATATTGTGTGTGTGTGTGTGTGTGTGTGTGTGTGTGTGTGTGTGGTACATTAAAACAGATTA
Source organism: Macrosiphum euphorbiae (assembly GCA_949089665.1). Lineage (NCBI taxonomy): Eukaryota > Metazoa > Arthropoda > Insecta > Hemiptera > Aphididae > Macrosiphum > Macrosiphum euphorbiae. Next base: position 13,160,352 of record CARXXK010000001.1, on the reverse strand, counting down.
AAATATATTTTTTTCGGAGTTGATTTAAATTTCTTAACAGTTTAAAGTTTAAACAAAATATTATTATGTATTTAACGTTTGGATCATATTATTTTATACGATGAAACCCTCTCTGATATTATTATACTTTTTTATGGGACTTTCACAGTCCACAAGATTAAGAAATAATTCGTTTTAGGATAAACGATTTAAAATTTCATTTCGAGAATGGCTTCTCCTAAAACCGTTGACAATGAGCAGCCTCATTTAGCAGTGGCCTTTTTTGGGGATTTGCGACGCGCGGGCAGATATAATCCCGGGACTCTCGGGAAAAAAAGTATCTGTACACCACCATTTGACAAACAAATTATACATATTATATAGGTATTGCTTAAAGTATAATGTTTTAAATTGCATACGTAATAAACAAAATTCGTCAATCGGGCGCGTGCCTGCAGGATTTTTAAAAGGGGAGGGGGGTACATTTTAATTAAATCTTTAAATACAACTTGGAAAGAGGGAACAACACATCTAATATATTTTGGAATTATACTGCCGAATAGGAGGTGGTGTTATAACACCCAAAACAACACCCCTAACTACGGTCCTCGCATACATTAGATAAACTAGAAAATTATTCAAAATAAAAAATCATGTTATCTTATATGACCATCCAGCATTCCATTGGGTTATTTTGATAATATATTATCATCTAAAATATTATATTAATTGCTGCTTGGATTTCTACGAATAAAAATATGGTCTACTGCAGCAGCACCTACGCTTTAGGCGGCACTATGTCGTGCGGGCTGGTTACTAATTATTGTCATCGTAGAATTTTGTTCATTAGTGTTTATAATTATTAGGAGGTACCTAATACTGGTCCCTGTACCAGAATAACATAATACAATATAAATATTGTCTCTTATTAATCGTCCTTCGCACCCAACTAGAACTTGTAGAATTATCAAACGCTCGTGGAGCCAAAGTGAATCAATCTTTCATTGCAGTAATAACTAATGCCCACATACGACATATATTATAATAAAATATATGTAGGTGACATCACTTTCTAGAAACTTGTACAACAATACATGAGCAATGTACTATACTCTGACCAGACATATGAGGAAAAAATTATGAATAAATAATATTAAATATTAATATTATAGTCTATACCACGATCCTTCCACCGCCAACCATCTGGTTGAAAACAACGCCCTCCCCACACCGACCAACCCACCAACACGGGATCGACAATAATTATTATTAATATTTGAAGGAAAATATAAAAAACCAGTGTCGTCTGCCAAAAGCGTTATTATACGTTGATAATACACGCACTGCTGCGATTTATGAGTTAACGTTTTGCGCATAATGTCCATGCCGTGTAATGCAGGTTCGTACATAATAAAATATATAACATCTATATAACCAGGATTTTGGCATGGGACTCGTGGGAGTGAATTTTTTCAATAAACGATGCGTTCATAGGCGGAAGCTGATTAAAAGGGGGGGGGGCAGGGGTTGTTGCTCCGGGCATAACTATACTTTTTTTTTAAATTTAAATTAATATAATCTTCTCAGAAGCCACATGACATATTATATTTTCTAAAGTTAATATTATATTTTTATATTTTATAATTTGCAGTTACCATTTGCCATAAAATAATATAGGTTCCTAGGTGGCTAGGTATAAAATATTATCATATCAACCTAAATTCCATAGCCATATTAAACATCGAAAGTGATCAGCTAACCTTCACTATAAATATTGTGATAATATACCAAGTTTTCACAGAATTATTTTATTCACAACCCAGGAAAAAAATGTATAATTGTAATTTTTTTAATATTTAAGTTAATTTTATTATAAAAATTGTTTTTTAAACTAATACATTTTCTTTTGTATGATTGGGCAGTTTTTTTTCGTCTTCTGGCGGAAAATTCATAAATAAGGTCCTGACTTCTACCGATAGGTACATATAGCCGATGGATATATTTATTATTATTATTATTTTTTTTTTTTTAGTTAAGGTTTCGAAATGTGAGGTTGTTAGCCTCAAGGTTATTTTTAGTCGGTTATTACTGTGGGTTAGGACTTAGGGTACGGTTTGGAACACGTATATACGTGGTGAGGATTTGTCATTAAAAACCCGGGTGGTCACCCATCCGGAGGCTAGTGATACCGGCCAATGCTTGACTTAAGAAAATGCTAGTGTTTCTGAGATCAACCATCGTGCCACACCAGGCCACAGAATATATATTTATTATTTAAGAATAATATTATAATTTATAACACACATTGTTGTACATGATAATATTATCATATTTGTTACGATGATTAAAAACTGACGAACAATAACGTGAAGAAAAAAATTAATAAATCGACTGAACCTTTTTTTTTTGTTTGTCGTTCTAAAAAATTGGTCCTTTGATTTTATAATACCTATAAAAAATGTGTGACAGTGTTTTTTTTTATATTTTTAGTATTCTTGGTGTTAGTGTGATTTTTAAATTTTTTCCATCCATAAAATGTTTAATAAATAATAATATAGGTCAATATATTATTATTTCGCATCTCTATAGAATTATTACAGTTTCCAATCTTAGGGAAACCTATTTAGAAAATTCGTTAACAGAAAAAATATACACAGTCATTGTAAGACCAATATCGTCTTCGTTCGCCATTGACCTAATCCAAAACTAAAAGATTTTCTATTTCCTATTTATTTACAAATATATTTTGAGACTCTTTAACAAAGTATACAAACGTCATGTATATACGTGGTTTGAAACATAACATCCTATACATAATACGCCGACTATGACAAATACGAAAAAAGTATAATATTGTTCCTATATATATATAATGCTCCCGAGTGGAGCGAAGGAAAGTTATTTGGTCTTACGAAGTGTTTTTTTTAGTTTACACTTTTACATAGGTACAAATAACTACAAAGCTTACGCTTCAAAAAATATTAAAATTTTAACACAGCAGATTGTCTAACGTTTTGAAAATTGTCATATTTCGAATTTTTCAGTGAGTTTCAAAGGAGAATTGCAATGCGTATAACGTCGAGAAAAAAAACTGTCGAAGAATGCAAGCAAAAATCTGTAAAAGATGTTCTTCACAATCGATTTTCCATTCTGACGATTTGTCACCGATTAGAAAATTAAAGAATTCCAACTCCCTTAAAAAAACCCTTTAAAAAAATCGTATTTTTAAGATTGATATTTTTTATGATATCGACTCAGTTACATTAGGTAATATATTATGTACACACTACCTACACACGCATATAAATATACAATAGATAACTATAGCGTTGCTCATAAATAGTTTATAAATCTAGAAATCGTGAACTAAAAAGAGTGTAATATTAACCAGACGCGTGCGGTGAAGAGAGACTATAATATACCGCGTGGTCGAAGGTATATAATGATATTAAAATAAAAATTATATTATATATTACAACTATATAACGATAAAAAAAAACCTCACCGGTTCGTCTAACGTGTGTTGCAGTTCGTCTTCGGTTTCATCAACAATCGTGCCTTCAGGCAACTGAAACAATAAAGATTTGATATTATATTATATATTGTGCAGTTTATGTACAAACTGCAGCTGGTTAGCGGTTAGTGGTTATTAATATAATATTGCCATACCACGCAGAGCGATATGCCTGACCACAGTCACAGATCGCCGTGTATTGTATGGCGGTACTGTCTTTGTTTTAAAAACGTAAAAAAAAGAAACTCTCTTACAAGCAAATAATAGTGGTTTACTACAACTTCGACTGTCAGTGATAAGGCTTGTTCAAAGTTAAGAGACAACAGTAAATTTTATCGAAAGCCGATTTAATAGAGTTTTTTTTTTTTTAAAGGAGAACATAATAATTTGAATTTTTGGAATAAATACAAAATTAAATTCATTCGGTAGGCAAGCGTGTGTATTCAGTTAAAATTCAATGAAACGTTTTGATTATAATTCAAACAGAGCTGTTTGAGGATAGCTAATATTTTTAATACGTACAATGATATAGGTAATAAAACGAATAAAGTTTACAAAATAGTATATTGTGTGTCAAGGGGGAGAAGTGAGCAATTAAAATTTTTAAATTTCCTTCCCGCACGAGGCACACATACTATTTTTTGTCACGCCTCAGCATCCTCCCCTCCCCTAGCCCCATTGCACATTTCTGCACTGCGCCTCAGCGTTCATCGATCAGTGTCTGGTTGTGCAAGGGATACGCCCTGAACTTTTTGGGGTTTCCACTTTACCACCAGGTACTTTTTGGGATTTCCATTTTACCACCCGGCATTATGGGGATTATCACATTACCACCCAATGGTCAGAAAAAGGTCGCTTTCCAACGCTTCAACCGTCATCGAAAACTAAACTTTCGGTGTAGGCGTGACAAAAAATATATTATAATAATAATAATAATAATATAGTAAACTATAAAATAAAAATGAAATAATAATACATTATACAATATACATAGTACATAATTATTATTTAACATGACGCGTACCTTTTCGCTGGTGTGCACGTTTTGAGATTCCTGTTCCTCGGAGTTGGGTTGTTCGTCGTCGGCCCGTTCGTCGTCCTGCCGAACGACTTGCTTATGTCGTCGTGGCGGCGGTGGTCGCCTGTCACCGTCATCCTCGTCGAGTTCCTCCTCGACCGGGGCCGGCGGTGCAGGGGTGGTGGCTTTTGCTGGTTTCTTCTTCCTCTTCTTTTTGGCCTTTTTTGCCTTAACAGCCGGCCGGGTGGCCGTCTCCTCTTCCTCGCCGTCTTCGATATCATCGACGACGACTGTGGCACCGCTAACGTCACCGTCGTCCGGCCGCCGGCGCCGTGCCGATTCCTGAACCCTGTTTCGATCATCCCTCTCGCGCTGCTTGAGCAGTCTGTTGAACCGGGTCACCAGATCGTACTCGGCTGGTGCCAACAGCTGTCGCTGCGCGGTGGGCGGTGCCTGCAGATTGTACAGGAAAGGCACTTGGGTGTACCGGGTGGCCGGTTGCGCTGCACCGTAAGGAGCGTATCGGTGCTGCATGTGTGCGTGGTGAACGGGATGTGGCTGCAGCAGCCTCTGATGGTGGCGGTGCAGGTGTTGGTGTGTTGGTGGCTGGTAGACCTGATGCATGGTGGTAGCCGGTGTCTGTTTGACCTGATGGTGACGGTAATGGTGGTTAGGCGGTTGCTGGAGGGCTGCGTACTGCTGGTGACCGGACGTAGAGACCAGCGGCGGCGGCGGCGTCTTACCGGTGGCGTGCTGTAGCGCAAACTGGAGGGCCGGAAGGTTGTCCAACAGCGTTCGGTCGTCAGCCTCAGCCGCCAGGTACGGAAGCTGGTACGCCACCGCGGCCGCCGCCGGTTCCGAGTACTTGACGATCCTGGCCACGGGCTGGGCCCTGTGTGGTTTGGGCGGCGCGTACCGGGCCGTGGACGGGTCGTCGTAGGCGGCCGGCTGCAGCTGCAATGGGTTCATCAGTATCGGTCCGACGTCGGGGTGCACCACGGCTGCCGTCTGTTCCCACGGCGGACGGTCGCCGCCTCGTTGATGGTACGGCGCCGCCGCCACGGTTGCGGGTTGCTGCAGCGCATGGCGTTGGTGGTGGTGGAGGTTCTGCTGCTGTTGTTGCTGAATTTGCAGTTGACGGGTGAAGGCGTCGGCGGCGGTTCCGTGTACAAAGGGTGGCGCGTAGTACTGTACGCCGTAATAGTTGTTGGCCCTGGATGACATACTCTTGCTGCTGTCCGCGTACCGTCGGCCACTCGACGCTAAGGTGGCCAGCGCCGCAGTGGTCGTAGTATTCGCCGCAGTCGTTTCGTCGTCGTCCGCTTCGGTCGTCTGCACCGTCATGTCGGTGTCGTTGCGCGGCAGTCTAGAGTACACGATTTTTGGTTCGGCGCCGCTTGCGCACATCAACAACACCTGCGCATACTTTACACGAAGGGCGTCCATAAGATAAAAATATTATAAATACAGTAAGACCTCCCAAGGCCGACTTATATGGTATCACATAGGGTTTATCGGATTAAGAGGGTTAGTCAGAAAACTGAAGGTTTGACCAAAAACAGAAACGACGTATGAATGTATGATTAATGTAAAACTGCATGTATGCATGTACCTTCTCGTATTTGGTAACGTATTACGGTAAAAGCTAAAAATGTATAGTATTATAAAAATGAATGTTTGTTTTATTGAATGAAATCATAAATTAATTTTTTGTTTTTTACTTTGTAAATCATTTTTCACCACCTCAATCAGCAGCTGTTTCAATACCATTTTACATCTTTACGAAATTTTTATCTGCCCATTTTGGACTAGGAGTAAACACACATGCACTTAGGTTTTCTCCGGATCAATCGACATTTAATCTCAACTTTTACATTACTATAATGTATTGTCGTTATGACTTCATTTATTATCGTTTCTATGTATAGTAAAAACTCCTCATAACTGAATCACTAGCTATCAACTCAGTTTTTCACTGAAGGGAAGTTTACGTTATAGGGAGACTAAAATATATGGAATATAGGTTGTACAGGACTGTTGTTAATTTCAGTTATAAGAAGATTTCCGTCTAATAGGACTTAGGAGGTCCGTTATAAAGAGGTTTTACTGTAAATAAAACTTAATATGTATACTCTGTCCAGTGAGAGAATGCGCCAGTTCACATGCAGACTGAGGGCCGAACGATTGCCGAGGTCTCGTTTCCCCATCTCTAGATGTTAGGGAAGTGTTCTTTATTGCTTCGTTTTCTAAACTTATACAGGTGTCTACAGGGTGATTCACGTGTGCATTTCATTATGGCCCACGAAAATCAAATAATTTGTTTGGTTATAATAATATATAGTTGCCATTGGTTACAGAAAAAAACTAAAAAAAATTGTATAGATTAGCCGAACCGCCATGCAATGGTTATAAAACAAATGGTACCTATAGGATTTGAACTAAAAATAATTAATACTTAATTAATAGTACTTGTTATTCAAATGTAGCTTATAAAGACTCAAAAACTATACACTACAAATGCTGACAAAAGTTTCAGAGTTTGTTCTTCCATATATCAAGAAAATTTAGAAAGTAGTTTGAAACACGTTCGAAATATTATATGTGCTACAAGAGGATTGCCCACCCCGGGTGAATTAGTTAACGAAGCGAGGTACAGGAACGCTGTCGAACTGAGGTACACTAAAACCAAGATATGTCGATATATACCTACGCGTAGCATCGCATTTTAGGTGTGGTCATTTTGTCTCTTGTGAAGTCGGGTAATACATAGCTAGTATAGATATTCAAATATAATAGTTACCATCATTATATTTTTAAATATGTTTTATAAGTTCTATAATTAGAACAATAATGATATGCCGTTGACCTGTAGTCGTACTCGAACACGTCATTGATCGTAAATGATCAATCGTCAGAATATTATACTCATATCGCATGAACTATTCAAACTGTTTGACTCAACATTAGTCTCAAATTTCTTAAAGTTTGAGGTTAGTATATCAATGGTTTGTGAACCAATTCACTCATCACTAGGGAATGTAGTATCAATATTATACTTGAAGTATCACGTCTAGGCTGAAAAAATCCAAACTCGATCGGCCTATAGGCTAAAATACAAACGGACAGACCATCATAATAATATTATTAATTTCTAATATTACAATACTAGTCTGCATGAATATAATTGTATGCGATGAAGGTACCTATATAATATGATTTATATATAATAATGGCACTGCAGTTTGGAACCACTGCTGCAGGAATCCGACTGGACTGTGGGCAAACGGCGGACTGCACTATTGAATGGATTTCGCTGGAAATTTAAGGGGGACGATAAATTCTATGTATAACATTATAAGATAATCATATGTATTATCTATATTCATTATACATTTCTACCTACTAATTTATCATCACCAATGTGAACGTCTAAAACATGACTGGAGGGTGAGTGGAAGAGGGCAGTGCCAGAACAACAACAATATAATATTATAATCTATATGTGAGCCATAATAATATTATATATTATCATATCTGTTTTTCTATTACTACATAATTTAGTCGAATATAAATGCACTGTTTCGTTTTCTAAAATTGACCGAAATTCCCGTTGTCTGCACAGTCAAACGTTAAATAATTAAATAGGTAGACTATGTAAAAATCAAAACCACAGATTTAACACAAATTCGATCTAAGAATAAAATAGTATGTAATTATGATGAGATGCATTTCGAGACGTTATATTATACAGTTATTGCAATGGAGGCAAATAGAAAATATACATTTTATAGATATTAGATAATATTTATTGTATTTTCATGGCTTAAATATACACGGTTATTGCAAAAGTACACCCATAAGTCATACATAATTATATCACCTAAAGGAATTAAAATGGCAGCGTAAGGGGACGACGTACTGGCTATACTATGATAGATACTAAGAAATGGACTGTACACCTTACTCTGCCATTTTATTTTTGTTTGATAACAATATAAGCTATGTGCAATAACCTTGTATATTTAAACCATGGGTATTATATACAAATGTAATAACAATTTGTATATTATTGGACCAAATTATACAGAACCGGGCTTCACTTTATTAAAATATACAGCTACAACGTGTTCCAAAAAAATATTATTATTATGGTCACCTTATATGCTCATAGAGTACTGAATCGTCCAATAATAACATTCAACACATAACGCTCGTCCCGTTTTACAGTTATCGTTGTATACATCATAGATGTATTGTATTATATAGGTACATATTATTTTATGTTATTAATTACTGTGCAATTCGAAATATACCTATTACGGTTTGATGTGGATGAAAAAAGTTTTATTAAAACACGAATAATGGGTACATCTGAAACCCGACGACGACGACGATGACGACGGTCCGATAATGATGTACGTGTAACTTATTAAAAATATGATAATAATAATATATTATACAAACATTTTCCAATTTCCAAGCTCAAAATGTTGTAATGTTGTATACTATGCACGACACCACGTCACAATAAAATATTGTGCAGTAATATATTATAATTGATTATTAAAACATGATGGACGCGGTAAAGTGCAAGTCTTGATTTGTTGGATGCATTTGAAAACACTCACGCGATGCAATTTTTAATTTTCGTATTTTTGGCGAATTTAACGTAAAACAATATTATGTTTATTATACATACCTAGTATTATATTATTATGCAACGCATTTCGGTGAAATAATATTTAATATTTAATGTGCGTATTATAAACTGTTTCAATGCAAACATGCTTTTCGATGCGCGATGTTAAACAATTTTCATGTCAAACGAATAATTTACGAATAAATACTATTTGTATAATATGAAATATTCGACTTTGACCTGTCTAACTTGATCGACCGGATGATAAGTTCCGGTCACGGATCTGCAGGGTTTGAACTCTACGGGTACATAATATATTGTAAATACGTCTATTGGTGGCCGCCTACGTTAACCTTTTCAGGTTATCCCATACATATTCTACAACGTCCTCTCCCCCCAAGACCGTATTCACCGACGGTTAAAGTTTAATTAATATTCTCATCGTCCGATATTTTTAACCGCATGTGTAAATGTTGAAATATAATATACAATGCTGTGATAAAATCACTTCTAAAAGATAAGGAAAAAATTAGAATATTTTTACAAATGGTATACTACGACATTTTATACTGTACGAATCGAATTATATACCACGAAAACGGAAAAATTAATATTATTAATTATTTCATTGGAGCATTATTGTTCTATCAATACATATATTGTACCTAATCGAGTTTGGTAAATTCAAAGACGTGTACTTTGCATCAATTAATTAATTTTTTTTTTACTTGTCTTATTCTAATGCAAACCTATATAATAATACCATAAAAATGTTTAATGGTAACGAGTTATAATGTATAAGAGTTAAATCACGACCCGTTCTAGTAAATATAAAATGGACTGCTTTTGCATGAAAGACAAAAGTGGCAAAATAATATATGTAATCCTCGGCTGCATAACTACAGATCCGTCTCAAGAGGGTCCTGGATGCCAGGCAGCGCTCTTTCAAAGTATTAATATTGTATAGAATATAAACAATAAACGTATAAGGTGTGACGCACTACTAAGAAAGTAATAAACATCGAAGAACGCGATTGGTTTGAACATCGAATAACTTGTCATATAGTTTTAAACAATAGGTAATCCAGTGAGTGTAACAAATTCATGAAATCAGGGAGACTTATTCATTAAACGATTTTATATAAGCCATTAACAAGGGGCCCTAGTATTAGCCGAACTATGTGCCAATATCCATTTTATGTATTTTAAGTGTTTAGGTAGAGAACCCTTAAATGTAATAATTATTTTGCATAAGGCAACCAAAATCCTTGATCCGGCACTGCAGAACCATAAACCTACTTATTGATAACCATACTTTCCAAAATTTAAACGTTTATAAGTTATAATGTATAGGAGCACCGATTGATACACCAGCCCCGTTATTGAACTTTTATCGAAGTACACCAAAGGAATAATAGTGTGACGGGTTTTTGAGATTTATGCAAAAATAGCGGATGCATATTATAAAAAACAATTCTTCGAAACTTTTTTTTTCTTTCGGAAATTAGTTTATGGTGGGGTAAGAGATAATGGTTTCCTTTGTATACGGCATACACCAGATATTCAGTTCTTTTTTTTGGGGGGGGCCTAATGTGTGTCAAAAAACCTGTTGCCAAATCCTTTAATCGGCCTATCTCTTTTATTAACTTGCCAGTATACGAGTAGATACACACGACTATTTTTGTACAATAATCCATGTCACGGAATTTATTATAATAATATAATATAATAGATAACGTAATTACAATTGTTTTTATAGGTTCTTCTAAACCCTAGTCACATACTCTATATTAATAATAAACAGTAAATAATTATAATATTATCACATTGGCGAACAGTCGTGAATAAATACTGCCAGGGCAGTAATATTATTATAAACGGTTGAGTGGTGATTTCTTTTAAATAATACTGCTACAAAGATTGCAGTACCTACTTGAAAACCCAACTAAAAATGGACGCTATACTGCTATGGCAGTGGTATTTTTGATGGTACTATATGAAAGTCTCATACCGCATAAAGTGACATTGGGAATTGTCAAAATAAAGCAGTTAATAGTATTATATCTGATATAATTGTCTTCATATAATTATAATAATATATATTATTACCTATATTTATATTAAAATGTTGGATATTCATATTATGTCATCATTTATATTCATGATTATAGGTTGTAATATCACTCATATCAGGCTGTCGCATCATATATTATTGATAATGATAAAAGCGTTTAAATCGATGGCAGAATAGTATAATATCAATAAATAGATTAAAATTAAAAACTACTGCTATAGCTGCAGTACTAGAACATTGATTAAAGCTTAGGCATGATATTTATGATTATTAATGATTTTCACTGCTTAACAACATAATTTTGTGTTATTATGGGTGAATGTAAAATAAACGTGTACAAATATAAGCATAAATAAATATTTTAATAAATATAAATGTTTACCTAGGTGCATAAGTTTATTACAGATTCTCTTGAAATCCAAACAGAAATTCCGTCTTGAATAGCCAATAGGAAAAAAATTTCAATTTTGGAAATGTAGGAATATAAAATAATTTTGGTTTCAAAAACAAACTTTTTAACATGACACAGGCGAAAATTGCGTTGTTTCACGGACAAGTCATCAATACTAATGCGTAACCCGTTTGACGGCAGGCCTAGAGAATTCGAGTTTTGTTCTCTTTACACAGAAATCCTTGTCAGCAAATTACTCAGGACTCGGAGAAATTTTGCGGACGAACAAAACATACAAAAAAAAAAACAATGTCATCAATTTTATCGGCGCTAAGCAAATATAGATTAATATATACAGCATAATAAGTAATAGAGCAGAAATCGGAAGTAAAAAATATTGTCAGTGAAAGTCATCATCATCACAACCACCATCGTCCTCAAATATTTCTTCTATAATCTATATAACAATAATAAAATAGATGTCAGAGTTACACTTGAACGAATATGTGCACAAAAGACGATACGCCTACAAACATCGAGCGAATAATAAACACTTAAATATTAGTTATTACTTATTATATTATTATTATGTTATTTGTATATTATACTCCTCACCACGAGAGAAAGAACCCGTTTAGCGCATGCAGACTGTAGGCATTTTCCCACTTTGTGCCATTTAGTGTATGTAAAATACGTGGCGATGTGCGGAATAGAATGGGTTTCGGTCGTGGCTTGGAGTATAGTACTGAAATAACGTTAAATTAAATAATGTTCCATTATTATACCTACGTTTTAGTAAAATTCGACTAAACAAGTGGATTGTAAAAAAATAAACACTTTTTTCGATAAAGAGCCTTGTTTACTTTAAAAAAAAAACACCTTGTGTACATGTAATATGTATATATAAATATTTATATTGTAGTATTATAGGCACATGCATATTGTTATGACCGGTGAGAAAAAGAAAAATTACAATAATAAATTCATTACACCTTAATATGAACAATTCAATTTCAAGTTTAATATTTAAAAATAAACCTTTTACTGTTAGGTTCTAGGATCAGAACTAGGACTTCAATATTCCTAGCTACCTACTTTATTACCACTAAATAAAACATCTCTATGTACTTATATCCAAACATATGCTGTGTAACGCGTTATTATTATTATATTTTTTTTTTAAATACACAGAGACTTAAGAATTAAGATAGGAAAAGTTAGAAACGAGAACATAAAATATATGGCAAATGGATCCTTGCAGTACCTACCTATTTTTTTGTTGTTAATTTTTCGTATTACACGCCTTTAATTATAGCGCCTATATTAATAAGCACGTGTAGTACCGTCACAAATATTAGAGTAGGTTTAGACTATGTATATTTACGTGATACCTATAAAATATTATATAGTTCATAGATGTATATCAGATATCTAATATCTATCCATTCATTTTGTTGTTGTTTGAGTAATCGAATTTGGTTGGAGAGTTTAGTACGTATGCACGTAAACATATATGAGTGAAGGTGAACAATACATTTTACCAGTTTAAAATTTACAATAATAATTGACATACCACACATACACAACAATTTTTGTTTTAAAATAAATGGTGGGCAAACCTATAACAGAACCATGATACCCAAATTGATCATTAATCATTATTCATTATACACGATTTTATTATAATTTCGTGCTGGACTAGCTCTAAATTAGAAATTTAGTGTCTCTAATTACCCATATAGCGAATTACGTTTTGCTCGCACAGTGTGGCGCTTAAGCACGTTTTATTGTGTTATATACATAAATAGGCCCTAGTCGATCCTATAAAAAAGACGTTAGTCTTGCAACGACGAAAGGGATAATATTTCTATACAATATACGCCTTCGGTTAGGGACTAGGGTCTAGACATAATAGCGGCTTGTGATGTTAAAAGTAGGTGATACACGAAATAATAATATTAATAAGGTATAATATGTTTATGCTGTTTTAAATTTGTATTTTTTTATATCTTAGAGCCACATGTTTAGGCTAGATATAATAATATATTAAAATTTATAGGAAATCGACCAGATGTATTCGTTGCACTTAATATGGACAATAATATTTCACTACCATTTACACGGAAACACGGGCACGTCGTCGACCAATCGCGCATAAAACCGAATTTAATAGTAACTCCAGACCGGAACTCGTCCTATTTTTTTTGTTTTTATGTAATATGCTTGCACACACACACTCACGTAAGTATAAAATATAAAATACAATAATATTATAGTCTGGTGTTTTTGTTTGTGTAACGACGTTTTAGCTATGGTCCGAGCGATTTTATTAGTATTATTCGAGCGCTATATAAATATATACCTAAGAATATTAGATAATATTTATAACTATATGTACATAATATACTGTGTGTGAGTATGTGCTAACATGGTAATTGTTTCATCCAAGCAAAATCTTATAAGGAAATACAATTTTATTTTTAAATAATTATTTGATTTCTGGTCAGGTGGCACTGCTGTAGGGAGCCTTCCTATTCTTATTAATGTTATTTAAGTCACCACACTTACTTATTATACCGTGTCTGTTGTATAGATTGTAAATATACTTTTTAAAATAAAAAAAAAAATTTTAAACCTAAACTAAAACCATATTGTTCTATGTATCAATTGAGTTACAATGTATATAATGCATTGATACGTTTTAATTTTATTGCGTATTTTATTGATTAGAATGTATCCACTTAATAACCAACATCAATCGCCTAATATTGATACACTTGATCTGTTATTTATTTTGCACATTTAAAATACCTTCAAGTCATATAATTGATTTCATCATACACACACGAAAAAGGCTCATTTCATGGGAGATTTATCTAAAAAAAATCGAGTAAAAGCCTAGATCTTGTAGATCTTGCTAGATGCAAGTTCATACAATTATGCTCCAATTTAAATTTCATAAAATCAGTGTTGTTGTCTTTGACGAAAAACATGTACAAATGTATTAAAAATGCTGGGTATGGATTTATTTCAGAGTAAGATCAATAAAAATGATTTAGCTAACACGAAGAACCTTTTATCCCTAGTACAAAGCTAAATAATGTGATCACTCTGTGTATGCCTTAGATTTAGGTTTAGCAGGTTTATTGAAAAGGTTCGGTGCACACGCGTATAATATAAGGATGCCGAGTTGTCGCGACAATATTGTATTTTTTAGGATATTTTCCCGAGGCTACTATAATACCCATTGAAAAAAAAAATAATACCTTAAAATAATGACCAAACACATGCTCGGGAGCGTAAATAATTTGTTTTCGTTGTTTTTACACCGTAGTATGTACCGTACATAATATTATAAGAATATCGAGTTATTGTGTTATAATGTTATATTATACTTATATATTATTACCTATATATACAATATGCATATACATAATACGTGTATAATATTATTATGTTACACACAGATTCGGTTCGATCGCCTGTTGGGTAATCGATTGTTGTTCACGATAAATTAAAATATAAATCAGCGAGCATTTACATACAATAAAATAATAGCTCAGAAACTATATTATAATTCAAGGCTAGTCATCAACGAGTTAAAAAGGTTATATTATTGTAACTATTTAGTTTAACTAGGTTATTAGGTTACTTTTGGATTTTTTAATTTAATTAATAACTTAACTTAATTGTTTTATAATTAATTCAATGAATTCAAATTTCGTCTTTAAAAGTTAAGTTAACTAATTTTGTGTTTAGTTTTGTTTAATTTAATAACATTTCAATCGAGTTCGTTTTCATTTCAAAAATATTTAAGGCAACGTTTGGTGTGAATTGTTTTTATTTTGTTCGACAAAAACTGAAATGAAGTAGCCAGTATACGTTAACGCTATATTCTGCAGGTTTGAGCTGGAAAAAAGTAATAAATTAGACTAGAATTATAAAAAATAAAAATATTGTACTACTTATTAACTAAGTGTACAGAAAATTAAATAAACTTTTCTTTGCCCTTTATTGAATTAACTTAACTGAGTTAAAAAAAAAAATCGTTAACTTTCCTAGCTTTGTATAATTATATAGATATATTAAGCGTTTTCAAAACAAATTCATCTGATTATCAATTCTCATAATAAAATTATAAGTGCAAAATATATATTATGGACTATGGTTAAATCCGTTATAAAATGCCGTAAACTCGATTTTAAAAGCATTTGAAAATACTACAGTCATTTTATAAGCATGAATGTACTTGTAAATTCAAAAAACTCGCTATAGCTTAAACGTAGGGAGGTATACCCATATAAATCTGAGTAGTGAGTATACCTATGTTAAAAAATGGGGTGGCATTATTATTGTTACGATTATTTTTTTTTCACTAAACACGTCATGTGTGTCGAAACTGCTGCTGGGAGAACGATGTGTTATTAATTGTCGGTTTACGCAGTTGGACGAGTGTTTAAAAATATTTATTATACATTACACAATATACAATGTACATATACGTGAACGAACGGCGGTATAGGTATATACCGGTGGGTGGTATAGCCGGTATAGGTATATACAGGTGGGTGGTATAGGTATATACCGGCGGGCGGCAGCGTATATAGTATATGGGCGAGCTTAACGTTTCCGAGAACGGCCGCCGCGAGTCGAGTGGCAAGGAAATAGACCATTTTATGAACGAAACGTATTTTTCTCCATCAATATTAAATTGTTTTAAATTGCGTTTGAATAAACGATAACCCAGCGCGGCCGCGAGTTGCAAAAAAAAATATATTATACAATTACTCCGAGTGCTTACGCTCACGCGATGTTTTGATACAACCTATATGGCTATATATTATACGAAGCGATTTAAAACAATATTATTAATATATTATTATTGTTACGTTTTGATTTTGCATCATATCATGATGGTGGTTATATCTTTATGCATAATATACAGACATATTATTATAATATTACACATAATATTATATACCTGCCTAGTGCCTAGTAGTACACGCTCGGGCTTAACGAAATTATATGCGATAGTTAAAAGGCTCGTCGAGAGTGATGGGGGGCGTACAGCCTTGTGTAAAACAATTTTCAATCATTATTAAAATCGAATTAATCGCTAGACGGAAAAAGTTTTATGTTCTGACGACGAGTCGTTATCATTTAGTTATTACATTAAATCGGCAATTTCAGTTTATATAGATTATTTTAGGTAGATACTCGCCGTGCCCGCACCTAACTTACACCTACGCTTAGGAGTACAATGGAGGGTGTCGTGTATTAGCTATTTTGATTTTTATGATACTTAAGACTTTATGAGTGTTCATTATAACACTTTAAAAATGCTTATTTGTTGTATAAAAACTTAAATATCGTAAAAAAGCCAATGTAGAGACACATTTTATGTTCTTAGCTTGAATAATATTGATAATGGGTTAAAAGTAACAGCATAGGGTTAGCTCTGCTAAACATCAATTTGCTTTGTTGCACGTGGGACGAAGAGAGAAAACAAACGGTGCTCTGACATCCTCTTAAGCACTCTCGGAATACGTGATTGTTAAAATACGAAGAGTGATGACTATCCTATATTATATTCTCTTTCGAGAATTCATAACAAAAATAGTGTAAAATTTAATCGTTTTTCTCCGAGCCACTTTTCCGGCAAACGTATTCTAACCTAACCTATATACAGCGCTCTATTTTTGGCAAGCCCGGAATAAGGGATGGCCGGGAGGCACAAGAGTTGAGATTTTTTCAGGGGCCTCTCATTTTTCACAATGCATCAATAATATTGTATTATTATTACTTCCTAAATATTGAGCGTAAAATTAAATACCTATAATTCGTTTTAAGTCCTTAATAATATGAATAAAAATATTTATTTTAAGAAAAAATGCAAGTTTTGAACACTCCAAGACATTTGATGTTTCTAGGTTGAGACAATAGGATACGACCGTGCTAAATTACCGGTTTCTAAATTTGTTTTTACACAACGCAATCAATTACGATTCCATACACTATTCATGTACAGTAACATCGGAAATAATTAAATTAAAATCAACAATATTTATCAACAATCGTAATTACCTATGTACTTTTGTAATCGTGGTGTGTCCAGTGCTCGAATTGGGGGGGACGCAGGGGGACGGAGCTCCCCTTCAAATTTTAATTTTTTTTAGCGTACCCCTTCTTATATTTTTAATTTTAACGGGGGGACGGTACGTCTCCCGTGTAAATTATTATTGACAAACTTATAAAACGTTTATTTATAGATATTTATTATGCATTATCAATTTGAACAAAATATGCGATAAATTGTAAATTTCATTAATGATAAAAATCAAATTATATAAGATAATAAGATAATTTATTATTATAATCACGGACCACAGACTATAAATCTTAGTCCGTGATTATAATACAGGCTTACATAATATACTGATATACTAATAATGTGTATAAATAAATAAATAATGTATATTATATCGAGATTAAAATTAAAAATTCATGTTATCGGATGGTCGGTAACACTGTAAACAGTACCTATGTAGTTCAAAATATTGAAGAGAACCATTTATATGTAGAGCTATGGAATATATTAAAAATTTAAAAATTTAAATAATGTATAAAATATCTTAAAATAAAATAAAAGATTTGTTTGTAATTTAATAATATTTATTTATTGTTGTAGTGTAACCTTTGTTTAATTTTAATGATTGTTTGATTTGTGTTGAAAATACTTCATGGGGGGTGTGGGGGGCGAAGCCCCCCACGGGTTAGTTTGGTTTAAATCATTGAGTGGAACGCTAAATTTTTAAAAGTCCTTTAGCACCCCTTCTATTATATTTCCAATTCGAGCACTGGGTGTGTGGAAGCACACGTCGAGGGGATATAAGGGGCTCTAAGTTGCAAATTATATTTAGAAACCTAAAATGTTTAGAAAAAGCTAAGAAATACATTTTTAATTGAATACTGTTATTATTAATGTTTTATGAAAACAAAAATTCAGTCTTAGACAATTTTTTTAAATTTCCTATTGGAGACCCTGAACATTTGACCATAGGGTCTCAAAAATCTTAATCTGGGCTTGTGTTATATTTGAAATACGTCCAATAACGATACATTATAATAATTATACAGGTATTACAGATTATAGCTGGTAACATAGCAGTGTTTGCGATGCCCATAAAACGACGAAACCGTGCGGCGGCCGACGTGACTATTTTATATTTTTAAGACACGGCCTAATTTATCCAAAGCGGTAATAATTTCACGGCGTTTTAACGCGCGCTCGTAATACCTTACGACGACCGATCATATGTATATATTAGTATATACATGTAGGTACACGCATTCTACATTACACGGTACGGTAGACAGTCAAACATTAACCGTTTAATACGAAAATAATGTGTCAAGGAAACGCATTTCCTCTAAAAAAAATCACTATTTATACATGTCATTATAATAATTTTTTGCGACGAAATCGGCTACAAAATCCTTATGACCACTCGCTCGCTGTCCGTATTATTTCTGCATCGGCCCGGCACAGCCATTATTTATATATAATATGATAACTATATATAATCGTCAAAATTTAAAAACAGATGATTTTCGCACGAAAAAGTTATTGGTAGTACAATATTTTGCAGTCAAATGGTATGAAGTAATGACGACATATTAGTGTAAGTACACAATACTATGTTATACTGTATAAGGATGCGCGTTGACAGGGTTGTGTACAACTATGCAATAGTATCGTACACGAGTTCATAAAGGAACTGATCGTAAGTATTAGAAACTATTACTATTATAACAATATAGTTTTCAAATTATCAGTGTCAATTTATTTTAGAAGGGTTCTCGCCACAAAGGGTAATTATAATATGTGAGTTGAATTCCGTTCCATGGATTTACCTACCACCCTCTCACCCAATTGGTTTGTAATATAATATATACGTACAGAATTCGAAATAATTGTTCACTAAACGGGCAAATAGTTGATCGTATAATCAATATAATATATTATTGAATTCGTCCCTTTTGATACAATATTATATGTATATCCATACAAGGACTGTCGATTTACATAAATAGCTCGCTATATTAACGTCGGGTTATGTTTTTGAGGCATAATATTAAAATAATAAATATTTTACTTGGAAAATCAAAACATACTATAATAGTATGCACGTTTAAATTATAATAGCATAATAATACAAATATTTGCAACTCCCCATGCATAAGAATATACGATTAATGTTGATGTATTTTTGACTTGTAACTGAAACTGAAAAGTATCCAATCAGATTGCCACACGGAAAAAAAATGTGGTTAAAAAAACCATTTAAACGGCTATTCGACACCAAAATCTCTAGTGACAGCCACACACCATAGGTAAAGTTACCATATGAATTCGGTTGATGCATTATGGTTATTATAACTATGTTATGTGTTACCTTAGATATAACATGGTTGATCTAATTATCGGAAATATTTAGTGTACATATTTATTTAGTCGATATAACTATAAGTTAGTAACAAAACTACATTGTATTTTTCACCAAACAGGCATAGTTATAACCAATATATTATAGTAATATCGACTATAATATTTTTAACCATTTACTATAGTAAAATTATTTTTTCCGTGCATTACTGGTTTAAGGTTTTTGACTTTCGTATTAAGATCAAATCATAACAATTATTATTACAATTATTATACTATAATACACATAATACGACGTATAGTGCGATTGTCATGGTTTTTCGTTTGTTCGTTAACAGTCGTTAATTATCGTCGTTAAGTTGGTGTAGTTAGTGAAGGATGCAAGTTTCCGACCGCATATATTATAATATATACATATATACAGTTTCGTATGATTTTAGTTCCGAACATTAATAATAATACATACGTATAGGTAATATATAATATGTGAATTCGATGACGTTTCCGGAACCTCTATACAGGGGCGTATACAAGGGGGGGATGTGGGGGTCGGATCCCCCCCCAAAGGCCTTTTTTTAAATTTTATAAAATAGTGTTCTTAATGACTTAATGTAAGGAAATTACAAGGAAAAAAAATGTCAAGGATTTTTTGTAAATTTTTATTTTAACACAATATTCAACAATTAATTAAAAATAATTTACTTAATATTAATCAGTGATCATATATTTATTTCATATTCATATAATCGTATTATGTGATATTTGATAAGAATAATAATATGTGGCAGACCAGCCACGGGCCGTCGCCACCGTCACCGATATCAACGCGGCGGAGACGACGCCCGCATGTCCGTGCATATAATAATACATTTTCCTATACATTAGAAAAAGAAATATTATTATGGTATAATATAAGGTTATTGCACGATGGTTTTTACGCATTTATACCAAAACATTATCAATTTTGTATATTATCAATTAACATGGATATACCTACAACATACTAGCTAATAGCTATCAGTAATTTGTTCATTGAAAGCTAAAAATAGCTTAAATAATAAATATTATTGACTAAAAAAAAAAGAAAATTAAATTTTGTTTTTTAATTACTTGTAGAATTTAAAATAAAATGTATTGAATATATATATGTTTTATCATTTATTAGGTATTTAAATGAGCACATACCTAGGTTTAGGTATTTTCGTTCCATAATAATTTGTTTTCAACTGATCCCCCCCCATACAAAAGTTATGTATACGCCACTGCCTCTATACAGAACAATGTACATAATATAAATAGGGAAAAAGTCCCGACTATCTCGTCGGCTGTGAACAAGAGGGAGGAGGGGGGAAGGGTGGAGCAAGTGAATAAAAATCGGCAAAAATACAACAAAAACGAATTTGTCACGGGAGTTTACCCGCAGCAGTCATGTTCGAGTTTATAAACCTATATAGTATATAGTATACATATTCTACACAATATTCCACTATATAATGTATAAAAATAATAGTCGGCGGCCTTCTGTGATGGGTACATCCGCATCGAAGGGTTCATCAGACTCGGGTGCACTGTCAAGGTCGTGCCTAACAACAATCATCGATTCGTTCGGTGAAAATGTTAATTTTTATAATTTTTGTATATAAACGAGTTTACATTTCGTGTATATATTCACCTTGCCTAACCTAACCAACATTTATAACATACTGTGCTCCGATCTCCTTTGGTCGGCAATCTACATGGTCGACTAGAAGTGTATTTCGTTATATATACGTACGGATATAACCTACATTGGTAAGCTGCAGTTTTAAGATGCGTGTAAGTGTATACCTAGGTAATTATTCACCGGGGAAGGCCAGCTAGAGATCTTCCGTCGGCTGGATAATCACGAGAGTTAACGGCACTGTTGTCTCCTAACAGTCCTAACATTAACCTAACCCGACCCTTCCACCACCTCGTATACTCAGGTGATGCCGTTTTCCAAAGTCATATAATACGACACCATGGACCTATACACGAGGGAGCAACAACGGCATAGTAGGTACCTATATATACTATTATTTGTAAATTTTAAAGGTTTTCCGCATAGTTCCAGCGGTCATCATCATCCTGGTCCGTGGTCATTTGGATCTGTGGGTCGTGCACTACCACCAGAATAAAAAAAAAATCATTAAAATAAAAAAAAGCAATGTTTACTATTTTCGTACGTTATAAATTCGTTCCGGGGCAGCGAACATCATATACAGCGGCTACATAACACAATACCGTAATATTAGTATAATGTGTATGTGTAATTTAATATAATACCATAATAGCTTATATTATTATAATATAAAATATAACTGCGTGTTTACACGCCAAGTACATAATGCATGGCTCGCGAATTAACGGTTGATGCACATATAGGTACTATTATTAATAATATTAATATCATATCACTATAACAATGTAATATTGAGTGTTCGCGACTTGATGATTAACCTAGGCCACGAGGCAGGCAAGTATAGAAGTGAATAAGTCCATCGGTATTTGTGCCGATAGCGTTATGGTATAAATATGTAGTAAATACTAAAATACTTAAGTAAAATAGAATATGTTACAATATACATCAGAGTAGACTAAATTTTCCAATATTCGACATTGTCTTCAAATTGGTTTTATACTTGTAAAATTAAGAGAGTCAGGTACTAATTATAGCATAATATTATAGTAACATTTTTATGACGTATAAGTAGTTTGGTACCAATTTATTTCCTCCGATCAATACTTAACACCCACTCATATTGGTTTCTTAACTATTTATGTAGTGATTTTTTCTTTTCCTAAATATCGCTTATTTTTTTAAATAAAATTATAAGACATATAAAGGACACATTTTATCTTGTAAAGAATTTTGTAATGAGTTTGCTACTTAAACAAACATTATTGAAAAATAAGATAATACATTTATTTTGATTTTAATGAAATTGGCAATGAGTTCAATCTTTATTTATATTTACCTAATGAATATTTAAGATAAAACTTAATTTTCATAATATGATTAGAATGATAAGTTCCAATAATACATTGATGAACTGATTTGAAATCTAATAACTATTATACAAGTCTAAGTACCTACCTAATACAATCATAATTCACAAATTAACAAATCATATAAATATTATACTAGTAAAGCTTGAGAACCAAACAACAATTTAATTTTAGATTTTATGTCTACTGATTTTAGTTAAAATAGTATATACATTTTAGTTATTATAAAAACTGAAATCATAATATAATAATGCATAAATGAATAAATCCATAATATTATGTTGAATTATATCAAGATGCAGACTTATTATAAAATAATTGCAATTATTAATTACTTATCATTTATAACTATCATCATCATAAAAACACTCAGTTGGTCAATATACATAACATAGAAGCCAATAACAGTAGGTGGTTCTTTTAACAACAGTAAGCACTGATTATTTTTAAAAGTATTTAAGTTTTTTAAAATATTTTTGTTTGAATAATTAGAAGTCATTATAAAATAATTTTGTAGTTAATATTTTACATAATTTTTTAATATCGACCATATTCTTTGAAAAATATTCCAGGGACATAAACTTCAGAAGCTACCTACGTTATGATAAGCAATTCAAAAAAGTAAAAAATTATGAAAACTATGACGATTAAAAATTGCAAAAATATCGTTTTATGATGACGTCGTCAAATTATGAAATGGAAAAAAAATATTTCCAAATACGTTAGCGATATAGTCTTCGCGATAGTTACAACCAATATTCGTGTCTTACAGTTATTACTACAACTGTTAAGAGAATCGCACTAATTATTTAGTGTCAAAATTTCGATTATATTGTTGCACTTAATATAGTACTCGTATATTATCGGTGTACTCACTATGATAATTAGCACCATGTTCGTGCGACCGACGGTTACATGTTGGGCGCGATCAATCCGTTTGTGCAGCGACGGTGTTTGGCGGGCGAGAGCTGCCTGACCGGGCGGGTTGGCTGTGCGGAGCGGACTGGCGGCGGCCGATTTCTCAATACAACATCTGTCCGCGACGATCGATCTATCGATTGCCGATCCATAACCGACTGCTCTGATCCATGTGCATATACTTTTACGCGATTATCGCGGCGGGGCACCGACTGTGTTCCGGTATCGGATACGCATGTCAGTATATTAGTTATATGTAAATTATTAAGTAGGTATATGCCTATATTGGTAAGTTTCCAGTAAACAAATATATAACATAAAAGTGTAAGTCCAATAACAATAAATCATCGATCCAGTTGCAGTATACCTACGTCCATACATATGCCGAATGAATGGGATCACTGTATATATAGTAGCTGTAGGACATGGAACGGTTTGGCCCGACTGCAGATCCCTATAAGTTACTAGGCCTATAATTGGTATTACACTATAGTTCCTATAATAATTTGACCTGGAAGTCTTAAGGTACGCCACCTGTGGGGAACAGCAAGTGCATTTCCCATGTTCCCCGAGAAGTTTTTTTTTAAACATAATTCATATTTATTTTGCTTCGGTTTTGGATTTAAAATTAAGTATTTAATAATGTTTCTCCGGTACTTACTCTACTGGACGCCTATCAGCTATAAACCATTTATTTGCATAAAATATTCAGTATTCAATTAAGAAATATTAATTTTCCATTGTATAAACTATAGTGTATTCAATTAATCACTTTAATACGCCTAACTAGTGTCAAATTTGAGATGTTTAAATCGCGCATAACAATATAATAAGTGTACTATATGTACATAAATATTTAACATAACACATAATATTATTTATTAAAAATATTGAAAGCTATTGTTATGAAATATAAAATGTATGAAAACCTTATCTCCACTGCTCACTTGCCACTTCCCGATTGATTATAATATAGTGACTTGAAGATATTGACAAACAATGTGGACTGCACACGTTTTTCGGCTCTTAATGTTTTCCCTGACCGTTCTCATGTGGGACCACAGTGGTTCGACCACTCTGCATTTGTAAACTATATATAATTATTCATAATAAATATTACATTATATTTAGAGTTGAGTACTAGCTATCTCATATTTTCAGCCGTCAATGGGTACTCTCAACTGTGATCTAATATACATATACAATATTATAATATCTAGCAATAACTATAAAAAAATAATAACTGTCGACAGAACTTGCTGGCTAAGTATTTTATTGAATTGAGTTACATTATCAACATAATATTATCAACTATAAAAACCATTAGAATATTATGGAGCGATATTATTTCTTAACTTGCAGCCGAAATCCGTGATCTTGAAAAGCTTGATTCCTCTCCTAAGACTTGTATAGTCGTATTATAGGTAAGTGGCCATATGGCACATAACTCATAACATAGAAACAAGCGGGTGAACTTTGGGTGTATATTATTTTATACAGGTTCATTAGCCATTCCCCCCCCCCATTATTCTTTGTTTATTTTTATTTTTTATTTATTTTATTCGAATAAACGGGCGTAAGCCCTCAAGTACAGCAGATTAATACAATCTTAAATGAAAACAAAAGAATTGATAATATTAAAAAGAAGAAAAAAATATACATATACGGTTAAATGAAATAATAGTAATTAAGTTTATTTAAAATATAATGCACATTATTTGACAGAAAAACAATGGTTTCAAGGATATGAATCTTTAATGTTAAACAAATCAAAGTTTATCATGGCATTACACTCTCTGAATATACGATCAATGGGATTATTGTAACCATAGGATATACGATGAAATTGCACTTCAAACATGGGACAAAAATGTGATTGATACTGAGGTACATTGAAGTTAAATGATTGTAATAATTCGGGGCAAAATATCGACCCATTTATACTAATTTCGACAAAAATGTGTATCAGCGAACCTTAGTCTATTAGCAAGATGATCTAAATTAAAAGAGGTTTGTACTGAGGAAAGAGATACAACTGAGGTGGATTAATGTTGAATTTTACTATACGCTTATAAACAACGATATGGAAAAATCTTCTTTGGACTCGCTTAAACGTTTCGGTTTGAACTGTTTGAGAAGGATTCAAAATGATTGAACAGTATTCTAAAATGGGGGCAAGTAAATAACGTATTCAGACAAATTTCATTTATAAAGTCATCGGTGTTTCGATTTATGAACTCTAACCGACACCACTCACTAAATCTATTAAGGTCATCCTGAATTTTATAACGGTCATTAGCTGTTAGTACATTAGCATACGTTTTAAGATTGTCAGAAAATAGTTGGTGATTACAATATTTAAAACAAACCGCCATATCGAATATAAAGATTGCAAACAGCAACGGAGACAAATGAACCCCTTGGGGAACACCAGATGGTAAAATGTCTGAGAGAAACCCATTAACCTTTACTTGTTGGAATCTACCAATCAAATAAGAACGTAGCCAAGATAAAAACGGCTCCGTTATACCATATAAACTTAATTTTGCAATCAACACTAA
Organism: Macrosiphum euphorbiae; assembly: GCA_949089665.1. NCBI lineage: Eukaryota > Metazoa > Arthropoda > Insecta > Hemiptera > Aphididae > Macrosiphum > Macrosiphum euphorbiae. The sequence goes on along the minus strand of CARXXK010000001.1, from coordinate 13,133,785 downwards.
ATGATTCACTAAATTGAATGCATTACTGAAATCAGTATGTATATAACATGGGTTTCATTGATTCCATTGAAGTTATTAGGAAATTATAAAAGCAGAGTAGATTAGTTTCGACTACCCCTCCTAAAACCATACTGATTATTATTTAATATATTTTTAAACGAAAACTTCAACTATGGTACAATTAGTTTTTTTAATAATTTAGGCAGCGCAGATTGTTTAAATATCGGTCTATTATAATTTGCTATGAAATTTGTATTACCGGACTTGTGTAACAAAACTATTTTTCCATAAATATAAAAAATTATAAAATGTTAATTCATTAATATAAATTATCATAATTTTTGAACCATCACAGTCTCCATTTCTTTTGAAACAACTACATTGGATTATTTCCCTAATTTAATAAGGTTTAATCATCCAGAAAATATACATTCGAATTTAGATTTATACATACATATATTGGAATTTTTCTTTCATGAGCTTCACACAATATTTAGTTAGGGTAAAAAAAAGGTTAGTTCTTGTGTAAGAAAAATTAATTTTTACCATCGCAGAACACTATTGGGTTGAAAGTGGCATCAAAAAATATGTAATTACATATTTGAAAATACGGTCTTTCAGCACACTAAAAAATGTCGAAATTTGAATTCATTAATAACGTAAAAAAATATATGAACAAACAAATCCTTGATCACTCTTATAATATAGTTTAAGTCAGTAGCGTATCCAGAATTTTTTGTCGGGATAGGGGTTATAATTTATTTTTGTCGAATTTTATCTGAAAATTATTTATCAATGATAACGTTGTTATAATTGAAAAATTTTCGGGGGAGTTACAACCATCTACCCCCCCCCCCTTGGATACGCCACTGGTTTAAGTTTCAGCGTGTTGAGTCAAAAGTGAAGAGCGTTTTTCGTTTTTCTTTTTTCTTAGTGTTCATTCTGGATAAAATTGGCCGTGTGTTCCAAGGAGTACCGACTGTACGATAATGATAAAGGTTTTCACGCATAATAGTATTAGGTTTTACTGTTTTAGAACATTTATAATCGTTTCGCACAACGCCCCTGGGGAGAGGGTATAGTGGTGGCAAAGGAAACTATATAGTACGCGTATACGTTGCCATTCCGTCTGCAGATTTAATGCGATTCGATTACACGCGCGGTGCGTCGTTTCGACGTTTTTATCGCACAACCATCAAATCCAGGCTCTCTTATTTTCGACCTCTTGTCCGTTAGCGCTCCAACAATAGAGTACATACCATTATAATACTGCTGCAATAGTAAACGAAAACAATATTATATTTTCAACGCTAACGTGAAATAATAATATAACTATACTATACGTTTAGAGCGTCAATAACGCAATGTGCACGAATTAAATTATGACGAAAGCTCGTCTCATTCGCGGTGTACAATCAATTAATTATTATATTTTGCGCATATGTGTCTGATAATAATAATTGTTCATCTCTTGCAGGTGGTTCAAAAGGTGAGATTTTCGTTATATTCCTACTTTATAATATGTTATCACACTCCCACTACTCGATTGCAATGAGAGTTTTGAATATTTATATAATTTCCACTGTACCTATACATCATTTACAACTGCTTTAACTAAACCTTTTTAAAAATGTCTGATGATATTTTTAAACGATTTAGTATGAATGTTTTTTTTTAATTTGTTGTATGTACCTACAAAGCATAAAATAACACGTACAATTCAAAACATCAATCTATAGTCTGTGCTAAATTATTATTTTATTTGAAAATTCCGTTTTCCGAGTAAAATTTCAAATTGACGAAAATTAAATATGTTGATTTTATATTATATATTTTCTTAAGAGAATAATATTATCTGAGTAAGAATGAGAAGAAAGTTTAGATGAAAGTTTGATAAATATTAAACTCACCATATTTAACAGATATCGCTGTCGAATCCACACAAACAACTTAAAGTTTATCGGCTTCTATACTCACTCGTGTTATTTGTTCGAACTGAAGTTTTCAGCACATCCTGTGTTCACCGCTGTCTACTGAAAAATACGAAGAAATAATAATCGAAGCTATATCGCACAAACGAAATTGTTTACAAAACGTGTCGTCAGAAAGCATAAATCGCGTGTAGGCACCTGCAGGTGTGTGCCGAAATACATTGTTTGCGTTCGTCTTATACGATATTATTGTAATAATACTGAGATAATATTTTGCTTGAGAATTGAGAACAGCGAGTTCATCTCGATGCGGAACGATTTTATATTAAACATTTTCGATGTAAAAAATAATAATAAAACATTATAAATTATAATAATCATAAGCTGACGTCTCATTTGTATGCGCACTGTGTGCACAACCGCAAATGCTTAAATAGAGAAACGCTGAATTCTATGTACACGGTCATATTATTATATATTTTGTGTTTTACCGACGACGTTACTACCAACGAGCTGCTCTGCGATATTTATCATTGTAATTATGCGTATTTAAACTAACGCCATAAATCGTTACAAAGGCTGCAGTGCAGTGTACAGAGCCATTCACCAGGCATGCTCATTGGTTTCTTTAATAATGGATGTATTAAAATTCTGATTTTTGAACAATATTTTAAAATGTTTAGGTTTCTTATAAGTCATTATAATAAAGGAGTGTCCTGCTGTGTCGATACGGAATTTTGTTTTTGAAAATATGAGAGCCACAATTTTGTGTTGTATGCGTTAGATGTTGTTTTTTTTTTTTATAAGAACGATAATGTTTAAAAATGCAATATGTTAGGTGCAGGTTGTGTCTAAATTATTAAACTAATTGATCTAAGGTACTAATACAATCTAGTAATCCATCGTAAAAGGTTTAAACTTTTAAAGATACGGCAGGGGCCATGAATTATTATAATGATAAAAAATTTTAGTAAGTACCTAATATTAATATAATTATTATAATAGGTCATATTGTAACTAGGTATACTAACATTTTTTAACTTATACAACTGTGAAGTCATTTTCACAAAAATTATTTTAGACTAAAATACATTACATCTATTTTATATTTAATGTAAAATCATTATGAACGATTCTTATAGTTATATAGTAGGTATGCAGGTGTATAAAGTAACTGAGACACAAATCGTCCGAATTTTTAATTAGACGTAATGACATTTTCAAAAAAAAAGATTTGTTAATATCATTTAATAGATGTTTTACATGAAAAAAAGAAATTTGTATCTCCACAGGCACTCATTAAATGGTATAAAATATTTAAACATCTGAAAACATGGTTTTTAATTTTTCAAGTATTCTAGAAACTAATAAAATAATAATTCGAACCTAAAATGTACATCTTAAGGACGAAAAGGCAGTGGTGATCATACGCGTCTTGTCGAATCATCCTGTACAATATATTATAAAGTTGCTAACAAGGCGATCGTCTTTATAATAACATAATGTACACTTGTGATAAACAAGCGTGCAATTATGTGACGTGAATTAACGATTTTTCGCCTAAGAATATTACCTATAGTATAATATTGTGAGTCCAATACATATTAAATATTAATTTAATAATATGGCTCGTGACGCGTCCAATAAACGGGTATATATACGCCTTATAATATATTAATGTATAACAATATTTGTCAATTAGTAATATACAATAATACGTCTTGTCAGTGTACGGCTTGGTAGTTTTTATGGTATATTATACAGGAAAACTACAACATGTCTACATAAAAGTTATAACAATTATTATAATATGGAATTAAAACGTTTCCCGGCTTTATAATAATAATAATAATAATAATATTATTATATTACGCATGGTTGCAACGCGGTACACGATTCAATTAAATAATAAATTCCGATTGAAAACCGTCCAGACTTCCGAGCTCCATGTTATTATAATATTACGGTATTAATAATCGATCGTCCGGCACTCCGGCGGCTGACTTTATGTAATATTATAATATAATGAATATTATTATCATTATTATTCCACAAAAAAATCTAACACGTTATTATTATTCGTTACAATATTACAGACCTCCAACGTTTAATGAATTTGTTCTAGACGTAATATACTCGCGGGACATGAAATTCATGAAACTGTTATCAAAACTGCAGCCGCATGTCACTACAATATCGCTCATAATATTATATTACACGGGCATTTTTTTCCTCGGTTATCGTTACTTCAAACAATTATAACGGATATTACACTGTTAAACATGTATTAATAAAATGTGAACAGAATTTTGATAGAGTATAATATCATAGAGTATAGTAGTATACCTATAATATAATATCTAAAGTAGTTTTTTTTTTTTTTCGTGGAGTGAAAAAATCTGATTGCATCAATTTGTTTTTCACGCAAATCTTACGTGGGTTATATCTACGTTTATTCTAGAATGTACCAAATAATAATTGGCATAGTATGTATTACTAGTTTATTCTGCATAAAAAGAGAAATATGAGTAATGGCTGCAATATTATTTTTAAGAGTTTGTGTAGAAACAATGGTTAATTTGACGTTTATGGATCGATCGGAAGAGTAAATTTCTAAGAACGTCTAAAACGAAACAACATGGGAAAAATGTCCTCGGGGTACATCAATCAATATGAAGAGTGCGCGTAGGAAAAAAAAAGTCACACTTTGTAGTAAGAATTACAGGGGTAAGCGGATAACTCGAGAGTCACTCTAACTTTTGATTAAGTGAATTCCGTCATCGTCCCAAAGTATATCTTTTAGAATGATGTATCATGTGACCCACATCATCCGCACCACACTCAGGATTTACCAAAGCTCAAAACAAGCGTATAATATAATTGAAAATCTCAAAGCCGTGAATTGTCGTTGATATGAAGAAAAAATAGTAGGCTGACGGTGTGTCACTTAAAAACGATGCTTGAAAAAATAACGCTTTCAAACATTAAATTAAAATATGAAAAACGATGTTCACGTCGCAGTTGTGGCGTTTGTGAGATTCGTCGCGCGTGCAGAGGCGTTGAAACTATATAAATGTCTATGGTGCAACAATAATAATAATATCATAGACACGACGTGTATAAGATACACGACTGGACTTTTGGAATGTCCGACAGAATGAGACATTGGAAATACTATACGCCCTGGAAATGAACCCCGATATTCAATATTAAAACATTGTGTTTGCTAGAGGTCCCGAAAGACGTACAGACCAGTTTTCGGATAACCGCGACGGACAGATGCGTTAAATAATAAATAATAGCGTACGCCCGGATCAATCTTGTGAAACACACACATCATATCATTTATGTACATAAATAATAAAATGAGGACGCTGTTCGCATAACTTTAGGGCTGCTTAATATATAGTATGGTTAGCGCAGTACTTTGTGAAAACATTGCGATTTTCTTTTATTAAAATGTATTCGCAATTGATTCACGGTGGAATAATGCGTGCACTCCTGCTAATAGGAATCGAGTGTCTATAAAATAACACCAATAAATGCAATAAATCTACTAGTTATCTGTGTCTAAGTTTTGTATTAAAATATAAAAGCATTTATCTACGCCTGCATTGCCTCTTTCATATTTTGTGTTTTTCACTGTAAGTTATAGTAATATAGTAAGAGAAAAAAAAGTATCATCTAAAAAAAAAAAATTAAACTAAAGCTGGTATATTTACAAAAAATAATATGCTTAAATTCAATAATATTTAAATCAGTTACCTGATTTAAAAATATTGTCGAAAAGATTCGACGTAGGTAGTCGTGTAGTTTTAGATTCTGTGATGTATTGAATGCGTTGACTTTACAATAACGTGTGTATCTGTCACCACCTTTTGGAGCCGTGCAAATGTATCAATATTTCTTGTGGTAGGAAGGTGAATCTCCTTGGTACTTAGGGGGGGGGGGCTCGGGTAAATGTTCTATACATGGTATAATTTTCAAAATGTTTTCAGTTTTTAAACTATTGTTAGATATTATGTCTTTGGTCCCGGGGACAAAGGGTTTAAGTCCATTTCTGCACCAACTTTTTGCGACAGCAGTATCAAAGTTTGAAAATTCCTACTTGTAAGTTCACTATCCATACACATTTAAGATGTTATAGATTCTGAGTGGAACGATGAATGTATTGATTTTACAATGATGTGTGTTTTTTTTGTGTATGTGTACACGATAAGTAGTCGAAATAATGCTTCGATTATCAACTTTAGTATCTTGTTCGATTGGAAAGTGAATATTGTTGTTGCATTGAGTAGGTAAAAATTCAAAATTCCCAGTAATTTTCAAAAGCACAGAGAAAAACAAAATAACAATTAAGGAAAAAATGGGAATTTTTACGCAAAATCGACTTTAGTTTTTGTTGTAACTTTAAAAGAAATATTATACTTTATACTGGAATCAAAAACAAAGTTGAACTTATATCTTTTATAATGTTGTTTGAACGTCTTATAAGTTAGATATTTGATCTCAAAAATCTCAAAAATTTGCAAATTATTTTGTAGTTTAAAAATTAAAATTCATAAAATGTTTAATAATGATGCCTAAGGGTGTGAATACTAAAGGTTTCATATATTTTTTTCTTATTAGAGTTATAAACTTATAAACAAAGTATTGATTATAATTCCATAAACATTCTTTATGAGCACCTGAAATTCAAATTTTGAATATTCACGCGTAAAATAACGATTCTTCAGCACATGATTTTATTTTTTTTAAGTAATTATTAGAAGAGTGTTAAATCGTAAATAGTTGGAACATTTCATTAATACTTAAATAAAATTATATTTTCTATTCTCATTTCTCAATAAAACTTTTAGAATGTTTATGATAGTAATTAACAAATCATACATGCATCTTAAATTATCGAATTTTTAGTTGTTTTTTTAAAGCGTTGATAAATATATTTAATCTTTGTCAAAATGATTGAAAATTTAAAACGAGCTTCCACATAAGTAATTTTGATAGAAATTTTAAAATATCAAAAATACTTATTATATTTTTATAAATGTTTGAAGTCCAATTGTCGACAAAATTCGTCAAAATCTCTGAAATGTACAAACTATTTTGCAGTTAAAAATTTACAAAATGTTCAATACTAGGTTCATATTCAAACAAAGAATAACGATTTTAGTAATTTTGTTGTAATTGGAACTGTAATTTATCATGGCAATTTTTACGTATACCTTCCTACATATTATTATATTTAAGTATTTTACTATGCGTAATGAGATTTTTGAAATACTTATATTAATTTGAATCCTATTTATACTGATTACCGCCTAAATATCCTATTACTATTAGTAAAATAAATTACTTTAATAGCAATATAAATATAATATGATAAAATATATACTTATTGTAATATAGGCTGACAGACTGTATCCGTTCAGAATCGTTTTTTGTATGAAATGTTATATCATTGAATTCAAATTTAACACATCCATTACATGGACCCAACTGTAAGGAAGATAGCAGTTACCTAATTTTTTTATTTTATTTATATATTGTCACACAATAACTCAATAATTTCTATCGTTAATTTATTTTCAGTTGTATGACGTATAAGCCAATCCCTATGAATAATTGTAATATTTTGTAGACCTTCTGAGTGTATTTTATATTTTATACATTTATTCATCCAATTTATATTTATACATACCTAACAGATAAGTATAGAGTATATACTTAATCCTTATCGTCGATTAAAACCACTAGAGTCGTAGTACTTTAATTTTTAATACTTCAACATTAATAAGTAAGAACGCTTTCTCAGATTGGTGATTCAAGAGTTCAAGGTCATGTAAGTCATTTGATGTTGTGGCATTTTTTTTTCATCTGTACCTGTCATCTATATAATATAATATTATATCTCTACGAAAACCCAAAAACCAATCCCTTTCCACCCGAAGACTGCAGTGTATAACTTGGGTTAAGGGAGTCCGATGAGTTCGGGTATATTATATGGCATTTAATCACCGTTATTGGACATTTTTTGTCAATAAAAATAATAATTTAAAGATTTAAAAAACATTTAGAGGTAAAATGATAAAAAACGCCGTAGTCTTGTTTTAATATACTATATTAGTATATTATATTTGTTTAATTTTATATTTTTAAGATGTTTTTCTTTGATAAATGTCTTGTTTTCAGATCACGAGATTATAAAATATATAATAATTATAGAATATAAAATTGAATACTTTGTATGAAGTTGCAATACTGTAGTGAAATCGGTAGGGCATAATATTATGGTAGGTAATCAAACATCGTGCTTAAAACGATCCCGATTGTAATTTTTTTTCGAAATAACATTATTTCAAAAATTAAAATTGATTACCCGGAGAATGTTTGATAAAAGATCATGTAAAATTATGCTAATTGCTAAGGCTTGTCGATCTCACCATATTTTATTCAAAGGTTTTTTTTTCAACACGGCCACACTGTGAGTGACGTCTGCAACTAAACAATAATCGTTATACATGCCCCAAAGCCACGGAGAAATGTATTTTCTGATTAAAATACTTTTATTCTGTTTAAAATCACAATTTTAACATGTATAGATGCCTATAGTTTTGTTTGTGTTTAAAATAGTTGTGAAGTATACAATACTATTTATTTAATATATTTTATAATATAGGGAGAATGATATAAGTTGCGACGTGAGTTTATTTTTCCATACAAATAATAAATATGAACATTGAACATATAGTTCAACTATACATGATATTTGCACTTTGAAAAACAGTACCCATCGAGTTCACCAAGTTAAAAAATGATATATAGTCTGATTTAAATAACATTTTTTTTTAGACATTTATTCAATAGTATATAATATGATATATCATGCATGTATTACAATTATTATTGTGAATTATTGACATGCAATTTAGTACCAATGTGAATTTTACTTTTTTTTATATATATTAAAAAGAGTTTCTGATTTCTGATTCAATGGTATTTTCAAAATTATTCCCTCCACTACCAATTTATATTTAACGATAACCTAGTAAAAACACACATTCTGTAAACATTTTGTAAATAGGTAATACCTACTTATTATGCTTAATTTAATTCATTGTTTGATTGAAAACATTTTTAAAAATTAAATCCACCTTAAATTGAATGTCCATATTATAATTAAATTGAGTAGCAGGTTACTATTTCAAATATCAGTCGATGGCGAGTAGGTCACTCTGACTGCTGCTTAAATGTCTGGAAAACGAATACGAAACGAAATCCTGTATTCTGAAAAAAGGAAAGATGTATTATATTTTATTGAAATAGAACAAATCACGCTGGATTACGATGTATAAAATATTATAAAAAATAAATATTATACTTATATAATAAGCTAACAAAAGACAATTGTTCAATGTGTACTGTACTATTATATTATAATGTGTTCCAAATCATTATTTTATATTATAGTAAATTTATTTTTTAAAATTAAAACCATTTTGAATTGAACGTCGAGATAATTAAATAGATCGGGTTACTATATTTTCAGTAATTAGTAGATCGCAAGTCGGTCACGCCGACTGATTGTAAATGTCGAACTGGAAAACTTATACGAAAACGGCTGTCCATGTTGTCGAAAAAGGAAAGACATATTTATTGAAATAGAACGAATCAAGCGGGTTTACGATGCATAAAATATTATTATATACCTATATACGAGACGTATTATTAGTTTATATATATAGGTACACGCAAGTCTGTCCCGCTCTTCACGATCTCCAGCCAACCCGCCCGCCCGCCCGCCCGCCCACCAGCTCACCACCCTCTCGCTCGACGCGGACAGATATCATAGTTTGAACATAAACACCCCTAAGGCCCTAACAAGAGACGGCGGTGCTGTAGGTGACTGCGGCGGTGGCGGACCCTTAAAGCGTTTCCGTGCTTCTTTTTCCATTTATCAGAACCCGGTCCATCTGTCGCCGGCGTTTTTTTTTTTCCGACCGTCTACTGCACTTTGCTTTTATTTTTTATGCGAACATTTTTTTATTATTATTATTATCCCTCGAAACGTGCGTATAAAAAACATACACTATACATACAACCGACGTCGTGTGGCCTCCTGCAGCAGACCTGCAGTGGCGACAATCGATTTACACGCACTACCGTTATATATATATATATATTTGTATAGGTATATAATAATAACAAAGCGCCGCGACTAAAGGCGCATTAGACCAAAATCAATCGAACGCAAGCAGTGAGGTAACGACCGTTTTTTTTTCATTATTACTATTATTATTATTTATTCGATTACGGGAGTGCGTGAAATTTGTAGCTTTCCGAAGAACTTAGTACCTCCGAATGCCTTTCCAATGTGTGTGCAGTGTGTGTGTGTGTGTGTGTGTGTGTGTGTGTGCTTTGAGACTTTGAAAGGTCGGAAAAATAAATAAAAATTGTGTTTACCTTCAATAATTTATCAGCACATATTATAAACGATACGTCATGTTTGTTTTGACATTGAATTATTATATATTTTCTTTATTTTATGATATACAATTTAATACTCCCGAAAATTACTCGGTACTTTTACCAAGACAATCTTTGTTATTAACATTGTTTAAATGTACAGTCTGTATGATACACTCAAAATATAATACACCATGATTGTAATTGCAGATAACAATAATATCGTCTCACGTTTCCGGAAAATAATACCTACTTAATTGCAGTTCTCCGAGTATGTACGTATGATTCACAAATGAGGTACACCTTTCGATGGTTTAAGGACGAAAAATATATGAAAATTCAATTTAAAATTGTTTTATTATATATTACTTATAAATCATTGTATTTTATTTATAAAGAAATTTTGTTATTTAAACAAAGATGACATATTATGCAGTTGAAAAATAACATTTTAAATAGTTACATTAGGTATACAATAATTTGATTTAATACGGGTTTTATTTGTTGCCTATAAATTATTAGGTACATCATAATACTTAGATTCTAGGTGGCACTATACGACTATAGGCATATATAAAATAGAATAAATTTACAGCGGTGTACCGAAAATATTGAAAGCTAAGCAAATGTGTAAGGTGTATAATAACTGAGTAGAGTCTCGATTATCTGGTTACGTGATAGTCCGATAGGTTTAGTAATCCGGCTTCTTTTTTTTCTTAATAATAATGACTAAATGTCTAAATTGCTTATAAAATGGATAAAAACAATAATTGACAATCCTAATATACCGATTAGATATATTTTTATCTAAGAAAATTGTGAGACAACGCGTCTAGAAATATTCATACCAGGCAAAAAACCAGATCTAAAAAATAGATGATTTATTACGATAATAATAATAGTAGGTATGTAATTTTTATAAAATCTAACGTGACGATTAAACGATATTATGCATGCATTTTATTCTATGCTTATAAATTTAAATAATCCGACATATTATTCGATAATCTGACTTCTATACTTCAGTCCCATATTGGTACTTATGTCAGATTACCAAGTCTCTGCAAATGAACTATTTTATTACAATTTATGGTCCGAAAATTTGATATTTTTATATTGTCTGTGTGGAAGAAAAACAAAAAAGTAATTTTATGATTACAATGTTTAGAATTTGCTTCTTCGAAAGAGGAAATAATATAAAAATAATAATGTTTTATGTTCTGTCATAAAAAGTTATAACCACTAAGTCAAGTCGGTATATAGCATTTGTTTCAAAGTATTTCGAATTAGGTACTTTAATACTTTAATAATATAAGGAAAATTATTTAAACTTTATACTATTTGCAAATAGGGCATTCGAACGATGTTCAGAGTCCATACAATAAAGATACAGTACCTACGGATCGAATGAGAAATTATAATGTAATGATACTACGCCTTTATATAGATAATGAATAATTCGATGACATAATCAAAATGATTTCTAAGGTGTAACCATGCGATTGGTTTTATTAGAAATTAGAATCATTAATTTCTGTTCAGTTGCAGGGGAGCTTAAATAATATGAATTGTTTGTGTACAACCAATGTTCGTTTTGAAGACGATATGGGTAGCAATTATATTTTCAAGTAGTACCTATATATTTTAATCTAAACTATAGATTACATTAATATAGTCGCTTTGATTGGCCAGCTATAATTAAAGTAATACAGAATGTCTATATCTATCAAGTATTACCTAATAACTTGATAAACTGAAATAAATATGCATCGGTCATATTAACCAATACTAATAATGGTTAAGATGACATTGTACTATTAATTATTATTGTTTAAACAATCGATACAGTATGGTTATGAAAATAACTAGTTGGTGAAATTAGTCGTACCATACTAGCTACCATCATACCGATAGTTACTAAACAATTAAAATTATAGATCATGTTTGCTTTTATTTGCATTCATAATACATTATTGTTTAAATAATATTGTAGTTATGCTGAACATTTGAATTAATGTATAAATCTGTTTTTAAACATTCTTTATATATAATTTTTTTTTTGCCCGACACTGAGTATTCGTGTATTGTAAGCTGCATTACTAACAGGGAAATATGTCGGTAAGGAACGTACATTATTCCAAACGTAATCGTCAATCTCATCATGGCGTAAATTGAGGAAATGATAAAATTTTCGACGAACCCGAAAAAAAAAACGAACGGCATTTTTCCGACCGACTCGTTGCGTAACAAAATATAAGTAGCATTCAAACAGTATATTATTATTATTATTATACAGTGGGCATACAGTATACACACACCCAATTATAGCCGATACTAAATTTTTAGGATAATATTATTGTATTTCCTATATTGGTGTTGAAACAAAATTTACTGTATGGTCATAAAAAAACTCAATCATACCTAATCCATAGTTAAAATTTCAATCATATTTCACCATTGATTTCGTTTAGTTTTGTTTTCATTAACAAATCATGTTTTAAGTTATTATAATATTGTATTGGACAGTTTTAACTGATATAATACGAATCTGTTCATAAAAATTAATCATATGTGCATTATATTGCCAGACCCTGCTATTGTGACTCGTGGAGAATACCAACTGGGAAATAAATCGGTAAGAACGTACATTATCATATAGGTGTACAACGGTGTTATCACATAATATAGGTATTATCATTGTGGCGTAAAGTGAGGAAATGATACAAATTTTCGACGACTCCAAATGAATAAGAAAAAAAAAAAATCGAACGACATTTTTCCGGACATTACTCGTTGCGCAATGAAATGGAAGTACCACGAACGACGTCATAATATTGTTGTAATTACCTCTTATAAACATACACATTATGTTATCCAGTAGCAGCAGAAAATCGTTTGATTCCTCGCTCGGCGTTGATTGCGATTTCCGCAAGCGTAGTGTAAACACAAACATATAATAATAATAATAATAATAATAATAATAATAATACAGGTAGGTGTGTGATATATATATACCTACACATCTATTACGGCCGTTGCACAAATCGATTGTCACGCGGAGAGTCGCGATGGTTTTTTTTTTTTGTCTCTATCGCTGAGTCCGCATAATCGCACGAGTCGTGTACGCATGTCGAACTACCTATATATTATTATTGTACTGCAGTTGTACGCATATGGTTATTCAAAACCATTCATACGATTTCAAATGCTTAATATAAATGATATTGTTTTTAGGATTAGAATAATAATAATATATCATCATAGCGGGCATCGGCGTAACTAGGGTTGGGGGGGGCTTCGGGGGATTAGCCATCCGTACTTTTATTTAACCCCCTCTATGGGGTTTCACGTTTAGCCCCTCCTTAGGCTCGTAGTTAGAACCCAAAACGTTACGAAAAAAAAAATAATGAGTAAAATAATAAATTATTATATTATAAAATATGATATAGGTATTATAATAAATAATAATTGACAGTGTGTACAGTGTATAGGTATGTACCAACTACCAAGTACGAATTTATCCTAATTGGTCATAGTTTTCTCGGAAGAAATGTGTTTATGTGTTTAAGGTGTATATAGCTTATCTGCTTATTGCTTATTAGCTTCAGGCTTACCTTTAATAATAACGCACCTATTATATTTAATATTAATATATTATTTTCTTACCTTTAAATAGGTGCCCGTGTCCCGTATTGGTATACCTATTCTTAAAATTATAGTTAAATATATTAGTTGTATCGCACATTCCTACAGTGGTTGATTACTATTATAATATAATCATTTTATTTTTCAATTCTCAGTTCTCAATTTACTGTGCGTCTGTGGCACTCTCTGTGCAGACTGCAAAGTAGGTAGGTGGGTGGTTACCGGTATTTTTCCCGAATGAACTTTTTCCCGAATGGTATTTTGGCCCAAAATCCGAAGATCCGAAACCTTTTCTCCAGAACGCCTTTTTTCCGAATAAACTTTTTCCCGAATGGTATTTTTTCTGAAAGTCCGTGTACCCTAAATCTTTTTTCCCGAACACTTTTTACCCGAATTGATATTAAAACTGAAAATTAATAATAATTAATATCATAAAAAATGCTGTAATAATTAAATATTTAAAAATCGATAATTTATAATACTACGTATAAAGCGGCCAATTACCTATGTTGTCGAAGCTTTTATTTATAATAATAAAAATAAAAGTAATAATGATTTAAAACATACGATTACAACGATTTGTTGATATCGGTGTAAAATACAAATCAGTTAAATGTTCATGTAACGACTGTAAAGTGAGTTAAAGGCAAGATACCCGTACTTTTTCATAAATACTATCTTTATTGCCGAACACGTCGCCCGCTGGCCGTGGTCCGCGACTGAAATAGCTCACTTTCCGCCATTGCCACACAATATGCTGTTAATTAAATTTTGGAATTTTTTATTTCGGGAACAATAACTTTCGGGAAAAAAGGTTTCAGGTTTTCGGATTTTTGGGCAAACTACCATTCGGGAAAAGTTCATTCGAAAATTTCGATTCGGGAAAAACGCCGGGTACCCATAAATGCATTTAAAGTTAGAATTTTGACAAAAGGCGTATAAATCACGAAAATGTGTAAATTATTTTGAGTTATAAATTCCTAAATATGTCTCTTTTTAAATCTAAGATTTTAAAATGTACCTAATACATGATTCTTTATAAGGTTATCTACTTTAATTAAAAAGAGGTGCTCTGCTGTACAGTAGGTTACAAGTGGGTCACTGTATAATGGATGGTATTAAATTTGAATTCAATGATATAATATCATTGTATCAGAAAAAACGATTCTAAGCGGAGACGGTATGTCACTCTAGGTATAAGACATACTATATACTTATATATGGTATTAAAAAAAAAATTGTCCTATAATAGGTACCTAAACTAAATTAAAAATTAATCATATCACAATATCCATTAGGTAGGTACTTATAACGCAATATACATCAACAACAAACCCTGATACTATCATAGATAATATATTATAATAGTGTACATTAGAAGTTTCAAGTACCCACGAATAATATTATACAACCACAACAATTTCGTTTTTGAACTTAATTTGAACTTAAAATGACTATAAAAATAAACTGTGCTTATGTATTTTCTAGATTTTTTGGTAACAGAATTAACTATTTACGTGGAATCTTGTTTTAAATTTTCAATCCTTAGATATAAAATTTGAACATTTTATAAATTTTTAACTACAAAATAATTATTAAATTTTAAATTTGATAAATTTTGTCAAAATTCGATCTTTAAATGATCATAAAAAAAAATTGTGCCTATGTATTTTTAATATTTTTCAACTGATACTGTAACAATATATCAGGAACCTTGCATTCAATTTTTACACTTTTTGGCCCAACAGATAAAACTTTATTGATATTTATAGAAAAAAAAACTGAAAATGTCCGTAAATAGCTCAATAAGAGTCAAAATATTTTCAAAATTGTATGGTGTATAGGAAATGCTATTATAAACATTCAGTGAATTTTTCAAGTATCTACAGGCATTCGTTTTTAAATTACAACAAAATAAGAAAATCGTTACATGAGAAATCCAGTGAATATCAAATGTTGTAAAAATATGAATTTCAAATGCTCATAAAAATTTAATTTGAGTTTCTTGTAGACATTTTTTTTTTGATAAAGGTAGACAAATTTTAGATTTAAGAAAAATTTTTTTTATGAATTCCTAACTCCAAATAATTTGCAAATGTTCGTGATTTTTCCATATTTTGTCAATATTTGAACATTAAATGCTTATAAAAAAAAATTGTAACTAAGGATTTTTAATTTTTTTCATCTGCCTTTGAAACAATATACTTGAAGACTTCTATTAAATTTTCAAGCATTATATCCAACAAATAATATTTTATCGATATTTATGGCAAAAAAAACTAAAAATAATGGAAACTGAAAATGTCTGTAAAGAGCTCAAAATAAATCAAAATATTTGGAAAATGTTATGGTGTATATAAAATGCTAATAAAAACATTCAGTCAAAATTTAATGTTCCTATGGTAATTTCTTTAAGAGTTATACCAAAAACCAAAACTAATTTTTTCGAAGACAGATTTTGTGTAAAAATTCCCTTTTTTCCTTAATTTTTCTTTTGTTTTTCACGGCGCTTTTGAAAACTACTGGAAAAATTTTACTTTGGACCCATAAAGTACCAACTAGATCCACTTTCCTGTCAGAAAAGATACTGTTAAAGAAAATCCAAGCACTTTTAAGTCCTAAAAGGTGATGACAGACACAAAAAAAATTAATAAAAAAAAAAAACACACATCATTGTAAAATCAATACATTCATCGTTCCACTCAGAATATAAAAATATATCAATAAAATATCAATAAGATTTTATTTGTTGGGCTAAAAAGCGTCAAAATGTAATACAAGGCTCTTGATATATTGTTAGCAAGTGAAAAATTGAAACAGCAATTGAAAAATATTAAAAATACAATGGCACAATTTTTTTTATAAGCATTCAAAGTTCAAATTGTGACAAAATGTATCAATTAAAAAATTAAAAAATGATTTTCTAGTTAAAAATTTATAAAAGGTTCAATTTTTATAGCTATGGATTGAAAATGTTAAACAAGGTTTCACGTAAAACGGTTATTATGTAACCAAAAAATCTAAAAAAATTAAAAATAATTTTTTTAAAGTTATTTCATGTTCAGATTTGGACAACATTAAATACCTATTTAAACGAAAAAGAATGATTTTAGTTTTGTATTATATATTTTAAAACAGTTATTCGTGGGTACTTAAAATTTCTAAAGTATATTATTGTATACAAATATGATGATAATCAAATAATAATGATTCAACTAAAATAAATATCAATCAAATAATAATAATTAATAAAAATATAAATATAAATATTCTAGGTCGACGAACCTTCTCCGCTTAGAATCGTTTTTCGTTATCACTGACGTATAATATAATATCATTGAATTCAAATTTAACACCTTCTGTTACAGTCACCCATTTGTATTCTACTGTACAGCAGTGCCACATCCACTAACAAGTTTTTTTTTTATCTTTTGTTTAATCGAACTTCTTGTAAGAACATATTATTATTATTAATATCCATTAATTTGAAATTCTTTTAGTACCTACTTAACTAAACACAAAAATATTAGGGCGTGAATGATAAAAAACGAATTTAACTCGAAACGATGACATTTTTATTTAAATAAATAAACTGTACATTTGAGTTTCTATTTTAATTTATCAAGTAGTGCGCATACAACTATAAGTTATAACATGTGTACCTAAGATGTCGACTGCGAAGTATGAAACTACAAACTTCAAAGGTACACTGGTTACACACTTACACCTGTAAAATATCACCTCCACTATGTTGTAACAAGGTATTTTCTTAATTTATTACATTATAGATGTCAAATTATATTGACACTGTTTAATTTCGATGTGAAATATTTGTTTGGGACGCGTCTTACCTGCTGTTAATACATATTAGAAATTCTCATCCACAATCTCACGGGACTCAAGTAACACACGCTCAGCCTATTATACTCTAAATACGATAATCGTAAAATGATAATTATAAATGTTCTATGTGGCTTCCCTCGAACACACTTATACACCCTGAAGGCCTGAACCCATCTAGTCGGAACGCAAATAATCATTTAATGCCAATAACAAGCCTTTATAATATCGAATCCACTAATTGCATAGCTCCTCTGTGGCCGATGGCAATATGGGGTGGTACCTACACATTATCCTTAACATAATATCTCCAAAAGAAGCAGTAGTAATATGGCGTAAGATCAGGCGACCTAGGAAGCCAGGTGGTGTAAAGCGTCACAGATGATTCATTTTGAATATCCTTGTGGTACTTTTATAATAATAATACGCTTATACATGCGAGCAGCAGGCGCTGAACTCGTTGGTATCGGTTTTCTTCCTCGTCGTTTCTCCGTGAATTTCGGGCGCAGAACTTTTCGAAAGTTGTGGGGCAGGTATACCATGTTGTATATATATATATATAGGTAATACGGGGTGTTCTACGAATAGGTCACTACTTATATAATATAATATCTCTTTTTCTCAGCGTCCTCAAAAGCTCCGAAAACTTTCGACCGATGCCAGGACCAGTGAATATATATGTAGTATAACTGTATAAAGGCCGCAGGTGAGTGTTCACGCTGTGGGTCATGACGGTCGGCAACCGCCGTAGGTATATATTATTATAGGAGGTACTCACATACGTATATTTTAGGTACTGTTGTACTTACGCTAACATATCGATCTACGTCGAAAATCAAAAACAAAATACGAGCATTATAGATTGGATTCAAGTGTTTATAGATATAGATGTTTTACTTTGATGTTTCACAAAAAACGTAAATCATGGACACAATATAATAGACATACAATAATAATAATAATAATAATAATAATAATAATAATAATAATGGTAATGGTTTTTTTTTTTTTATAATATAATATAATGTATTTAATAAAGTAAAAAATAATGATGAGAACGTGCTAGCACAAAAACGTATATATTCGAAAACAGGCTGAGCGCCCGGTGAGCGGTATTTCCGGGGACGACGGCGACGGTTGTCGAAAAGTAGGCCAAAGTGGTTGAGTGCGGGATACGCGAGGGTGGCGTCGAAAAGGGGGGAGGGTCCGAGATGGCGGTGGCGCGGCGTGTGAGATAAATTCGAGAGCGGAACGATATGAAACTCGCGAACATTGATATAAATAGGTAATAGGTATGTATAACATAATATAATAATTATATATATACACCTACCTACTTGTAAATATTGGTCGTAGTCAGTATATTATTATAAATACGCGGAGACAGTTGTTGTACGCCGTAAAGACGATATGGTATAATAATTATATCACAGTGTACTTATAATAACACTGCGTGCAATTGTGCCCACGTCGTTCTGCGAGCGGATTTTCGGTTCGCCGCCGTTCGGTCGGTCTGTCGCGGTCGTTCGTTCGATATCCGCCGCCGCCAAAGTCGTGGGGGCGGTCAGAGTCATGGGCGGGTGAAATCCCCTAGTAGTCGGGGGGGAGGGGGGCGCTTTATATGACCTAACCGCCTGCCACCTCCGACACTGCCACCGCCGCCATAGCCGCCTCCTAAGTCCTAGACGCGCTCGCGCGCGGAAGAATGATTTCGGAAGATTTATTTATTTTTTATGGATTTTATTTTTACGATTTATTCGGGTGACGACGGCCCGGAGGCCGCGAAACGGGAACGATACGAACACGCGGGAAAGACGACGACGACGATGATGACGACGATGACGCGAAATAAAATCATTCGGGCGACGAGCACGGTGGCGTTTCCCGGTGATGGTAGTAGTGGTTGTATCGGCGGTAATCGTTCGGCAGGTACTCATGACTGTTGTACAACCGACCCATGTTGATGCCCGACATGTCGTGCAGGTTGGGATGCGACGAATGGTAGTCATAGTGCAGATCCCGATGGTGAGCCGCCGGGAAACGATTCATCGACCTAGTCTGTGTAACACATTAAAAATAATTATTTAAACCATTTGCAACTATTATAGAATATTATAATAATATTAAAAATGTGAATGTGTAAGTGTGTGCGTAGTAAGTGATTATTAGTGTGTGTAAAACAAATAGCGGAACTCTCCGGCACGTGTATGTACAAGTCCCTACCTCGGCGTTGCGCGAGTGAACAGTAAACAATATTTATGTTCAGTTGTAAGAACTTTTTTCCATCCTACCGATCGATCTAATAATGCGATAATATTTCAGAATACTGATCTGAATTCGTTATAATGTCTAGTTGAGATGGGTCAGTCCACATTTTAAGTTTTCTGATTTAAATTCAGAAATTTCAAACTAAATTAATAGTATCGGAGGGGGGGGGTGAAATTTGGGAAATCGGACTAACCGATCTCTAGTAGACATAATAAAGAATATAAATCAGTTTTAAAGCGTAGCACTAGATCGATCAGTATACTAGAAGAAAGATTTGTATATTTCAGCTAAAATAACTGTCCGCCACCCATCCCCATAAGATATTTGTAACATTATATCGATAGGTATATATATCAACTTTGCTATAATTGATTAGACTAGAATGTTAAAAATCAAATATTAATCTGAAACAAGTGCTTTCAATAAAAATACCTTTTATGATTCCCTACAAAAAAAATCCAAAAGCAACAAGTATATTATATTAGTTTAATCCGTGAGTAAAATAAGTAGTATAAACAATTTCAAATAATAATAATTTACTTCCCAAAATAAAGATTCATATGAAAGATATAAACAAAAAGGTGGGCAAGTGGGTGTCGCTCTGCTGTACAGTAGGTTACAAGTGGGTCACTGTATAATGGATGGTATTAAATTTGAATTCAATGATATAATATCATTGTATAAGAAAAACGATTCTGAGCGGTGACGGTATGTCAGTCTAGGTTTAAGACAAATTATATACATATCTATGGTATTAAACAAAAAATTGACCTATAATAGGTACCTATAATAAATTCCAAATTAATCATATCACAATATCCATTAGATACTTATAACGCGTTATACATCAACAAAAACCGTGATACTATCATAGATATAATATAATAGTACACTTTAGAAGTTTCAAGTACCCACGAATAATATTATTCAATCACAACAAAATACGAGCTAAAATCGTAATTCTTGGTTTAAATATGAAATTTTGTCTAAATTTGAAATTAAAATGTCTGTAAAAAATAAGTGTGTTTATATATTTTTTAGATTTTTTGGTTAAAGTATGAATTATTTAAGAGAATCTTTGTTTTAAATTTTCAACTCTTAGTTATAAAAACTGAACATTTTATAATTTTCGAGATTTTGATAAATTTTGTCAAAATTCCAACTTTAAATGGTTATAAAAAAAAATCATGCCTATGTATTTTTAATATTTTTCAACTGCTATTGTAACAATATATCAGGAGCCTTGTATTAAATTTTTACACTTTTTGGCCCAACAGATACACCTTTATTGATATTTATAGAAAAAAAAACTAAAAAAAATTGAAAGCTGTAAATGTCCATAAACAGCTCAAAAAGAGTCAAAATATTTTCAAAATTGTATGGTGTATAGAAAATGCTAATTTAAAGATTCAGTGAAATTTTCATGTATCTACAGTTGTTCGTTTTTGAATTGCAACAAAATAAGGAAATCGCTACATGAGTAATCGAGTGAAAATCCAATGTTGTAAAAATTTGAATTTCAAACGCTCATAAAAATTTAATTTGACTGTCCGGTAGAGATTTTTTTATTGATAAAGGTAGATAATCTTATAAGGAATCTTGTGTTTCATTTTCAAATCTTAGATTTAAAAAGAAAAATTTTTACGAATTCTTAACTCAAAATAATTTGCTAATTTTCGTGATTTTTCCATATTTTGTAAATTTTTGAACTTTAAATGCTTATAAAAAAAAATTGTGACTAAGGATTTTTAATATTTTTCATCTGCCTTTGAAACAACATATTAGGAGCCTTCTATTAAATTTTCAAGCTTTCGCAACCAACAAATAAAATTTTATTGATATTTCTAGAAAAAAAACTAAAAAAAAATGAAAAATGAAAATGTCTCTAAACAGTTCAAAATAAATCAAAATATTTTGAAAATGTTATCGTGTATAGAAAATGCAAATATAAACAACCAGTGAAAATTTCATGTATCTACGTTCATTTGTTTAAAAGTTACACCAAAAACCAAATTCGATTTTGTCAAAAACCGATTTTGCGTAAAAATTCCCGTTTTTCCTTAATTTTTATGTTGTTTTTCCCGGCGCTTGTGAAAACTACTGGGAAATTTATACTTTTGACCCCCCAAAGTACCAACTAGATTCACTTTCCTATCAGAAAAGCTACTGATGAAGAAAATCCAAGCACTTTTACTGTCCTAAAACGTGATGACAGACACAAAAAGGTGGGCAAGTGGGTGTCGCTCTGCTGTACAGTAGGTTACAAGTGGGTCACTGTATAATGGATGGTATTAAATTTGAATTCAATGATATAATATCATTGCATAAGAAAAACGATTCTGAGCGGTGACGGTATGTCAGTCTAGGTTTAAGACAAATTATATACATATCTATGGTATTAAACAAAAAATTGACCTATAATAGGTACCTATAATAAATTCCAAATTAATCATATCACAATATCCATTAGATACTTATAACGCGTTATACATCAACAAAAACCGTGATACTATCATAGATATAATATAATAGTACACTTTAGAAGTTTCAAGTACCCACGAATAATATTATTCAATCACAACAAAATAACTAAAATAGTTATTCTAGGTTTTTTAATATGTAATTTCGTCCAAATTTGAATTTAAAATGTCTGTAAAAAATAAGTGTGTTCATATATTTTTTAGATTTTTTGGTTACAGTATGAACTATTTACGAGAACCTTTGTGTTGAATTTGCAATCCTTAGCTATAAAAACTGAACATTTTATAATTTATTAATTACAATGATTGATAATTTTCGAGATTTTGATAAATTTTGTCAAAATTTGATCTTTAAATGCTTATAAAAAAAAACTGTGCCTATGTATTTTTAATATTTTTCAACTGCTATTGTAACAATATATCAGGAGCCTTGTATTACATTTTTACACTTTTTGGCCCAACAGATTAAACTTTATTGATATTTATAGAAAAAAAAACTAAAAAAAATTGAAAGCTGTAAATGTCCATAAACAGCTCAAAAAGAGTCAAAATATTTTCAAAATTGTATGGTGTATAGAAAATGCTAATTTAAACATTCGGTGAAATTTTCATGTATCTACAGTTGTTCGTCTTTGAATTGCAACAAAATAAGGAAATCGCTACATGAGTAATCGAGTGAATATCCAATGTTGTAAAAATTTGAATTTCAAACGCTCATAAAAATTTAACTTGACTGTCCGGTAGAGATTTTTTTATTGATAAAGGTAGATAATCTTATAAGGAATCTTGTGTTTCATTTTCAAATCTTAGATTTAAAAAGAAAAATTTTTACGAATTCTTAACTCAAAATAATTTGCTAATTTTCGTGATTTTTCCATATTTTGTAAATTTTTGAACTTTAAATGCTTATAAAAAAAAATTGTGACTAAGGATTTTTAATATTTTTCATCTGCCTTTGAAACAACATATTAGGAGCCTTCTATTAAATTTTCAAGCTTTCGCAACCAACAAATTAAATTTTATTGATATTTCTAGAAAAAAAACTAAAAAAAAATGAAAAATGAAAATGTCCCTAAACAGTTCAAAATAAATCAAAATATTTTGAAAATGTTATCGTGTATAGAAAATGCAAATATAAACAACCAGTGAAAATTTCATGTATTTACGGTCATTTGTTTTAAAGTTACACCAAAAACCAAATTCGATTTTTTGGAAAATCGATTTTGCGTAAAAATTCCCGTTTTTCCTTAATTTTTATGTTGTTTTTCCCGGCGCTTGTGAAAACTACTGGAAAATGTTTACTTTTGACCCCCCAAAGTACCAACTAGATTCACTTTCCTATCATAAAAGGTACTATTGAAGAAAATCGAAGCACTTTTACTGTCCCAAAACGTGATGACAGACACAAAAAAAAATATAAAAATATAAAAATATAAAAACATACATCATTGTAAAACCAATACATTCATCGCTCCGCTCAGAATCTAAAATATAAATAAAAATATAAAAATATAAAAATATAAAAATATAAAAACATACATCATTGTAAAACCAATACATTCATCGCTCCGCTCAGAATCTAAAATGAGCAGAAATGTTTATCGGTTAGGAATATTATAAAGGTAGTTTTTCTTTTAGAGTCATCAAAAATATTACATAAATATTTTTTTATTTATCTTGCGTTTTTGTTTTTTCTAATATATTTAATATTATGTGTACCTATATAAATTGCTATACTGTGTATTTTCACAAACGTGAACAGTTTTAAAGAAATACAATATTTACTTCAATCGAAAATTGTTTAAATATAAATAATTTTATTGCCTCGTGGATTATCATATTTCAATAAAACGTTCCTTTCAGCACCTGTTTTATTTGATTTTGATGAAATTCGTTCACGGCCATTTTACACAAACTCGTTTATAATACAAGTTTTCAAATAACGACACAAAAAATAACATGATTTCGGGTCAAAATTATCTTTTGCGCAATAAATTGGAAGGTAGGATAATATTACTTTTATGCAAAATGTAAATGCTAATTTATGAAAACCCACGGACATGATAAAATTAGGTCACACGTGGGAGGATCAGCAAGTCAGTGCCGGTTAATTAAAAAAAAAAATGATTTTTTGTTTTGTTTAAAATAATGTGTTTGCAGTGTTTAAAATAAAAAAAAACACCACGAATTTAATAAAAGCGCGGGGCCGTTTGCTTATTATAGTCAGACATTAATTAATGTAGGTATAGGTACCTATATTATACTGCTGTAGTAATTTGATTGAATTAACATTATATAGGAACTCATCACTGTGATCCGAAAACGACAACACCCGACAAATTACACAAGGGATGGCTTTACACATATCCCACCAAAAACATATTTATGTTAAATGAGAGCCAAGTTCAATACTATAATATATGCCTTGGTTGTTGACTTCAACGACAAAAGAAGTGAGATCTAAATGGGTGCCAAGTTAGGATAATATATTGGTGCCTAAGGTCTGACTTGGCTAGTTTTCATATAGGTACGAATTATTATTAAGTACCTACTAAAACAGTAATGGAAGAGTGAAGATGATTTTCCGAAGAATAAAATAAGAACTCAAAGCCTTAGAACTTGCGAATGCTATAATATAATTCGTAGCCAAGTCAGACTTTAGGCTTCAATATAATTATCCTAACTTGGCACCCATTTAGATCTCACTTCTTTTGTCGTTGAAGTCAACAACCAAGGCATATATTATAGTATTGAACTTGGCTCTCATTTTACATAATATGTTTTTAGTGGGATATCATTACTTTTTGTATGTAAATTATTATAACCTAACCTAACCTAGCCATGACGTATTTTATAAATAAAGTTTATTACTATATACTATAATTCAGTTCCTAACATTAATAATATTTATTATAAAATATTTTCTGTTGTATACAGAGTATAAAATATAAAATTAATATAAAATTATTTTATCTCTTTTTGAGTATATTTTTAATTATCATAATTGTATTTACTTTAATTTCTACTGGTGGGTGTTTAATTCATAATCGTAAGATAAATCATTTAATTATTTTAATTGTAATTTTTTAAAAATTAATATTAATTACATAGGTACATAGAAAAAAAAAAGTATGTTGCTGCGCGCGGGTTACCAATATCGACAAATATTCGACTGGACGTATTTTTGGAGCAGCGATACGGGAAAGGTTAGCGGAGCAAGTCAACATTACATTACATTACATTAAATTAGAGGCACTTAATTAATTAATTGAAAAATTAAATATAATAGATCAAATAATTGAAAAATTATAATAAAATCGATTGATTAAAAAATTAAAAATTATACCACGTGTCTAGATTATTCATTTATCATATTATAGATAATACTTATATTATCCAAAAATATAATATAACTCATAGACATTGATCATGCAGGTGTGTATTTATGGAGGAGGATATGGAGGGGATATAATATTATACCCTTTTGACCTATTTTTTTTCTCACTAATGTAAATCTTACGTATTTAAAACAATACATAGTAGGTACCTTTATTAATTTCTACAATATAAAATATGTGTTCACAAATTTATAGATTTGCGATTAGTGCGGTATTGCAGTGATGATACGCGATTGAATGATTATCATAATAACAGATGAAATTATTTTATACTATATAAAGATCGAAATTATAAAATCATCGTGTTCATTGTTCAATCCATAGCGTTATTATCACCCCTTAAAGAAGAAGAAAATAGCTTATTGATAACTTTGTTTTGAAGAATATTATTATACTATTTTATATTATTATAAATTTAAAAAAATATATTTTCTTTTACGATTGGGAGTGTGTTATTGTTATCATAAGTAAAGTGAACATCCAAAAACATAATTTTTCATCCCCTCGAGAAAATGCTACGTAAATACGCCCCTGAGAATATGACGTATGCTAATTAGTAGGTACCTAACATATCATATATGAGAGATGAATTAATTTCAGTGGTCAGATTTGCATAAAATTCACGAAGGTATTATTATGTTAAGACATTATAATAAGTATATATATTATAATGTTTGAAATTTAAATAATATCACACATTTCACATAAAACTAGTACTTTTTGATTGATGATAAATCTAGAAAATACGATATTATGTAAAATATACTAAATGATTATTATGATATTATGGCTTTCTCAAATCTTAAATTTGATAATTTTTCATTAAAATGTTGGTTTATGATGTCCCTATACAGTTAAAAACTATCCAGTGTACCTATATAGTTAGAATAACCACAGCATAATCTTAATATTAATGTTCAGTTATACTATTGTTTTACATAATTGTTATATTACTTATATTTACTACGCAGAGCTCTTATTAATCTCAGAATTTTTAGTCAAATTATGTGCGGGCTTCCCATATTGTTTTATACTTAAGAGTGAACTCGAAGCGATCCTATTAGAAGTTCTCAGACTCCGGAGTTGTGTCGATATTACATAATATTATGCAGAATCTATCTCGTACAAAAAATGTATAATAAAATGGCGATAAACATAATACTATTTTAGAGTTTCGGCTATAGAGTTTTTTGGCTGTTATAATACCTATATACAGGTTATAGGTTTCACGGTTCTACAGTTCGCGGTATACCATATTATATAATGTATAGGTATGATGAGTTGGTTTAGGGAGGAGCCGAGGAGGTGAGTGTGATGACAAAGTGAAAATTTCGCGGAAGACAATAATATAATATTATTACAACGACATAGACTGGTAAGTACATATTATTATAATATACGCGTTGGCCGGATCTCTCTCATCACGCGTCACTGGATCTACTTCCGAGTCCACATCCATCACATGGTGCTCGTACACCGTAGAGCTTTATGCTATGTTGTAGTTGTGCTATAATAGTTATACATTTACATGTCATATTCGTATAATATGATGTATATACACGAGTTGAGGAGTGCGGGTGACCGGCCAGCCAGCCGTTGTCCATTCGTCATCCGTCTCTGAGAACCTCCATCGCCGATAAACATATTATGATAAGGACTTATGACATTGTTATAAGAATAATTATTAAGACCACTGACGGTACAGTACGATCGCCCATTTTTTACCCATAAGGCACTCAAAACTAATGCACATTTTTTACTTTTTTATATTTGAGAAAACACAACACGTACTACGTTGATTATTTTTACTTTTTATATTTATGAAAATAAAAAACTATAATTTAAGAAATTTGATTATAGGTTATAGTACTCATATAATTTATTAAATTCCTACCACGTTGTAATAAATTGTATAATATAAATAATAGGTAATTATACTATTGTTTAATAAACCTATTATAAATACCTAATATTATAAATTTATAAACAATTCTGTACCTACTTTGATAAAAGATATGAAATTTGGGTATCATATTTATATAATATGATATTAGATCTTAGTTTTTATTTTTGTATATTTTAAAAACACTAATATTGAGCATTAGGGCGGTATGGCGGGGATTAGTGCTTTTCATTATCCCGCTAACACGGGTCTAATGATATTTCATATTATTTTCATTTAAGTATATATTACCTATAAAGACTAAGTATTAGTAGTGTATGTAAATCATTATAGATATCATTAGATAATCTATGAATTTTTTTAAAACTTACAATATTTGTCATGCGTAATCGTGTCGGTTTTTCTTAAAATATAGGGAAAAGTAAAATTTCGAAAACGTGAACAAATTTTTGCAGTTAAGAAGTGCGCAACGCCCAATCGCGTTCAGTCTAGCGAGGCGCTTCGTTCGGGAAATAGGAATAGTGTTACTATATTACGCTATTATAATAGAAGCTGAATTAAAAAAAATATAAACATTTCGACGGAGTGCCACTGCAGCAGGCGTGGGCGATTGAAACTCCTCTCACAGTATTACTTGGTATATTTATTATAAATAAAACGACAATATTCAGGAGAAGCCTCAGGCCAACCAGGGATATGTGTCCTATGCTCCGTTGTCTGGCATCATAAGCGATTAAAATGTAAAAAAATGTAAATTATATAGGTGCCTAATCAATTATACTAAAATGTCAGTTATAAAAATAAAATTAACCGACATATATTATTACTTATTAGTATGAATAGAGTTTTACATAGTGTAGTATATTCTGATTTTTTTATATCTACCAACATTTGTCAAAAGGTATTATACATATTTTATCCTTTAATGATTATATAATACAACTTTAATTTATTATTTTTTTTCATATCGATTCGTATATAATATAAATGAGTTGTATATAAATAAGAAGTATAAATAGCATATCTATATAATAACATCAAAATATGACAAATTGGGTATACAATATTGAATACTGCATCTGCACGATATATACTATATATATTACTATGGGTGGTATATACAAATATAATGGAAATATTCGAACTTTTAAACCCCGAGAAATCATTTCGTCCCTGTCCCCGCAAATTCCCCTATGGCGCTGCCATTTAGAAACCCTATTGCACACCCACGCCGCTAGCTCGTCAAGGCCAATCTGTCAAAGTGCCACAAGTGCACACCGAACAAGACGTCCTTTTGCGTCGACCTCTTCGACATTTTGAATTCCGTTTTCTACAGTATATACGAGTATACAGTATATAACTCCCTCACACATCCACACAACACCACCCTGCCAAACCTGCAACATGACGCCACATACCCATCCAAACCCGACCCGACCCCAACACAACCCTCTCGCAACTACGGTACGACAATATCAATAGATAATAATAATAATATGACCATCGTATAATATATTATATTGTGACTCACCCTCATCGAAGTGTGCCGAATGGTGTACGCCGGCAGACTGGTGGGCGGCGGTGGTGGCGGTGCGGCCAACACGGGCTCGGGCGACATGCCCGGCACCGATGCGTCCAGCGTGTACGGTTCCGGCGACCACCCGGCCGTCAGCCACCTGGCCACCGTGGACATGCTGGTGCAGCAAGCGTCGGCGGCCGCTTGCCGGAGTCCCCGGTGCAGCACCAGGAACAGCATGGCGTTGACGAACGAATGGCCATTGGCCACGTGCAGCGTCACCTGCAGCAACGACAGTACGTCGATGGTATCGTATTAACAATTGTCGACGGTATTGAAATCAGTGCCACACCGTTAGTTATTCTACATTGGAATGTTATTATCTAAATAATATTATATTCAAGTACTTTTAATGTTGTACATTAACCGGGCGATCGCAAGACTTTCGCATCATTTCAAAAAACACTAAAATTTTTAAAATTTTTTTACATCATTTTAAGTCACGAATAAACGACATTTATGGAAAAGTAAAATAATATTCGTAAGCAGAATATTGTTCGGAGTATTTCGAACTATAATACAGTGTCCTACTCGAATTCGGCGAGCAAAAAACAAAACGGCTTCTATTTCGCCGCATCGGACGCACCGCACTGCGGCAGAACAGCATGGCCAGAATAGAATTCACACAGTGCCGCCGCATTCACGTAAGACAAGGCGTAAATCGAATTTTGGACTAGCAGTTTATTAGTTACAACTTTATAAGTATTTTTAGTAGAGTTACAGTGGACCAACATTCTAAGGGGTATCCACTATCCAATATGTACCTCTCTATTCCGCTCATCTAAAATTTAAATTCTTACAAAATATCATAAACTATTCATTAAAATTTCGATTTTTATACTACCAAGTACTCCAAAAAATATTCTGCTTTAGAATAAAGAATTGAGTTATTATAAATGAATTTTTTCATAAAAATAAAAATAAAAAATAGTAAAATTATTTTTTCTTTGAAAAATGTCCTTTTTTTAAATCATGTTAAAAAATATTAAAACTAAACTAGTTTTTGAAAATGATGAGTATCTTACGTTAAACGAATTCAACAGTAGTATACTAGTATACATTTGTATATTCACAGTACGTTTGTTTTTTTTTCACCATTTGCAAACGAGAATGTCCCGCTTAGAGCACACTGATTTTACGCCGTATCACACGCATCTCGTGGAGATTAATTACACACTCGTTGTCCACCTACTTGTCGCTCACACAAAAATATTTACCGTATAGAATTTTACAGGGAGATTGCACACTCAAAATCGGTTTTGCCGCTTACTCGAAAATATTTATCGTATACACATCAAATTTCATTATAAAACTGAAATATTTCAACTTTTTACATGATAAATATTATATACATCGTTTCAAGAATAGCACTATGAAAAAAGTATACAGAAAACAGAACCCGATATTAAGTCCTTCTACTTTTCTATTAAACGCTCCAGTTATAGATATCGATACTTCAAAACACAACGATTCAGACACAGCCTCAGCTGTGGATGTTTAATTGGAAATTGAAGCATCAGAATTGATTACATTTGTAATTGTAATTGTAATTGTAATTGTAATTGCTTATTTTTTATTAATTCATAATCGCATTGTAGAATATGTACCTTTTACTGAAATTTACTAGAGAAGTAGGAAAAGTTGTGTAAATAATTAATTTAAAACAATAAAAAAAATGTTTTATTTAATAATTTTTGTTTTTTACTTGAAATAATTATTTCGGTTTTATAATAAGGTTTGGAAAAAAAATGTTGGTCTGTAAGTATACGGCAAATATTTTCGTGTAAGCGGAAAATTCGCGGACATACGTACTGTGAACATACAAATGTATACTACTTCAATCAGTATACATAGTTGGGGAAAAATAGATAAATTATTGTCATATTGTAGAGTTGAACAAAAAAAAATGTACACATAATATTATGTTGTCGTTAAGGCTGGTAAAATCGATATCTTTTTTTCCCACATAAAACGAAAAATGCTCATTTTAATTAAGCATATAAATAAATCACAAAATGAAATCATATCGTGTTTCTGATCAAATTTAGTCATTTAGACCATTGGGCGATACTAGTTTTAATAATCAATAATTACTATTATTTTATTATTGTTGGGCTGTTTTTCTTTGTTACTTCGTAGTGGATATTAGCATAAGTTTGATCAACCATATTGTTTTTCATATAACCACTTACTATAATAGGTTCCACAAATTGAATAGAACAAGAGTATTAAATTGATCTGTGTTAATACTATTTTAGTGCACCACTCACAAACATTTTTACTTTTGCAAACTAGGTACTATACTTCTATACCTTTTTATTTGAGCGCATTTTTAATATATTTTTTGATGAGTATTATAGTATTTTTGCAAAATCTACGGATGCTGACCTTATATTTTGTATTATTACCAAGTAGCCACTTCCAATAGTTAATTCCAATAGTAATATTTATTTGTATTTGTGAAAATAATAATATATTTTGAGGTTGTTTAAATTAGGTATAACAACATTTTTCGATGAATAAAAATGTATTTCTACATACTATAGATTTTAATGTTGTTCAAATCAATAAATGCTATAAAGTTTAATGACATCGAATTTAAATTAATCTTTATAAAAATGGCTTTTGTTAAAAATATTATTTTCAATATTTGCTAATATTGCTAAAAAAAATAGGTAATAGTTTGGCATAATATTCAATAGATTTTATCGCATTTAATTCACAGGCTTGATTATTACCTAAATATTATTATTATTATTATTATTGTTGTTATTATTATATTTAAGAGAGAAAGGATCAAGAATATATTTTGAGTAGTATTCGTAGGTACGTAGTTGGTTTTATTTGTTTTTAGAACTATCAAGGAGATTTGATTAACAGAGAACTGACTGCATAAAATAGAAATATTTGTGAGCGAACAAACATATTGTTATTATTACAAGAATGCGATGTATGTTTAATATCGTACGTCCATAAAAATATGGCTGATGAAATAAATATTTTAGCTGTCTTCTAATGTTCATAATAATATTATGTTGCACCTACACCCATAGATTTGTTGTTATTATTATTATTATTATTATCAGTGGCGTATTTTGAAATTTTTTCTGGGGGGGGTCTAAATATTAGGTACCTACAAGTTTATAATATAAAAAAAACACATACGAGTTACGATGTAATAATTATATTATATTATATTTTTTTCTGGGGGGGGTCCAGACCCGGGGACCCCCCCCGTAAATACGCCACTGATTATTATTATTTATTGTCATTAAATATTTATACACCAAACCACGGTATGTGAGTGTGGTAGTATTTATTAAAGCCAATTTGAAATAATCGATTTTCCTCTTTTTGGAAACAATGAAGTTAACCATAGTTTTATTAACGTATTATAAGTATACTGCATAGGACGTGAATCGCTCTCTTGAGATTCCCCAACCTCTGATATTCTTGGGGGAAATTTATTTTAGTTTCAGTACGTCAATATAGCGCATTGCGAATTTATAACAATATGGTTCTATATATACGTCATAATAATAATAAATTGAACGTAGATGATGGTATAATATCAATATATTATACTCTGTCTGACACTTAACAACTACTTGTCTTATAGACAAAATTTGATTTTATATACGCTTTTTGTGTTTGAAAAATATTTATATTATATTACATAAGTATACCTGGTCGTGTATTAATCTTCATATTATATGTATAATATTCATAATATGAAATATAATAGTCTACTAAATTATAAATTATGTGAAGGCTCAATCACCAAAGCCAAATTATTGTATTCTTGATCAATAATAAACATCAAAAAAATGTCTTATAAACTCAAACTTATCTGTTTCGAAAATGATGAATTATTTTTCACGACAGATGTATAACTATAACAGTATTATGTGGTGCGTGACGTTACATATTACATATATATATATTACAGCCTTATATAAAACTTAAATACAAGTACGCTGCTATCATTAAAATTAGAATTTTATTTATGAACATTATAAGAATTCATTTGTTTTAATTTACCATTTTTTTTTTGTTTTTGTTTAATTAATCGTTATTCGGAAAGTTTGGGTTTACCATAGTATATTTTAAGTTAGTCAAAAATCTATAGTATGGTATTATTACAATATTATTTACACAATATCGTACCTATACAGATTTATAGTCTTAGACCGTACTCGAAGTATTTCCAGTTTTCCTCGCTCAGGTTAGCTCAATCTCATTTCACCAAAACTTCACAGGTCATTAAATAATATAATAATATGGAACTATAATACCAATGTGTGCATGTACAAAGTATTACAATATATATATATATAAAATATATATTTCAAACGTACATAAACAAACAATATTGTTTTACAGTGTGTGACGTGTGGTTTTCGCCTGGAAATGAATGTCTCGAACGAGAGGGAGTTGAGGTAGGATACATAATGATGATGATAATGACGATGGTGCAAAGATGATGGCGATGATGATTATATAGTTATAGTAAAACGGCGGAAAGTCTAGCATCGATGTTGTTTAATCGCAATAGAGGAGTTGTAGGGATGGTTTTTTTTTGTGTGCGTCGAGAGAAGGTGCTTCTCGCGAACGAAATATTACTATGAAATAATAATCATTTAAAATAGTATTTCATACTTGAATTTTAATTGTTGTATTATATTATACGGTGTAATTTAAAATGAATTATGATTTAATATGGACGGAGTAAATTTATAAGCCGAGAAAAAAGAATCGTCCGAATGCATTTTTACCGTTAAAAGGGTCTGGTCGAGTTGCATGCCATATACCTACTTTAAAAGGGTCTATTTGAGCTGCACTCCATAATGTAATATTAAAAAACCTAACAGTGTTATAGTAAATTCTTATCTTTTCCTTCCCAAGTTCTCAGGCTTGGAATAAATATGAGACTGAAAGTATAGCAAAATAATTTTTTTGCACAACTGGTAGGTACGTATGGTCAATAGATTGACAGAAGGCTTACACATGAGCTATGTACCTACCTATTGTTATTAGGTATTTATTCATATATAAAAAATGTAAAGATATTTTGAATATTTCGAATGATATGCACAAGAAACATCATTTTTATTATCCTAAATGGTTTTGTTATATTATTATTCTAATCATTTTTTATTCCCAACTACCTATTATTTTGTTTTTTTGAAGTATAAATTATACCTACACAAATAAACTAATTTTCTCTTTTATACTTAAGGGTTGGTACGTATGCACGCGATGATCGAAGAATTGTTTTTTAGTGAATGTGCTATATCAGTAGGAAGTATAATATAATATCTGATTGGCATGAAATTATCAGAATCACTGGCTTTAAATAAACAAATACGACTAAATCGAACAGCATTTACGAAGGTACACAGACAGTGCCGGATGCATAATTTGTTGTCCAGAGGTACAAAATAAAATAATTAGCAACCTTTTCGTGAAAGTAGGATATATTATGTGGTACGTGATTCGACCTCTACATTTTAGTTTTCTCACGAAATTCACGGACGTGCCCTGCAGTATGTAAAATAAATATATTTAAATCAGCTTACCTCGTAGTCGGAACGATTGCCGGATAACGGATGTTGTACCAACGTGACGAAAAATAGTGGTCCCCAGAAGATCACATACGCCGCAGTGATGACCACGAACATCTTAACCTTTTGGACTCCTTCCCTCTCGATGCGCAACAGGTAGTTGCGCATTCTCTGGTGCTCTTCCACCGCACCCAAACTTCTCTGCGAACAAACCAAAAAATGAATTGTTAATATTTTTGAGACAATTTAATATAATATATTATCGGGTATTATAGGATACATCTCAGATATTTAGAACGTAAATTGTATTCTAGTTATGGTCAATAAACAAGACAATACTTATACAATATTAAACGTGGTGTACAATTATTCTAGCTCCACCATTAAAGTAGTTATAACTAACATAAACAATTTAAAAATAGTATCGCCTTATAATAAGTTTTACCTTTTCACAATTAGATTTTTATTTGTGTAAGATAAATGCAACGGAAAAAAATAAAAAAAACATTTTATTAATTAATTAAATAGAACGAATTAGGTGGTTTTAATGATCTAACTCACATACTAAAAACGAATTTAAAAATAATTAATTTGATTCCATTAAACATAATATAAGCTAGTCTACTATTTACTTCTACGTAAAAAGAAATTGATCTTAAGAAATCCTACATTTTGTGATTGTCTATTAAGTATTTGATAATGGTTACTGTTTCTATAACACAAGTTATACCTTTAAATAAAGTTTAAGGCAATTATTTCTATCTGAATTCTCGCAGATACTCTGGATATATGTAATTGGCAACACAAAACCTCAAACTACAAATTTCAAATGACCACTTGGTGACAGTTTAACGAAGTTAGAGTTGCACATCTTAAAAGGTTTTTAGAGTGTGTATTTTGTTTATTTGTGTTGAACTACCGTTGAGAGTTTAAAACAAACTTTCAGTGAAACTTTGACTTACTTACACTTGCGCTTCAGCCTAGGCATTCATTGAAATATACATTTGGTACAATTATGAAGTAAAAAAAAATTTATAAACAAACGCACTTTATTAAACGCGTCTATGTCGATATAAATTTATAATTATAATAATAAATTATTTTTTAAAGTATAAAACCGTATCGTTTTTCACGAGCTTTAAGTTTTAACAAGTTTTTGGTTGGTAATGCTTAAATTTACCTCGATAATTTTGGCAATTTGACACCCTTTCAGTCCTTTCTTCAAAAACTGTAGGAAACTTTTAGTATCATAATTACTAACAATAAATCTACAAAGTATACACAGTTTTTAAGATATATATAAATCTAAAAACTATCTATGTCATAATATCAAGTATCATTTATCATTTCTCATATTGTCTTATTTATATTTCCCAAAAATAAATTTAAGACGCATAAAATATTTTTTGTTGGTAAGACACACAATATATTGTAGAATAATTTTTTTTGTTCCCTTATACTAAGGTTATTGAATTGAATTTATAAAATCAATACCTAAATAAATTTAATCATCAGCATCATGCATAATGGATGGAGTTGTTTAGTTTGGCCATTGAGATACACAATTAATATTCTTTTATCAAAGAAGTTTAAAATGTAGTAAGTATTGTTTAAATCATCATACATGTTTTATTTTATATAAAACTTATAAAAACAAGTAAATTGCTTAAATTAAAATATGTTAAGTTTAGAAATAAGTGGCAATAAGAATAAAGCGTACCTATATAATATAGTCTATTTTGTTTATTTTTTACTGTCGTTTGAATGTCTGTTCAAAAACTTTTTTAATAAGTTGATTATTAATTTGTTGGATTGTTGTCTTTTGAATATACAACTGCACGAAAATACATGGCCTGGAAACTTGTAATTGGAAAAGTAATCTCGTTATTAGATTTTTTCGCTTCAGTTCGTTATAGGAGAAAAAATGTAAAAAAAAGTGTGGGTAAAGTAAATTTATTAATAAAAACTTTAAATAACTCTAAATTATGCACTAATGTTATTTTGGAGTGAAGTACATTTAAGTATAATATAGTTAAATAATAAAAGATGACAGAAAAAATCTATTTTTACCAACCAATATTACCATAATTGTTTTTTGAAATATTTAAACATATGCATGATATTTTTAATGACTTATACAAATGGACAATGCAGCTAGAAACTTGTAAATAAGGGAAGTTTTTGACGTCCGTGTCAAGAATTATTCAAAGACAGCAATGTGCAAAACAGTAAAATAACAATAGCTGAGTGTTTTAATGAACTAAAATAATTTATAATAATAAAAAAAAAAAAACAATATTTAAATTGAATTAGAAATTTGTATACAGTTCCCAAGTACTTATACAGTTGAGGAGTAAAGTCAATTTTTTCATTAATTATACTGATGATTACCTACTATAATTGCAACACTACGTTTGAGGAAATTATACACTACTTAATAAAAAAGTCATCAAACCACGTGATTCAGTAATATAATAGTCTATATAATTGATGCTGTATATGATCAAATTAATTATAAATATTAAAAATGTGTTTGTAATTTAGCTTCAGTTTTTTTATTGAGATCTTTACATAGAGGCAATAATATACCTATTAAATAATATCTATATTATAAATTATAACCCTCAAAGGTTATTCGTTATTATAACAAACAGAGATCCGTAGATACCTACATTAATTTGGGTAATTCAAAGGATATTGATACTATTATAGATACTTGTGATAGATGTATACTAAATGTTTATGGAATGGCCAAGTGGAGAGGTACTGGATACATTATATATTAAATGCTCGTGAAAAAGTCACTCGGAATAGAAATACTGATCATTGGGTACAATTTAAGTAAAACAATATTAGTAGGTTAAAATATTTAAAATATATTATTTAAAATATTTTATAATTTAAAATTTTGTAATTATATCGATGGGTCATTTTTTATCATGACCTATTTACCGATTAATGCTAATTATTTCAGGTCATTGTCGTATGCTACTAAATGTTTTGAGAAGGGCAAAAATTGATTTATAATTTTAGTTATCCGCCAAATATAATCGTGGTAACAATAACAGCACAGTGAGTGCTTTGATTGGTCCATCTATATTTTCCCACGGCGGGACAAAAGATAAAACAATCTAAGCGTAACAATCATATTTTAATATAATAATAATAATAATAATAATAATAGACCCATTTATGAATTATCATTTATCACACACCGATATAGCGTGTTATTGTTTTACTTTATTTTTCATTCAGCCTGCCTGTCTTAACCAAATAATGTAATAAATTATATTACTATAATTTATATTAACAGACAACAGTATAGGTATATATTTTGTGTCATAATATTTCCATACATTAGGTACCTACTATATAATACGATAGTAGCTTTGATGACCAGCAATTTTCTTTTTGTACTATAAAATTATAATGTTACATAAGATCAATACAACAATATATATATTATGATAATAATGAGTATTTAATATTATGCGTATTATTACTACTATTATATTATTATGATTTATGGTATAGGCTCGGATTATGGTATACCTCATTTCAAGTCTACGGTATGCTAGTGAAGCTGAAATGAGTATTATACACATGATGGGTGTTGATCATAGGATAGACGAATAATCTTGTACAAAGTCAAAAAAACTGTGTTGTAAGTAGTGATGGGCAACAATATCGATATCGTGATTCGTGACAAATTTTCTATATCAATATTGTTTTATACATCGGGAACTAGGTTTTTTTCTTATCTTAAATTAGCCAAGCAATAATTAATAATAATGTATTTAATATTAATATTAATTTATTTAAATTAATTATGAATTTTAGTAATTACTAATTAATAACCAATAACTAATAAGTAGGCACCTAATAAATAGGTAATATTATTTAAAATGTGAACTATCGATATTTTCAATACGATATCGTTAGAACAATATCGGAAAAATCGGAACGATATCGATACACTAAATTATTAATTATATCGTTGTCCATCACTAGTCTTAACGATGGACCAGCGACCATGGACATAGTGTAGCTAAATTGCCTAACCAGGACGCCGTGTCACCATTATTTTTGTATTATTGTTTTCAACTGCATCCAATATATTTTATATCTAAATTATATTGTTAAAAAAATGATACAAGAACCTACACATATTTCTCAATCACTTCTCCCACCACAATAAAACATTACAATACTTAATATTATAATTTTGTTTTTATTTTTACCTGCTGTCTCGCACTACTATGTTAGGTACTATAAAAACGAACAGTAACCCCCCCCCCCCCCCCAAAAAAAAAAAGACATAAAACTAAACTTGAAAATGTATCATCAATATTGTAGGTACTAATCACCCTGCAGGGCCGTCATACATTTTTTAACGAGATAATAGTTTGGAATTAGCGATCGTCTAGTAAATTATGAACATCAGAATATTTATCAATAATATAATATTCGTGAAAAATAAAAACACACATCAATGTAAAATCAATTTATCATTTATCGTTCCGCTCAGATTCTTAAAACTAAGCCATATTTAATTAAGTACCTCCTTGCAAATATGTCGTATTATTGGTAGTGTGTGAAATAACAATAACAATGCCTATAGTTGTATTTTCGTCAAAAAATAATTTATAATAGGTAAATTGTTTATATATTATGTTAAATGTGCTGTATTATTAAAATCATACTAGACATTTGTTGGTACTAGCATAATTGATCAAGTAGTGTATGAAATATTATAGATACGACATGACATGTAAAAAAGGTTATAATAAGTTAAGAAATTAATTTTAATCAGTAACATATACGACTATTGTGGTGCACGTTGGATGCGTCTAACCCTTGTGAAACCAAACAGTATTATACTCTGTCGCGTGTTTTCTCCAGGCTCCAATATACGACTGAAGTACGTATAAATATATATTATAATATATTTTGATATAGTTATATTATGTTTATAAATAACTCCTATTAATTTTTTTTTTTAAATATCTTTACTCATGCAGGTAGGTAGGTACAACCGAAAACGACCCAATACGCATATCCGTAATAAATAAATCATTTGGACATAATAATATGGTTCCCTGTAAAGCTTAGCTTTTGTATAATATTCTACAGACGATACGAATAAAATTGTTATTCGTTTTATTCGACTATGATATTATTATGTTTACCTACGTCTGTGAATCCGAAGCATGTTACAGTGGTGTATCAATAATTTATTTATTTATTTTATGTCATATGGCATTTGTTAAGGGGTGTACAATATCTACAACAAAATATATAGTATATTTCGATAAACATATTATAATATTATACAGATCGTCCTAACAGCTACTGGGAACTAGGTACTACAACTACAGCAAACAGCGACAGCGGTTATTTATATTACAATCACAACGAACCTTTGTAGTCTCCAAGCTCCAGGCACCAATATATCAATGAAATACTCAAATACGCGTATTATATTATAAATTATAATATAGGTATTTGGTATATTATGTATATGCGAAGAACTCCTATTATCTACAAAATATCTTTACTCATACAGGTAGGTAGGTCAACCGAAAATAATCCAATACGCGTTTCCGTTATAAATGTATCATTTAAATATCATATTATATGATATTATGGTTCCACCTCCATATTTTTCGTATATTCTACAGACGATACGGATAATTTTGTTATTTGTTTTAATTGGATATAATATTATTATGTTTACCCCCATACTTCGTCAGCGAATCCGAAGCGTCTTAAAGTGGTACCTATATCAATAGTTTTTTTTTATTTATTTGACGTCATGTGGCATTGATGGATACAAAATATATTTTATAAAAGTAACGTTATGTTAAAAATATAATAATATTACATAGATCGTTTTAAAACTGCGAGGAAGTACAACAGCAGGCAAGTGGCAGTGCTTATTTATATCATAACGAAACTGTAGATCATACACGATGGGTTAAAACGCATAATAATATTATTATATGGGCACGATGAACGGAATTACCATTTATATGTCACTATCATGACGTTTCGTGAAAAATTCGCACGTGTTGAGAATTGCAGACGGACGAGCACACAGTATAATATAATTATCGGTCTTCATCTATATTTTCTCTCCCATTAAAAAAAAAAAAATTGTTATTGTGTGCTTCACTATTTTATTATATGTGACACAGTTATAGGTATGGCTGTGCAATGTGCATGCACTATAAAAACGCGCATCACATGATATATTATAATAGGTATACAGGGTGATTTATCAAGCCTGCTCTTCCCCTTTTCTTCTCCAATGATGCAGTATTTCAAAATCGAAATTTTTAAATTTTTAAATATAAACCATAATTTATTCAAATTCATGAATTATTCAACTATTAAATTTAATTATTAACTATAGATATTATCTGTGTAAACTTCTGTTTTTCAAAAAAGAACCACATTTTTTACAATAAATTATTTAACAGAATATTTTTCTGAAAATTCAAACTAGTTTTTCAGATATTTAACTTGGTGTTTTAAAGATAAGTAGTCAATGGCGATGGGTTTAGAAGATATGTTGACTATTATTAATTAAACATTTTATTAATTTTATAGTTTATAAAAATGGTTCCAACTATGATAAATATGATCTACTAGACCTGACATTAAGTTCATTTATTTTATATTTTTGTTAAAGCATTTTATAAGGACCAACTATAAATTATCGTTAAAAAACATTTTAATAACTGATAAACTAATCATATGAACTATAAATTGAGTAATTACATAATTAAAAAAAAAAAATATTTACTTAATTATTTACAATAGAAAAGGTGGTTTTCATTTGAAAAAAAAAAATTTAAATCATCAAAGGACAATCATTAAGTATTACAAAAAATATCAATTACTTTATGTAAAATATGTTATAGAATATTTAAAAATTCCA
Source organism: Macrosiphum euphorbiae (assembly GCA_949089665.1). NCBI lineage: Eukaryota > Metazoa > Arthropoda > Insecta > Hemiptera > Aphididae > Macrosiphum > Macrosiphum euphorbiae. The sequence continues at coordinate 13,091,771 of CARXXK010000001.1, read as the reverse complement.
AAAATCAGATTTTGATAAAATGTATTAATACATGAAAAAAAGGGCGTGAGCATGCTTGGTGAATCACCCTGTAATAAATATACACGTTAATTAGTTGTGCATTGTGCATCTAAAATGTACCTATAGGACATGTGAAATAAATGTTTTTGTACGCGTCGAACAATACAAGTAAAAAACCAATAACCCGAAATAATTAATTCATGTTTATCGTCTAAAGTACTGGATTTTGTAAATAGATAAAAAGAAATTGGGACTGAAGTTTAATATAATATGTAAATATAATATGTACATTGTAAATCTTACATGTAAAAATTGTAGTATTGTATGCATAGTTAATCGAATAGTCAACAATCTAAGTCTAAGCGGTGGTAAGTATTATAACTACTATTAGCGTTCCCCAGGGAACAGCGTAGTTCATTCTCTCATTTTCTATTTAATATATTGTGTAGATAAATTATATTATATATTATATTATATTATGTTGATAAATATATGGCTCTTAAGTTATAATTTAAGAATAAATTATATTAAATCAAATTGTTATATTGTAAATTTTACCCAAGACGAGAAAGAACTCATAAAAAAAAATCAATCAATCAATAAAAATCCGCAACGTAAATTGTAAAATAAATACCTAACTGATCGTGAGCTCCGTCAGCCTGGCACCCCGAAATTGAAATTTCGTACTTTTTTTTTTTTAGATAATTAGTAACCAATTTGTAACAATTTGTAACGCAAGATTTGGAATTTGTAACATAAAATTTCACCCTTAAATCGACGTTCCAGTGTTAGGGGTGCTGAGCTGACGTCAGCCCAGCGCCCGAAATTGAAATTTCACACTTTTTTTTGTTTAGAAAATTAGTAAACAATTTGTAACAATTTGTAACGCAAGATTTGGAATTTGTAACACAAAATTTCACCCTTAAATCGACGTTCCAGTGTTAGGGGTGCTAAGCTGACGTCAGCCCAGCGCCCGAAATTGAAATTTCACACTTTTTTTTTTGTTTAGAAAATTAGTAAACAATTTGTAACAATTTGTAACGCAAGATTTGGAATTTGTAACACAAAATTTCACCCTTAAATCGACGTTCCAGTGTTAGGGGTGCTGAGCTGACGTCGTTAAAAGTCAAATTTCACACTTTCTTTTGTTTAGAAAATTAGTAAACAATTTGTAATAATTTGAAACGCAAGATTTGGAATTTGTAAAATAAATTGCATCCCTTGAATTGACGGTCCAGTGTTAGGGGTGTTGGGTTGACTCCGAAAGTTAAATTTCATACTTTTACACTGAAGATTTATTCCATGGTATTGTTTTGCGAAAAGTGGAATTTCCTACCTAAAAGTAAAATTATGTAATTATTTCTTAATTATTTTTTAATTTGTGTTGTATTTTACTATTTTTATAAAAATAGAGATAACCTATGTTACTTTTGATTTTTGAACAAGTTTTAAATGTTTAATAATTAAATAATATACTATTTATTGCAAGGTAAGTATTTTAATTTATTATTTGTAGTATTATTTATATAATTCTAAACTATCATGATTATAGGAACCTACTGGGTATTTAATATTTATTATGTTTTATTGACAAAAGCTTATTATTTTAATTTTTAATGCCTATTGATTTAAATACCTATGTGAATGTGAGTAATGACTAATGAGTTAACTATGATTTCAAATAATCATATTTTGTTAATCAAGCCATGTTATCATGAACTTGAGGTTAAATAATTAATATGTCCTTGTTTTACCAAGATACTACCACGATTTAAGGTTTAATATTTTATGTATTTATACAACATGGTGTATTTATCAGGTGTACACATTCTCATTCGTCATCAATTGATAGAATGAACGAAAATATTACAAAAACTACCTTAGTATTAAAGACACTTTTTGGAGTTGTTTTTTTTTTTTAGATAATTAGAAACCAATTTGTAATAAGTTGTAACTCAAGATTTGGTATTTGTAATACAAAATGTCACCCTAAATTGATGGTTAGGTTTACACTTTATTAACAATTAGGGCCCTTGTCGTTTTTGGTAAAGGGTCCGGGGGGCCCAGACACCCCCTGTGCGCACGCCTATGAAGTGTATGATTTAACTCTAAAGTATCAAAGTTATACCATGTTTGTCGTTTTTACTTCATTCCACCTATGGTGGATTAATATAATCCATTAATACAAAATCCTAACATATAACTTATTGCCTAACCATACTAAAATCCGATGAATAAAATAAAAACAAATTTAACCACTTTTTAAATTAGCTTATCTTCTACACACAAACATTAATTTATATATATATATATATATTTAATATATTATAATATATTATATTGACAAAAAATAATAATACAATTATACAAATCAACATGCCCGATTAACCAATATATAATACACTATTATTATTTTAATCTACAATAATAAACAATTTTTTTAAGCTATTGCATAGCTTTTATCGCAGGTCTGGTGTAGTGACTGAAAAAAAATTTTTCGTAACGAAAAAGCGTGACCACTTTGTTTATTTATACATACTATAGCAACCTGGTGACCATAGCAACGCATAGCTAAATTATAATTTAATTTTGATAACAGATATTTATTTTTAAATAACAACGACTATGAACATCAAGCGCTTATAAATATAATGGTTTTGTTATGGGTTGCTATAGCAATAAATTTATATATATAAATATATAATATATAATAATATATTATTAATTTTATATATTTATAATAATATATATAAAATATAATATATTATAGCAATAAAAACATAAACTATAGTTTCTATGATACAAATTCCTAAATAAATAGAATAATAAAAAAATTTAAAATTATATCAACTTCTTATTTATTTAATATGCAATAGCTTTATCGCGGCAGTCCCCGAATGCCACTTTTAATATTTTTATTATTTAGTTTATTTTCTTTTGGACAAATGACGCCACTGTTGTATATTTGACGTTTCCTGTTTTTCCGGTGGATTTTCCTAAAATTGTCTTTCATAAGAACCATGTCCTGACAATTACAAACACAACAAAAAAAGAATGAGCCAAATCGGGCCAGTTTTCCTCAATGGATGATTTAAAATACATTTTAACACTATTTTATATATATTATATTACAATATTTTACGTTACTGTTAAAGTGTCAACATCATTTGTACAATATTATAAAATATTATACTTAAAAAAAATAAAGAAATACAACATATTCAACTCAAACATAAATTAGTTTACAATGTATAAAATAAAAGTTCTATGTTTACCATGGTGTTTGGTTTACATATTTTCATTTTCTCTTTGGTATCATCATAACACTCCCATGTCCTATTTGATCTGTAGCAGTATGCAATGTAATGACCAACCGGATTTCTTAGGTTGAATTTGTTTGAATCATTAAAAGCCACTATGCCACGTAAATAAAATGTTATACCTTGAATTTTTAATAGTTTTGGAACGTCATCAAGTTTCCAGATAACCTACCCAGCATAGTCAACTGATTGTTCAAAATCTATAAATAATATATTTTTTCTGTGAATTAAATACCTTATTACCACTTTTAATTTACTAATATTAATTAATATGTAATTAATATTTATATTATTACCTTTTAGATTCTGAGTGAAACGATGAATGTATTGATTTTACAATGATGTGTGTTTTTATATTTATTTTTATATTTATTTTTTTATTTTTTTATTTTTTTTGTGTCTGTGTACACGATAAGTAGTCGAAATAATGCTTCGATTTTCGACTTCAGTATCTTGTTCGATTGGAAAGTGAATATCGTTGGTGCATTGGGGAGGTCAAAATTTAAATTTCCCAGTAGTTTTCACAAGCGCCGGGAAAAACAACATAAAAATTAAGGAAAAACGGGAATTTTTACGCAAAATTGATTTTCCAAAAAATCGATTTTGGTTATTGGTGTAACTCTAAAACAAATGAACGTATATACATGAAATTTTCACTGGTTGTTTATATTTGCATTTTCTATACACGATAACATTTTCAAAATATTTTGATTTATTTTGAACTGTTTAGGGACATTTTCATTTTCCATTTTTTTTTAGTTTTTTTTCTAAAAATATCAATAAAATTTTATTTGTTGGTTGCGAAAGCTTGAAAATTTAATAGAAGGCTCCTAATATGTTGTTTCAAAGGCAGATGAAAAATATTAAAAATCCTTAGTCACAATTTTTTTTTATAAGCATTTAAAGTTCAAAAATTGACAAAATATGGAAAAATCACGAAAATTAGCAAATTATTTTGAGTTAAGAATTCGTAAAAATTTTTCTTTTTAAATCTAATATTTGAAAATCTAATACAAGATTACTCATAAGATTGTCTACCTTTATCAATAAAAAAATTTCTACCGGAAAGTCAAATTAAATTTTTATGAGCGTTTGAAATTCAAATTTGTACAACATTGGATATTCACTCGATTTCTCATGTGGCAATTTCCTTTTTTTGTTGTAATTAAAAAACGAATTACTGTAGATACATGAAAATTTCACTGAATGTTTATATTAGCATTTCCTATACACCCTACAATTTTGAAAATATTTTGACACTTTTTGAGCCGTTTACGGACATTTTCAGTTTTCAATTTTTTTAGTTTTTTTTTTCTATAAATATCAATTAAGTTTTATCTGTTGGGCCAAAAAGTGTAAAAATTTAATACAAGGCTCCTGATATATTGTTACAATATCAGTTGAAAAATATTAAAAATACATAGGCACAATTTTTTTTTATAAGCATTTAAACATCGAATTTTGACAGAATTTTTCAAAATCTCGAAATTTATTAATCATCGTAATTAATAAATTATAAAATGTTCAGTTTTTATAGCTAAGGATTGAAAATTTAAAACAAGATTCCACGTAAGTAGTTAATTCTCTTACCGAAAAATCTAAAAAATATACAATCACAGTTTATTTTTGTTGCAGAAGTAAAGGTAATGGTCTTACAATGATACATATATTATAATTTATATGTATTGATATTACAATTTTTTAATTTTTTAAGTTCGAATTTTTACAAAATTAATCAAATTTTAAATTTAATAATTATTTTGTATTTAAAAATGTATAAAATGTTCAACATTTATAGATGGCTTTTGAAAATAAAAAACAAGGTTCCACGTAAATATAGGTTATACCGGATGTATCTTATGTCATTGTACGCGGCATAATCGTCACGATGATATATGGAATTTCGTTAAAACGAAAAAAGACGTGTTTCTTTATTTTTAACAGGCAATTTTTATATAACAATTTCAAAATTTTTAAACACGCAGTTGTACCAATAGCAAAATCAACTTTATTTTTTCAAATGGCAACCACTATATTAGATTTGGATATTTACAAACACAACATTTTATTTCGTACTTTTAATAGTTAATTTAAAATATCATACAATCATAAAATAAGTAGTAGCTAGGTACTTTTGTTGTAATAATAATTATTATAATCATAATTAATTGATTACAGTTACTTTGCTTACTAAATTTGAATACCTAATTAGGTGGCTAAGGTAATAATGGTATTTGATTATTATAATAATATTGGAAATCTGTAATTAACTCAGGTTAAAGGTACCCACCTAAATATTAGGTATATTAATATCGACTATTTATCTAAATATCTTGCAATTAATGGTTTATTTTAAATCATAATTATTTAAAGACTTTTGTTATCTCAATTATTTTTATTATTGTTAAATTGTTGTACCAATAAGGGACCTATATGGAATATATGGTTAAAATTTCAAGTTTATACCAATACGAAAAGAGCACCACAAAATATTACACTTTTTCGTTGCGCATATTAAAGTCAACAATCAAATACTATTTACCAATTTACCATTATTACCTTAGCCACCTATCTAATAAAGAATTCAAATTTATGATATTGTAAGAAAACTGAAAAGTAACTGTGATGAAATAATGTAAAGTAATTAATTACGATTATAATAATAAATTTTTTATTTTTTAATTTTTTATAAGAAATATACAATCTGTACCCTGAAGCACAATAAGAATATGGGCTAAAGCTAAATTACAGTGACATGGAAAAATACATTTTTGGAAGAAGCCACCCAGTAGTGACACTTCCTAAAATAATAATAAATTAAAATAATAATATTGATTTTTATGATCATATGTTAAAATAAAATGAAAATTTTATTAAAAATGGTTCCACTTTTAAAAATAAGCCGATATTTGTACATGGTTTCGAAAAAGTGTTACTCAGTAATACTTGTTCTGCAGACTCAATATTATCAACTTTAGCAGTGTCTGCTGCAGAAAGTAGTTTATATCATACGTATTTATCTGAAGACCAAAAAAAAAACAGCACAGCTAAATTTATATTACAGATGTTAGATAACAAAAATTATAAAGAATTATATGTGGAACGAGTTTATTTATTGGCTCTCACTTACATAACAACATCAGAAGATTTGCTTGGTAACATAAAATTGATTGGCACTGTGGATACAGCAGCTTCAGCATGTGAAAAGTTGTTGGAAAATATGCCTTCATATATAAGTGTAAACTGTTGTACAAATAGTTTGTGTTTTGAACCGGAATATACAAACGAGAGAATTGTAATTTGTTTAAATGCCATTGATGGAAATATTAATTTACCTGAAGAAATAAACAAATATTTTTTGCCCTTAACTATTGATTGTGTTGCAATCAATTGTAATTGTGACAGATTAGTAAAATTCAAACTAATGAAACATATTGTTGTGGAACTAGTATCAATACCTAAAGGTAAAAAGGTGGGTAAGTGGATGTCGCTCTGCTGTACAGCAGGTTACAAGTGGGTCACTGTATAATTGATGCTATTAAATTTGAATTCAATGATACAATATCATTGTATAAGAAAAACGATTCTGAGCGAAGACGGTATGTCAGTCTAGGTTTAAGAAAAATTGTATACATATCTATAGTAATAAAAAAAAATTGACCTATAATAAATTCCAAATTAATCATATCATATTATCACAATATCCATTAGGTACTTATAACACGTTATACACCAACAACAAACCCTGATACTATCATATATATATATATATATATATATATATGTACACTTTAGAAGTTTCAAGTAGGTAGTAGGTACCAACGAATAATATTATATAATCACAACAAAATAACTAGGTTTTTTAATATGTAATTTCGTCCAAATTTGAACATAAAATGACTATAAAAATAAACTGTGATTGTATATTTTTTAGATTTTTCGGTAAGAGAATTAACTACTTACGTGGAATCTTGTTTTAAATTTTCAATCCTTAGCTATAAAAACTGAACATTTTATAATTTATTAATTACGATGATTAATAAATTTCGAGATTTTGAAAAATTCTGTCAAAATTCGATGTTTAAATGCTTATAAAAAAAAATTGTGCCTATGTATTTTTAATATTTTTCAACTGATATTGTAACAATATATCAGGAGCCTTGTATTAAATTTTTACACTTTTTGGCCCAACAGATAAAACTTAATTGATATTTATAGAAAAAAAAAACTAAAAAAATTGAAAACTGAAAATGTCCGTAAACGGCTCAAAAAGTGTCAAAATATTTTCAAAATTGTAGGGTGTATAGGAAATGCTAATATAAACATTCAGTGAAATTTTCATGTATCTACAGTAATTCGTTTTTTAATTACAACAAAAAAGGAAATTGCCACATGAGAAATCGAGTGAATATCCAATGTTGTACAAATTTGAATTTCAAACGCTCATAAAAATTTAATTTGACTTTCCGGTAGAAATTTTTTTATTGATAAAGGTAGACAATCTTATGAGTAATCTTGTATTAGATTTTCAAATATTAGATTTAAAAAGAAAAATTTTTACGAATTCTTAACTCAAAATAATTTGCTAATTTTCGTGATTTTTCCATATTTTGTCAATTTTTGAACTTTAAATGCTTATAAAAAAAAATTGTGACTAAGGATTTTTAATATTTTTCATCTGCCTTTGAAACAACATATTAGGAGCCTTCTATTAAATTTTCAAGCTTTCGCAACCAACAAATAAAATTTTATTGATATTTTTAGAAAAAAAACTAAAAAAAAATGGAAAATGAAAATGTCCCTAAACAGTTCAAAATAAATCAAAATATTTTGAAAATGTTATCGTGTATAGAAAATGCAAATATAAACAACCAGTGAAAATTTCATGTATATACGTTCATTTGTTTTAGAGTTACACCAATAACCAAAATCGATTTTTTGGAAAATCAATTTTGCGTAAAAATTCCCGTTTTTCCTTAATTTTTATGTTGTTTTTCCCGGCGCTTGTGAAAACTACTGGGAAATTTAAATTTTGACCTCCCCAATGCACCAACGATATTCACTTTCCAATCGAACAAGATACTGAAGTCGAAAATCGAAGCATTATTTCGACTACTTATCGTGTACACAGACACAAAAAAAATAAAAAAAATAAAAAAATAAATATAAAAATAAATATAAAAACACACATCATTGTAAAATCAATACATTCATCGTTTCACTCAGAATCTAAAATAATTAAGAAATAATTACATAATTTTACTTTTAGGTAGGAAATTCCACTTTTCGCAAAACAATACCATAGAATAAATCTTCAGTGTAAAAGTATGAAATTTAACTTTCGGAGTCAACCCAACACCCCTAACACTGGACCGTCAATTCAAGGGATGCAATTTATTTTACAAATTCCAAATCTTGCGTTTCAAATTATTACAAATTGTTTACTAATTTTCTAAACAAAAGAAAGTGTGAAATTTGACTTTTAACGACGTCAGCTCAGCACCCCTAACACTGGAACGTCGATTTAAGGGTGAAATTTTGTGTTACAAATTCCAAATCTTGCGTTACAAATTGTTACAAATTGTTTACTAATTTTCTAAACAAAAAAAAGTGTGAAATTTCAATTTCGGGCGCTGGGCTGACGTCAGCTTAGCACCCCTAACACTGGAACGTCGATTTAAGGGTGAAATTTTGTGTTACAAATTCCAAATCTTGCGTTACAAATTGTTACAAATTGGTTACTAATTTTCTAAACAAAAAAAAGTGTGAAATTTCAATTTCGGGCGCTGGGCTGACGTCAGCTTAGCACCCCTAACACTGGAACGTCGATTTAAGGGTGAAATTTTGTGTTACAAATTCCAAATCTTGCGTTACAAATTGTTACAAATTGGTTACTAATTTTCTAAACAAAAAAAAGTGTGAAATTTCAATTTCGGGCGCTGGGCTGACGTCAGCTCAGCACCCCTAACACTGGAACGTCGATTTAAGGGTGAAATTTTGTGTTACAAATTCCAAATCTTGCGTTACAAATTGTTACAAATTGTTTACTAATTTTCTAAACAAAAAAAAGTGTGAAATTTCAATTTCGGGCGCTGGGCTGACGTCAGTTTAGCACCCCTAACACTGGAACGTCGATTTAAGGGTGAAATTTTGTGTTACAAATTCCAAATCTTGCGTTACAAATTGTTACAAATTGGTTACTAATTATTTAAAAAAAAAAAAGTACGAAATTTCAATTTCGGGGTGCCAGGCTGATGCACCTCTGATCGTGCAGCTCTGTATTATTAGAACTGTATTATATATCGGAATATTAAGGAATTACTATTATTTTGACCAGCATCTCGAATATTACACAATATATAAATAAATAAATAATATTATAATAATAATTAAATTTCAGAAATTTCGCTATCTGTTATCTGTATATTGCAAAGATTCAAGCACTACCTACCTACTATATGGTCTATTTTGGAATGGCACGGTCTACCCTACAGTAATATGGTATTCATTGAACTACTTGGGGTGGTTGTGGTATAGTAATTACTATTTAGTAGCAAGTATAAGATATTGAGAGTTCAAATACCGTCATAATTATAGTAATGTTTAATATATATTATTATTAGTAATATTTAATGTATATTATAAATAAATAATTTTAAACAAACCCAGTAAATATTATATTATAGTACTTAAAATTTCAAAGAATATTCAAAGTTTTCTATCATTTTGCATATAAATACAATTTAATTAATTTAAAACCAATATAATATTATAATAATACTGTTAAGCATTTAGATATTGCCACTATCCGAACGTTAAATATGAAGCCGATGTTTTTCGAGGTACCTATGTTTAAAATTATTCAACAAATTTCCAATTCAAATTATTAACTGTAAATCTTACATTATTAAATATAAACGGTTTATTAAAATATATGGTTAATAACTTAAACAACTTATAGGTTCTATTATAGCTAACAAGTAACAACTAACATTTAATAACAATCTGTTTGCATAATTACGCAGGCCTGATATTCTTTATGCTAAAATGTTATTCGTATTCCTCAGAAAAAAACTTCTGGTCCATTCCACAGTAAATAATATAATATATTATAACACAAACTAAAAAAAAATGTAAACTTGTTTTATTTATTTTATTACAATCATTATTTAATTAAAATTACTGTGCTGGTATAACTTTTATTTAGACTGCAGTTTAATATTGTATAATATACGTTTGCGGACTTTTTAGAACTTAATTAAAAATGATATACTTTTAAAACGTAGGTAGATAAATAATTATGGTGAAGGAAACCTGGAATAATAATAGTAATAATACACATGAGTTAATTAAAAACTGCTCGGGAAAACTAATAATTCGTAAATATAAAATAATGTGATAGTTAAAAATATACTTTAAAAAAATAATCGTAATTATTATAACAGCAACAACCAATGGCCGTCGTCACCGATGTTTTGTTTTAGATCAATAAATAAATGAAAAAATAATGTGAAGCACACTATTTAGATTAAGAAAATAATATCAATACCTATAGTATTTCAGTGATACAACAGTTGTAGGTAACCAACTATAGTCATAAATCTCTAATGGCCAATATTATAACAGAGATAAACTCAGTAAAATGTTTTTATATAGTTTTAAGTCTTTCGGTTTTTGAAAATGTAAACGTTATACCAATGTCGGGTTCAGTATTATTAATATACAAGCAATCAGAGTGTCATAAACATACAGCAGTTAATTATATTAATACTATTCGTGTTTCGTATAACAGGTACCTCCTATACACTATGAAAACAAAATAATACACTCTGAACTCAAACAGCAGACTATATATTATCTGAGAATCGAATTTATACAATAATTGATTTTAATTAATTAAACCCGTACACAACGAAGGTACGGTGAAATCAGTATTTAAGATTTAATTATATATTATAAGCTACGAGCACATCGTTTGTCTTATACACGCAGCTTAAGTTCATAATCTTATATTAATATTGTAATACCACTAAATAATACCTATATACGATGTATAAATATATATATATTATTTGGACGTATACCAATATAACTTTGATGATTATTATTTTTTTTTTGATTTAAATGTTATGCAAATTAAAGTTTGTTCAACAATGGAGCTATATGGACGGATTTAATTATGGTTAATTAAGTTATGATTTAGGGGAATTACGCACACGATACACATTACACACAATACACTGTATATACCATATTGGTATAAATAATAAAAGTCATACGCTAAAATAAATTAAAACTTTATCTCATAAACATATTTTATAGTAAAAGTATGTACATTTAGCGAACTGCAAAATATTTGCATAAAGATTTATTATAAAGGTACACGTTTTGAATTTTGATCGTGAAAAAAGTCGTGCGCTGCAATAGCAGATGCTTTTATATTATTATAATATAATATAAACAGAAAAAAAATGTTTACGAATATATAATGTATGACGCGTAACTGCCGGCGCTGCTGTGTACTAAATTAAATTAATTGTGATAATATTATAATATGAATTATCAAATAGAAAGGCGGTACATGAGTATTATAGAGGTGAAGTATCAAACTATAATATTGCCAGAAATGTAATTATTTGTTAAGATTTTTAGATTATAAGCGGACCGATAAATGTATTAATCTTGCAATGATTTGTGTTTTTTTTTTTTTTGTCTGTCATCATCCACCTTTTCTGGTAGGAAACGAATCTAGTTGGTTATTTTGGGTCAAAAATAAAAAAGCGGTTTTCAAAAGTGGAGGGAAAAAGATACTTAAAATGTTCAGTAAATATTGATATGGACATTTCCATACATGATAACATTTTCAAAATATTTTGAATCTTTTAACTATTTATTATAGGCATTAGACATTATGATTTTTTTTAAATTATTGTCGATTAATAATTTTTTGTTCGAAAAAGGTATCATAAATAGTTCATACTATGACCAACAAATCTAAAACATATATAAACAAGCTTTTTTATATACGTGATATTTTAAATTCAGATTTGAACAAAATTAGATATAATTTAAATTTTTTAAACGAAGAATAACGATTTTAAATATTAAAAATATTATTATTCGTGGTTACCTACCTACTATTAAAACTTTTGAAGTTTAATATTATATTTTATAGACACAATGAAATATTTTTAAAATGCTAAGTTTTCGGCAACAATTAACTCAACCTACTGTATTATTAATAGGACGATTAATTAATTAAATAGTATTTTTATCATAAAATAGAATTAGTATAAAATAGGGTCACGTTTTTCGTACACAACGATTTCATATTATTATTGAATTCAAATTTAACACATCCATTACAGTGACCCTATAGCTGCACACGACACTTGATGTACAGCGCTTGCCCTCCTTTTTGAAAATGTTTCATTATTAAAAAGCTCGTTATAAATACTTATTATTTTGCGTATTGTACTGCACCGGAAACGGTGCAGAGTGGAGAAAACTAAATGTCCATGTTTGCAGTGGAGAGACCTGCAGTGGTCGCTGTAGTTGTTAAATTCAGCGTGCTCATATAATGTAATATAATATAATAAAGCAAAATATAAATTTTTTATTTTTTGTTTGGCGAAAATGTTTAAGTCATGTTTCATGTTATTGCAGCGTGTACGAGTGTATTTTTTTTTTAAAAACGTAAAATGTACCTTTACTGTTGCGCTATACATGGCCGCTCGGAGTTTACCCAAGTGAAATGTACCGAAATATAGTTTAAGTGGTCGACATTAAAGCACAAAGTTCTACCTTGCCTGACCCCCTAACTTAGGTTATGTAATAGCTATTATCCACTCGTTTCCCTATACCTATACGTAATCCACTCACTCACTCACTCACTTATCCATCCCTACATCTCAAAAACTACAAAACATACGAACTCAAAATTTGGAATAGTGGTTCCTCTAATGATCTAGATGTGTAATAAGAAATGATTTTACTAAATTTGCATTATTTTAAAGATGTAGTCAAACAGGGATCTTGAGATTCACTGTGGAAATTGAAACTTTTATCTTTTATAAATAATTGCCATTGATTACATATTATAATAGTAATTAGGGATAGTAATCCACTACACGGTAGGCATTCTACAGATAGAAGATTTAGGGGGGTGGGTCGGGTGAGATCACATAATTTATTAACGGTGGCATCGGTTACTGCAACAGGTGTATTTAACCCGGAATTCTTAATTTACAAGTTAGTAGTTACCTACCTACTAAATCAAGTGATAAATCCTAGGAATGTTTAATGTTTGCAATAATATGGTTTTGTGTGGTCGTGCTGGCATAGTGGCATCGTACCAAAAATATTGATCCGTCGGGTAGTTGTAATTGTGTAAGAACTTTTAATAGTACTATTAGTACTATACCTTATAGACGACGATGTAGGTGTTATGAAATATTCATTATTACAATGATAAAACAAAATGAAGCTTTTTTGGCAGTCTTTTGCGGTTAAATATATTTATTTCATCAAATAAACATATGTATCCGGTATGGTCTAGTGGCTAGGATACCTGGCTTTCACCCAGGAGGCTCGGGTTCGATTCCCGGTACCGGAATTAATTTTTTGTTTTTTTACACATTTTATTTTACAAACAACTCGACATTCATAATTTCATGTTGTTATTTAAATTAAACTATAGGTAGGGGCCAAGGGATGTGTTTGTCCTTGAAAATGATTATTTTTCATTTTTCTGATAATAGCTAATAATTTAATTTATGTCCAATTATCAACGATTTTTTTGCTTACACTGATTTAAAAATTTGGTATGACTGTATTGTTTAAACGAGAATATAAAGTTAAAGTACATTATTTTGAACCTAGTTATTACTTATAGAATTACTAGAATTTATTTTTGAAATATTTTAGAAAAACCTGCAGAGTTTAAAATTGGTTATTCCAGATTTTTCAATATAAAGTGAAAAATAAAACAACACATTCCTTTGATAATTTGATGATTCAATAAAAATATGTAAGTATATACGAAAGAGATCTTGATAAAAAAAAATTGTTTAACATAAAATTAAGGATTCATCCTGTTACATCGGAAATACCATAATATATAAAAAAAACTAAGGCACATGCAATTATTAAATAATATTATTTATTCCCTCTCCGGTGCCTGCCATGGTAGGCATTTCCATATTTATATTGTATAGGTCGTTATCCCACAAAAATATGAATTTACGTGTATCCGGTATTTCGGTTATTGGGTCAAATATTTATTGAGTAAAACATAATATTTTAATAACAAGTAAACATAATATAAATATTATATGATAAACGATTTACCCAAACCCAGAAAAAAATCGAATTCTATGACCTTTGCGTATACCACTAAATTATATAATAAAACAGAGAACATATACGAGCTTATATCTCAGTTGGTATACTTCTCAGCTATTATTAATGTAATTTGGCTGAAATAATTGAAAAAATAAATATCAAATATATATATTATAATATAGACCCACATGAAGAGAGGTGGGCTGCCAGAAGCATCTTTGGACGCACCACCACAGGTTTGCAATAATATACATTTTTTTCAAACCACCACAGGTCTGCAAGAATATACATTTTTTCAAACCACACAGGTGGGATAATTATTGTACAAAAACCTGGCCAAAATCGTATATTAAAAAACGCATTAAAAATATAACATAAATGACAGCATTAATTTTGTTGCGATAATGACTTAAAGAAGGGGTCGCCCACTAGTCGATCTTTAGATTATTATACAACTTTTTATTATGCTGCATGTAATAATATTATAAATAATAAACCCTAAACAATAGTGGTAGCATTTCATAAAGGTACCTAAATAAATATTTTATAATAACTAATAAGCAATTTCAAATGATATGCAAAGACTGAGTGTAAACGTTTAGTTTTCGCCCTCACCCAACTTACAAATTAGTCTAAGGACGCTTCTGTAGGCTGTAGCCAGTGATCTTAATTTAACACCGACGGACTAACTATCGTAATTAACTTGATTTCAAACGACATTTTAAAAAGGACAGATTGAGAAAAACAGCCAAATTCATATTTCACCACGTGAACCTACATTATTATGACAGATATTTTTAAAAATGATATCCTACACATTTTTTTGATTTCATCAATCAACAATTAATAATACAACAATTAACTGTTATTTACAGTAAGTTAATAACGTTAGGTTTAAAATTATAACAATTTATTTTACATTTACGCATAGGCAGTAGTAATTTATAATATATTAAAATAACATAATCGTTTAGAGTTTAGACGAACCTGTACCTAATATCCAATATTCAAACTATTCTTCACCCCCTCGATATAATCTGGCGATAGAGGACAAATCACGTCCATAAATATTGTTTGTTGAAATACAGTATATAAGGCAGGACGAACTATGTTCTAGTAATGGAATTGGATTTGCATCATAAAAAGGCAAAAACTTCGGCCGAGCTATATCTTTATTTTATTTTTCAATATAACTAATATGAAAAAAGTTACATAATTGTTTTAAAATGTGTTATACTAACATCATATTTTTGAAACTTAAATAACTTTTTTCCGTGTACCTACGTCATAATATATTGAAAAAAAATAAAAATGGTCAAAGTTCTCTTGTTCGTATACTTTCTTACACCGAACTATGTTCCTACATAATAATTTCGTAATAATGCAACAACAACTATAACCGCAGTACTGACTTTGGATCACATTAATTCTAAGTTACTATTTGAATTAGAAATACAAAGTTATACCTCCATAATATTGTACCTCGTTTAATATAATAATTAGGGCACGGATGTTGTTGGATGTAAATTTTAGATTGTTTTCAATTTTAATGTAATTTTGTTGCATTTACTTGTTTACACAACTAGATTGTTATAATAACATGTAAAATATTTATTTATTTTTTAGAATTTAAATATTATTAAAAAATGTGTAGTGCAATTGTTGGTACTTCTTAGTGCAATACTGGAATAAATTGTAATAGTTTTTACTACTACAACATCCGTGACGTATTAAGAATGGGTGATACACTAAATAACAACTCTGGTATGTGGAGGAGAATGGTCGACCGACAACTGTTCGAAGAAACAGGGAGGACCCCAATTAAAATCTACATAATAAGAGATCAAAGGATCCATTGGATTGGGCATATTATAATGCCCGGAAACGACAATTAGTGCAGTCAAAGGAGCAATGTCCTGAATCCCAAGCGGAAAAAAGCCAAGAGGATGGCCAAGAAAAATGGTGGGTGGATTTGGTCGAGAAAGGTTTCGAAGCAACTGTAGTACCTATACGAGTGGAGGAATATAATTATTCGAGATCGGGTGAAGTGGTTCAATGACTTTTGTAGGGTATATGTTGTATGAGAACCAGTAGAAGAACATAAGAATAATACATTATAAATATTTATAATAATAATAATACAATAGTCACTCACCCTCGGTGCATGTCGCGGGTCCGAGTAATTGTTGCCGGTTACGTTTACCAACGTGGTGACCAGTCCGGCCACCCTGACAGCTTCCACGTTGGCCTTGGTCAGGTCCCTGTGCAGCTTGCGCAAGTGGAACAGCGTGAGCAGCACGCACAGCAGGTTGATGATTATCCACAGGGCGTTGAGTATGTAGTGCCGGAAAGGGCCGTGCACGAGCGGACAGCCAGGCTTGTCCCTGGTCACCTCGGCGCCAGCGGCCAGCGCGCCGCTCATGAATGTCGGGCCCAGGTTGATGGTGATGGCTGCGAACCATATCATGAACGTGCCGAACACGACGCACTGCGGTGAGTCCAGCAACAGTGGCACCGAAGACACCTGAAAAGGGCATTAATTAATGTCCATGTTTAGGGTATGAAATGTTCTAAAAACATAAAGAAAATGCTTATGTACCATTAAAGTTCAATATATTGTACCAGTAAAATTCACTTAATTTTTGTTTTTATTTTAAACAAGTTTTGAATCGAAAAATATATTTTAACAAACTGCACTATTTCAAGTCTTATACGTAAACTTTAAATCTGAAAAAAAGAATTATTCTCGTTTAACTTTCAGTCGCTACTCGTTATCTCAATTTTACTCCTTATGGATCCGTTTGACAAATTACGATTAATATATTGCAGTTATATATTGTTAGCTCGTTAAAAAGTTATTTTTTTTTTAAAGTAAAATCCTTTTAAACTTTATATTTCGATTAAAAAACACGTGAAACGTAATTTAACATATTCTAAAACGAACATAGCATAGGTATCTAGATTTGAAAATCAATACAAAATGCAATGAAATCACAACCTAAGTCCAAAACCAGCCTAGAGACAATTTATTGTAAGAGAAAATTTTAAGGTTTTTTTTAGAGAATATCAATACCACATTTTAGCTTATTTTTTTTAACTTATTTAAAATTGTAATGTCACATTTATGTAACTTTGAACTAGGTACCAACTTAATTGTATACTGAATAATTAAAATCAATGACGTAATATTAACTAAACAATAAACGGTTTTTAATGAAATATAAAATAAATAAAATGGATACTAATAAATAATAAGTGTTTAATATGTTGATCTTAATTGTGAATAAAATAAATCAGGTAATTACTATCAAAAGCAATGCGAAGAATAATAATTGTTCTTTTGAGTTATCTATGAAAGTATTTACATACATATTTTACTCAAATAATTTACAGGACTGGTTTATGATTATAAACCATTATTATACTGCTGTCATCACTTATCTGTATAATAGATACACAGCATGATTAGGCTGTCAACCATGATGATAAAACCCTACCAGAACTCAGAAGCACAATCGAATTAGATAAATCTGATTCAAACAATAATGTTGTACGCACAGTGTAATTTGTAATTGCAAAATTACAAACGAATAATCATCTCTTAAACACAATATTATATTATTATGGAACCTATTTCAAACAGAATAAGTCTGTACAAAATAATTGATTTTTTTTTTGACAAGAGGTTAAGACAAATAAAAAAATACTAACAATATAATAAAAGCGTCTTACAATATTTGCCGGACCCTGTTGACTACAACAGTCATATAGGTATTGTGATTAACGATAGGGTGTAAACTATACAATGTTGGTATAGTTACCAACAATGGCTACAGCAACTGATATATCAATATATCATATTTTGTGGAATAGACACTTCGGCTAATTCTGGTCTTTACCAGTATATTATATTTTATACACACACGAGGTGACATGCAACAAACTATTTATTTCAGAAAACAATGACTTTTTAAAATGTGTACCTATTTTACATAATTTTAAGTCGTTTTAAAATACATTTTTTCGAAAAAATAATATTTTTAAATTGTTTTTAGCGCTATTGTATATATATTTTTAAAGTTTTTACTCTTATGAATGAAAACATATACGTTTTTAATTTCATATTCAGAAGCAGGTTATATTATTCGTAGTATTTTGATCTATAAGTATCGACAATACTTTGGACAAGTATCTTATTAGTTCTACAAGTATTTAAAGTTTTGATAAGCGCAGTAGTGGACCAACATTTTGCGAGGTACCTACCCCAGTGGCGCACACAGATGGGGGGGGGGGGGGTAAGATAAGCAATAACTTGTTTTTGAATTATTGTTATTGGTTAGTTAATTGAAATTTATTAGACAACAAGTATTAAATTTATTTCATTTTTAAGTTTTTGACATTATGAGTGAAAAAAAGAAAAGAATTGCCCATGGTAATATTAAGTCATTTTTTCACAAAAAGTGTAAAAAAAATGATGAACAACTCTCAACTTCAAATCTAATAACAGTAAGAATTAAGAAATACATATTTTATTTCATTTACTTAATTATTTAAGTACTAACTTCAAAAGTTTTCTAAAGATGTTTTAATTTGGTATTGGTGGTACTTATTTTATTATAAATTAAATGGCATTTTATAGGAGCTAAATGTTGATCACTCATTGCAACTATTGCAAGTTAGTCAGGAGGTTGAGGTAAAAATATCTGATGATAAGTCTAATAATCAGGATCATCCCGATCAGGTAATCAATATCAATGTAAATATTATTGGACTATGTTAAATAATATAATAACCATTAGATACAGTTAACATTAAAAGGTACATTTGAATTCTATATTTAATGTATTTCCATATTTAAATTTGATAAAACTAGCCAATGACTTAATTATTTAAAATAATTAAATTTTATAATATTAAGATTAATTTAAATTCTAAAAAATACATAATTACAAAAAATAATGATATGTTGAGAAATTTATTACATAGTCTATCATATTTTTTAAAAATAGAGATAATTGAATTTCATTGATTAGTTAAACTTTTGAATCATAAAACAATTATTACAATAATATAACTACTATTATAAACAACTATTATTATTTATGATTATGAAATAATTAATTAATATATTTTAAAGTTTAGATTACAGATATTAATTAAAAATAAATATAGTGGATAAGTAGGTATTTTTTTTTACATTAATTATTAAAAACAACGTGTTACCATTTTTTAGCATATGGCTATACAATACCTCTATAGTGGACTATTAATAGAACAACCCCAACCCCCCCGAAAAAAAAGCCTGTGTGTGCCACTGACCTACCCCACTGTTTTATCACTCTAATCCGCTCATCTAAACTTTAAATATTTATAACTCATAAATTACCTACTCATCCATAATTCAATTTTTGTACGTCAAATTACCTTAAAAAAAATAGTCTACTTCCGAATAAAGAAAATATTTTCAAAAAACGTTTATAATTTTTTAAATAATAATGTATGTTTTACGTTAAATAGATCACCTGGTATACACGTCGTTAAAACGGATTTCATTTAAATTTAGAATATTTTACGTCGGTACATTATGACATGTTTATTAAATTAGAAACGTGTTTGACTAAAACCTGCAATTCACAAGGTTGTGTTATCTAACTACATACATTACTTTTAATTACGTTTTAATTGAAACAACGATAGGTAGCTATATATACGCTTTAGTTTCGGATGTCTATTTTGATCGTAAGATTGCTAATTACTTGATGACCCGAAGGGTTGTTAAGTTATAACAATGTTTAGAATAATAATTAGTATTCACCGGGGGACGGATATTGCTTGACACAACTTTCCGGCCAAACACAAATCCGCTCGTTACACGGGCGCACTCGGCTAAAACTCTATTGTATTTGTAGCTTACCGTATTTGTTTGATGTTATTATAATATTATTAATAAAATATTGCTTACAATGATATTAGAAATACAGCCCGTACCTATATACCAACGGAGAGATCCATTTCACTGGCCGCACTAATTTCAAAGTACATGTTTGTGTTTTTCATTTTTAATGTAATTAAAAGTTTCAATCATAGATTTTTATAAAAAAAAAAAAAAAAAACTGATAATAATATTAACTAATACTATAAATTCTCAATGACATTTCAATTATATGAAAATACATATTAATTTTCGTTAATAACATTACAAAAAAGACATCTTCAACATTAGAGTTTATAAGTAGGACATATAAAGATTTTACAAATTCTAATGCGTTGAAAAGTGAAAACTCTATATTCGTCTCTAGTACGTTATTCTTTAGAATACAACTCAGTTATTTGGTCACCCTCTAGTGCAATTCATATACAAAGTCCTGAAGCTATTCAATATCGTTTTCTTAGATTTATTTCTTATAAATGTGATGTCCCTCGTCCACCTCACTCAGAGTACACACCATTATTAATCAAATTAAATATGACCAGCCTAGCTGTAAGGAGAAATATTATTGATTTGAAGTTTCTATATAAAATAGTAAACGGTCTTATAAACTGTCCTGAGTTACTCAGTAGCTTAAATTGTAATGTTCCTCAATGTCGAACTAGATCCAAAATAACGTTTTACATTCAATTTCAAAGGACAAATTATGCACTTGTCTCGCCTTTAAATAGATTAATGAAATTAGCTAATGATATCCAGGTTGATTTATTTAATTTTCATGCTTTTGATGGTTTTTGTGATTATATTATCAATTATACATAGTATTATATTATATATATTATTTTATAATTTATATTATTTATTGTTTTATATTTTTAATATTTTTTTATTATTATTATTATTATCCTAGATATTATTGTTATTATTATTTTATAATCCCCTTATTGTTTTTGTGATTATATTAATGTCATTCAGTGGCGGCTCTTGGGTTTTTAATGGGTAGTGCACATCCAAAAAAATATAGCCAATATAATATATATATATATATATATTATATATTATAAATTGTATTAAATGATTATTTACGAATTTTAGTTACTCACATTTCACCAATTAGCTTTTATTTTGTTTAGATTTTTCAACACGATTGTTGTTTTGAATTTTTGATAATGATCGACTAACATTATTTATCAGCTGATAATCGGAAATATAATAAACGAATGAGAGTAAAAATAAATTATAATGCCTAATGCCTATGCCGACGTGCAACGAAAACAATTCGCTGAAAACAATTTAACTGGTTATGTGCACAAAACGAATGTTCACATCAATTCCATTATAACTCGGGTTGAGTGTTTCGACTTGTTATGATTTTTACATTGTAAGTACAAATGTGCACAACAATTGTGTGAACTACTGTGCCACTATAATACACACCGATACCGTTCCGTCGGGGACAACCACCCGACTGTTTGGCCATCGAAATAACCCAATCTAAATATTATATTATTTTCTGAATTTATGTTTTTTTTGTTTTTAAATATAAGCTTAATAACACTTAGTACTTAGTTGTATTCTTATGATTTATGTTTTCAATTTTTCTTGAGTTTGGGTAGGTAGTACACGTGCACCTGTGACAGCCACTGCTGTCACTACAGTCAACCAAATAGATTTAAGTTTACAAATGTAATAACTATTAAATTGTTATTGGGTCCATCCCGTTTAAATTAAAATAAATAAATAATAACCAAAAATGATTATTTTTTCAATATTCCATACCTATCTAAATTATTTATTAATATTATTACATAAAGGTAGTAGGTACATTATTTAAAAAAAAAAAAGGTATCTGCTCCTGACTATAAAATTAAAAATATATTTTCATAGCGGTTCGTCATTAAAGTAAATTATTTTTTATTATTACCTACCTATTATTAATTTAACATTTTACAACTGATCAAAATTTATCTACGTTTTTACAATGTCTTTTAAATTAATTAATTAATTAGCCGATTAAAATTGATAAAAACGTGTGTTTTCTTTAAAAATAGGATAAATATTATGAATATAAAATTAGTAAATGCACACAATATATTACAAAATCAAGCCATTTTTTATTGGAAAGCTCCTCCTTTAGTTGAGTTGAATCTGTGAAAAAGTGACATTTTTTGTATTGGTTTTTGATCTATATTAACAAGAATGGTATTGCCATTGCGGAGTTGCTTCTTACACATGAACCAGTGGTGATGGAGGGGGGGTTGGGAGCTATACCGAGATATTATATATTTTGTATTGTATGTAGATTTTAAATTTTTGTTTGAGATTCGGCGGTGGCGGCCCACACTGACATGATAATGGTAAGTTTGATCTTATAATTTATGTATATTATATGGTAGCAGAGAATAGTGATCATTAATTAATTTGTAGTGTTCGCAGAAATAGTTTATTAGGAATTAAAACATTTGCATATTTTGCATTATAGCTTGGTTTATTTTTTTTGTTTATGTTTTTCAGTAAGGATAATATTGTTAAGCTTTCAGCAACCTAAATGTATTATGGTTATATTCGTATATATAAATTAACATAAAACTTGGTCTTTTTTAAACATGTATGACCGACCTATTGTACATTTATTTATTTTGAAACATTTTTTTTCTTCAATATCATAAAAATTGACTTAGAAAATCAGTGAAACGCATCAAGTTAAACGCATTACCACATATAATATAATATATTATATACTATTTCACTTTAGCTAATGAAAATTAGATCACCTTTATAAAGTCTGAAAACATTCTCGTAGGTAATTTCCTTTTCATCGAAACGTACGTCCTAGTATTTTCGATTCTGAGCGAAACGAGGTTATGATATAGTGTATTGGATATTTTACAATCACTTTTTTTGTGAACACTTTTTCAGATGAAAAAAGTATTTGAAAAAAATCACGTAGTACCTCTGAATAAGGATATCGAGAATAGACGGTGTTTCGAAGAGATCCTTTTTCACAAATAGTTTTCCATAACCACCCAAAAGAATGTGAATCGCAGTCCACACAGAAGCGGTTTGGTGATTTACTATATTATTTTGATTATTCATTATTACGTTGAAATTGTACACCAAAACACCGATACTACCATAAACTACTATCAACTAGGATACTATCCTAAACCGAGTTGAGCGAAGCAAGACGAGTTCTCAACATCCGGCGTCTGTATCCGTTCCGGATTTTATACTATATTTATTTTTCCATCAAAGTGAAAACTCTTGTTTGTCGGCAAACCATATTTTCAGTTTTATATTCGGTCTATCAAAGTATTTCTCTTTCAATTTATTTTTTGCTTATCAAATTCAAATAATGAGCCTATAATGTAAAAAGCAGATAAAGTCTATTATACAAAAATAAAATTATTTGTAATAGCCATTTCAGATATTGCGGCGTTATACAATATAATATTTTACCATTATATTAATTGATTCGCAAACATAAATCATAATATATTATACTATATGTAAATAGGGCCCGCAAAAACATTTAGTACTGAGGCCCAAAATTTGAAGTGGGGGGGGGGGTCTATATTGTATATATAATATATATATAATAACTATAATATTATGGACCCTAAATAGATAAAAAAAAAAATCCCATGGCGGTGTTAATAAAGAACATAAACGAATAATTATAATGTAGATGTTGAAGCTTTTAAGTTCTAAATAGCGTGTTTTGCTCAGACCACGAAATAAATATACCTACAGACACGAATAATGTGTGAAATTATCCAACCGACAGTTTTTTGATACTTATTAGATCGATTACCTATTATATTACTATTATATTTTAGATTCTATAAGCATTGTCATGGATGTATTGATTTAAAGATGATAATATTTTCTTCATTTTGTTTTCATGTTTTGAAACAGAATTACTTAATCATAAACGTTGAAGGTATTTTATATGGCTTATATTTTTAGGAGGGGGTGAGTCAAGAGTAAAAAATTCCTAGTATACCTAAGTAGGTATACTTTCAAAAATAATATGGAAACACTATCAAAAATCAGAGAAAATAATAAAATGTTTATGCGACACCAGTTGACAAAATCGATTTTGTTTTGTTTTATTGTTGTATCTATACTTAATTCAAAATGGAATAGCCTCAAACGCCCATTTTATGTTAAGATTTTCTAGATAATATGATACATTTTCAAAATATTTTGGCTCTGTTTTAGATATTTATAGACATTTGACATTTTTTACTTAATTTTTTTTTTTTGGATACCTATTTATGTCGATA
This sequence comes from Macrosiphum euphorbiae, assembly GCA_949089665.1. NCBI lineage: Eukaryota > Metazoa > Arthropoda > Insecta > Hemiptera > Aphididae > Macrosiphum > Macrosiphum euphorbiae. The sequence continues at coordinate 13,066,890 of CARXXK010000001.1, read as the reverse complement.
AAAATGTTGTTGCATAGTCAAATAGCTTGACAAATGTATACAAGAAGACTTAAAAATCGTTCTTATAGCAGTTGAAAAGCATCGAGGATACATAGTGTTTAATCAATATTTTTAGTCGCATTTTTTTGATTGAAACATTTTTTCATCACATATATTATTATTATTTTCTATACACGATAAAAGTTTTTAAATTTTTAGACTTATTTTAAGCTATTTATAATAATAATGAATCCATATCAACACAGTTCTATAATAGTATGTTAGTGTTGGCTCATAAGTTGATATCAGTAGGTAATATTAAGTAACACCAATAACTATTAGAACAATTTATTATTATATAACGTTATGCTATATAAGATAAACTGTTGTCAAACATTTGTTCATCTTCTACTCTATTATTGATTGATAAATAAGTTATGAATAGAAGTACCAAGTAGATTATATAATATATGTTGAATAGATGATGCACTTTACGCTTACATTCGTTTTTGTGTGCAATGATTTATCATTGAATTCATAATTAACACAAACATTACAGTGACGTACATAATGACGATTGACGAAGTACTGCAGTACACCAGTCGCTTACCAAATATACACGGCAGAACTACTTCCATGGTTTATTATTTTTATCCAAGGATATCTGAATTCTGAAATTCGGTCGGTAAACAATTGTAAAAAATTATATACTAGCACACACATTTCATTCTTGATTCGTGACTGTATATGCTCTTTCTCCTGTGGTCACCGATGTCCAACAGTCAAAAAACCATTGGTACCTATTTGTGATTTCTATATTCATAACACTTTTCTTTTTAACGATTATCATTAGTTGTATGCAGTGGTATATAAATAATAATAGTAATATATTATTATATAGGTCATTGAAATATATACAATTACGAATGAAATATGACACTAAATGTCAAAAAAAACAAGATGATGCACCCTCCCCCACATTCGCCCCTTAAAAAAAATCATGGGTTGTACTTGGGGGTGAATCAATTCAAAAATGTCAAGTTAATAAAAATAATGATATCGATTGAATTGAACTCACCTGATAGCCGTCTTCCTCGTCGTCCTCCGGGAACACCGGTGAATCGTTTAGGACGATGGTCAGCATGTTTATCGTGGACACGGTGACCAGCAACAGGAACGCGGTTTCGACCAGGCTACATTTTTTCACCGGCACACAATAAAGGAGGCTGTGCGCCAACGGTATCAATATGGCCGCCCTCGCGCAGTCCACCATCGCTTGGTGGAATAATAGTCCTTGCGACCACCTGTATAGCAACAGGATATAGACATATCTATAGTCTTCATAATATAATAATTCAGAGAGTCAACAACTGTTGTACAATACACATAGATAAATATCATATAGGGACATGCAAATTTCGTGTTATATAATATTATTTAGTGTGGTACAAATAATATTATGATTGGCGATAATCTATAGAATAGCACTCAAAAGTTGAAAACGTACAAATATGTTATGATAATAATTATTACGTTTAAATATTATTATAATTTAAAAATACATACAACAATTAGGATTTAGGATCAACGAAATTTTGAATTAATATTAACTGATGTCTACACTTAAAAACATTGAATTGAATATTTGTAGTGACTCTAGAGTCTAGACGAAAAAAAAGGATAAGACAATACAATTATGAAGTCAAATGAAAAACACAATGTACAAATTCATTTAAAAATAGATTAAAAATTACGAGAACGACTCGTCGACTGATATCCGATAAAGATAAAAACAAATTATGATGTTATACAAGAAAATATAAAATATATGAACGTAACAAACAAGTACAAAGAAAAAAAACACATTTCCGGGGGGATTTATACTTCCAAAAAATTTATATGCGTAATAAATGTTTTATATTACCTTTATATATATTTATTATTTTGTATTAAAATCTGATTATTGGGAAAAGTAAATATTCATAAAAATATATGAAAATATGTTCAATTTTAATAATAAAAAAAAAGAAATAAAAAAGATCATAAATATTTATGCGTCTGCAAAAAGCCAGAAAAGTTTGATTCTCATCTCTTTGTACCGAAAAATTATTAGGTTATACAATGTACACGGTACTGTTTCTACACGTAATATTTTATACAAATATGTGAATATTCGGCAGATAAAAGATTATTGTACACGTCTTTTATAATATTATAACGAATTTTTATTTTTTAAACATCGAAATGTCTGTTTCTTAAAGCCAGAATATTATCTAAAAAGTCATGTCATCTTTCAATTGATTCCGTTTAAGCATATTTACTATAAATATCAATATAATATATAAATTTGAAATAAACATATATTATATCGCACCCTTGGTACAAGACCGCCACAACTCAAAATTACGATGTTTTGAGTAAAGCATACAGTTCGATAGCTATTATTTTTCTCTACTAAATGCTATACTGCCACAAGTCGTATCACAATAAACGTATCCGTAATACATTTGTGTCAGTATTGAATTTATTCATTTTTATAGTAAAAGAAAAATAATACCGCCATATTTTGACTTATTGCCTTGTTGCGTATTTGTATGTTTGTTTTATTAGAAACATGAAAAATCATAACTGCCTCATTTTGATTTGAGGCGTTTCAACTTAATAATTCTCAACTGGATTTGTACCTTTGAAAAAATTAAAACTGCCACATTTCGGTTTGTGGCAGTAATAAATTATCAGCCTTTTGTTTTATTAGCCACAATCTTAATAATGGCGGTATTGATTATAGTGATATGAGAATTAATTGATAATGTGGCGATTATATTTAATGATAACCATGATAATAATCTGATATTATACCTAACCGTGACCAAAGTAATAAATTGAAAAACGTGGATTTAGATAATATTCTATTTTAATAACATTATAAAATAATATGTAGTTACTATTAATATGATTAAACTTTGGTTTGAAAACAATGGTATAAAAACTGTATTGATAAAATATGATAAACATTTCATAATTTTTATTTTAATAGTGAATCATTAAATATTATAATATTATAAATTATACTCGTATTGTACTTAAACGTTGAAATGGCAAAACGTTTTACGCGTAGCTCCAAAATGATCAATATCGTGCAAAATTCTAGCAATACAATTTACGAAGATAATAACGTATCCAATGTTACTACAAAAAAACGTAAAATTAATAACAATATGTACATTCAGTCTGCTAAAAGAGCCGGTATGTCGTATAATTTTTTTTCATACATAGTAAATACGTTATATTTTATTAGTTGTAATTAATTATGGTTTATACAGAATTGTTGTCAAAACAAAACATACCTGTTATGAATCAAAACTATAAAACTAAAGTCCAACTATGGCTTCAGAGTAATTTACAAAATACAGAGTCCTTTTCATTATTACCTTCAAATCCAGGTGAAAAAAATTCAAAGGATGCTATAGGTAAGTAACTTATATATTATTTTCAATTGGTTGATAGATAATTAATTATATTTTAAGATAAAATTCTATTTTGTATCTTCATAGAACTAACTACTATTACAAGTTGTGTTGATAATGTCATGGTAAAAAATGATGATTATACTGATTTACAAAATGAGACAACTTCATTATTAACATCAAAATTAAATGAAAACAAATTAAACAATGCAATAGGTAACATAATATTATATTGTTTTAGTTGTTTGGTAGGGAGGTACCTACTTATGATACTACTTAATGATATTTTTATATTAAACTATATTATTTTTTTAACTTAACAGAACAAACTGGCATTACACGTTTTGTTGATAATATAATGGTAAAAAATAATAGTTGTACTGATTTACAAAATGCAGAGTCTGCTTCATCATTAACTTCAAAACCAGATAAACAAAATATAGATTTGAATGGTAAATATTTTAAACATTAAATATTTTCTTTTAAACCATAATTTAATAACTGTTTATTTTAATTCATAGAATACAGTAGCAGCCACTCTGAATTTGATGACAGTGACAAAGATAAAGATTGGGTGATTGAAAATAGGCAAAAAAACTTAATATCACTTGATTCATCAGTAGACGAGGGTGTCAATAATAATGTTAGAGATATTGAAGCAGATGTTGTAGCTAACCACCATCCAGAATTAGAAAATATTGACTAAATTTATGGCCACTCTTTATTTATATGCTGTAACATACTTGAGTATTTCTTCTATTACTCATAAGTACCTAATTGTTGGACATACCCAGAACGAAGGGGATTCTGTCCATTCAGTCATAGAAAAACAAAAAACAAGATTATTAAAAGCAGGTTCTATTTACTCTCCTCAACAATGGGTAACTGTTATTCAATCAGCAAAAAAAACAGGAAAGCCTTTTAGAGTCCATGAATTAAACTATCAACATTTTATTGATTTCAAGAAATTGACATCTAATATGGGAAACAATTTTAACAAGAATACATTAGGACAAAAAGTTGTTTGGAAAGATGTAAAAGTATTGAAAGTTTCTAAAGAACATCCTGATAGACTTTTTTATAAAACATCATATGAAGAGAAGGATTTTGGTGAAATAATAGTGATGAACAAAACAAGAAATGCCAAAAGAAAAAGTTGTGATTTAGAGTTAAGTAAACTCTACACTGAACCACCAGGTATTTCAAAAGAAAAAAAAAAGACCTAATTCATCTTTGTGAAAGTAAATTGATTCCTGAAAACTATCATTATTTTTTCGAAAATTTGAAAGTATCAAATTCCTGTGTTGCTGAAGTCAATGACGAGAACAGTGATTAGTATTTTTATTTTTACTAAGTTTAATAAACTATTTTTTGAAAACATAATTATATAATATAAGATAAATAAGACTATAATATATTCAATTTTATCTATGATTCATAAACAATTAAATTACTTTTTTAATAATAATATAGCCATTTGTATAAGTATAAGTTTTATAATTTGTATATCAATAGATAAAAGTATTATTCACCAAAGAAGAAGGAAAAGTCTTTATTTTTAAATTTTTAATTTCGTTACTTAATGATATTATGTAAAAGTTTTTATTATTATTTTGTTTATTCAAATGTTATTACTTTCATTAGGTACCTACATATTGTGTTATTACTTATAAATATTATTCATCAAAGATGAGGGAAAATACTTTATTTTTAGTTTCTATACTTAATGATATTATGTAAAAGTTTTCATTTTTTATTATTAATTTTCTTTATTTAAATGTTATTACTTGCATTAAAATATGTGTTATTACTTAAACCAAGTCACAATAATAGAAACAATTATTTTTAAAAATGTCTTGTGTAAATTAGTACCTAGTTGTGTCATGTGAAAAAATTACTTTTTATTATATAAGCAAACAACAGACTGCCACATTTTGTGTTGTGGCATTAAATGAAATTATTAAGAAAATCAAGACTGCCCCATTTCATTTTGTGGCGCATAAAATATTTGGTTTGAAATGAAATACCGACACAAAACTAAATGTGGCAGTTTTGTTATTCCGATTCCTATTTCTAAACTGCCATAACCTAATTTACCTGTGTCTGATTGAGATTTAACGAAGTAGATCAATAAACAAATATTAAGTTTCAGGTAACATGGATAATTGCAAAGTATTAAAACTTAAGTTTTAAAAGTAACGATTTGGGAGCAGATTACAATTTAAAATTTAATTTTCTCAAAACTATGTTTTCTGAGTTGTGGCGGTCTTGTACCAAGGGTGCGATATCACAATGCAACATAACGACATATTTGTAATCGCCGGATATACTTTTTTATTTAATAGGATTTGATACCGTGATTTTTCTGTTTTTGTCTAACAAAACGCTCGACATAGAATTTTAGTCGTGTTTTTTGCCAAACATACCAATTGATCTAATGAAACGATAAGAACTCTGAAAAGAGACTTGAATTTGTCGTCAAGTCTACTTGAAATCGACTTTTCCACATTTTAGATTCTGAGTGGAACGATGAATGTATTGATTTTACAATGATGTGTTTTTTTTTTTAATTTTTTAATTTTTGTGTCTGTATTTGGGGCAGTAAAACTAGTTCGATTTTCTTCAAAAGTCTTTTGTTCGATGGGAAAGTGAATTTAGTTGGTTCATTCGGGAGTTCAAATTTTAAAATTCCCAATAGTTTTCAAAAGCGCCGGGAAAAGCAAAATAAAAATTAAGGAAAAACGGGAATTTTTACTCAAAATCAGTTTTCGATTCAGTAATCGATTTTGGTTTTTTGTCTAACTCTAATACAAATTAACAAATTACATGACATTTTCAATGGTTGCTTATATTTCCATTTTCTATACGAGATACAATTTTCAAAATATTATGATTTGTTTTTAACTGTTTAGGAACATTTTCAGTTTCCAATTTTATTAGTTTTTTTTTCTATGAATGAGAGTAAAACTTTATTAGTTGTTTTACAATAATATCATCAATTAATATACTAAGTAATATCATAGGCTGACTGACAGTTTTCACTCAGAATCGTTTTTCTTATATTATAATGATATTTTATCATTACAGTGACCCACTTGTAACATACTGTACAGCAGAGTGACATCCACTTACCCATCTTTTTTGATATTATACCCCAAATTCCTTAAAATGTAGATTTTTGGAGAAGGTCAAGTCAAAAATGTGGGAACGATTTCAAGTACACTTGACGACAAATTCAAATCTGTTTTTAGAATTCTTATCACTTCATTAGATAAATTGGTATGTTTGGCAAAGATTCTAAAGAGCCCGTATAAAATCCTATGTGAACGTGTGTTAGACAAAAATAGAAGATCACGGTGTCGAATCCCCTTAAGACTGCAGAATATTCTCCATAGTCACGTCATGTCATCTTTGTATTGATTCCGTTTAGGTGTGTTTACGATACAAATCTATAATATCTAAATTATAATATTTCAAATAAACGAATAGTGCAGTAGATCTGCACATTGCGATAATATTATGACGACGTGTTTGTAGTCGTCGGCCAACTTTTTATTTTTATTTTGCGCATACGCATACCGGGATGACCTTATTTCGCGTGTAGCGAGCTGAGCTGACTGTTACAAGCTTTTAACCACTGACTGGTGTGCGACTGACAATCATCAAATAATATTATAAATTCTACCAATATATTATATTTTATTCACAATTTACATGGTAGAACATTGGTAGAGAATATATAATCTACACATAGATATAATTATTACGTAATTAGAGTGGTAAATTATTATTTATCAGTAGGTACGCTTAATATTAATAAAATATTATAATGTAGAGCTAATGAAAAAAGATTTTTTCTTTTTTTAATGTTCCTCTCAATAAACTTGTAAACTATTTATACTTCTCGAGTAGTTAAACAAACTTAGAAAATTACTGTACTAGAAATAGTTATACAGTTACATTGTAAATGTGGTGGTTATAATTAAATGAGATTGTTAATTGTTTAATTCAATTTGTTTTAAAATTATTAGAATAACAACAGAATATTGAATATTATATCGACTTAGTGAAAATATATTGTATACTACTCTATATAGCAACACTTCATTTTAATGACGATGAATTCATTCAAATTTATTTTTCAAAATTGTAATACAAACATAAACTATGTTTTTGTTATATTGGGTACTTGTAGTATAGTAGGTACTTATATAAGTGCACTTACGAGAAATTCCCATTAAAACTGTTAAAACTGAACTAATTGTAATAAAAACGTAAAATCGATGTAATAATTCTTAAGCCAGCTTGAAAAGCAGCTTTAGAGCAGGTATAGAGATGTTAAAACTTTTCTAAAGAACATCTTCGTTTATAGAAGAGATGTTTTAAAAACCGACAGAAAAGTAGAATAAGAAAATAGTGGGTAATAAATGTTTTTTTTCTCTCCATAAAAGTGGCTACCAAAACCTATTCGTTTTCATAGTGACGTGGTAATTCCTTTTTTCTTTTTCTTTTTCGTTTTATCGCAGTACACTAAATGGTTATCTCATTGACGTTTTATGGCAAATGTCTTCCCGAATGTATACGCGATAGCCTTTTGTAGTCATTTGATGGAATTGAAAAAAAAGCCACTATCATAAATACAATTTTTGATATTTCCGAGATCCGTCGAGAGAGTACCAGTACCTACAAAGGTGCATATTTAGGAGTTTCTGAAAAATATCACAAACATTCGCTGGGCGCGGACTTCATGAAAAATACTTTGATGTAAATGTAATTGGTATCCTACATTTTCTCTCCGTTATTTTTACTTACCTAGGTAGTTGCTAATGTTTATAGTGTTTCTCTATCCGTTTAAATAATCCTCCATAGCCAGTATTTAATAAACTATTTATGGCTGGATTAAGTTTCTCTCTCATAGATCAAACAAAATGCGGAGCTCTTCTACAAACCTTTAAGCTCATATTCCTAAAAACATACACGTCCGTCTGTCACGCTTAAAATTCTTATAGAAATTAATTTATATGTATAACGTAATTAGACGTGGTAATAATTATTGTCACCTATAAAGTAAAAGTAACTTGATGAATTTAAATGGTGACATTGGACGAAATTTGAATAACATAATAGGCCAGCAGGTACTTGATATTGTGTTAGATAGCAAAACTTACAATTGTTATGCTGTGCGAATAAAGTTTAAATTTAAGCAAAACCAGTGAAAGTTGAGGTGATAATAATATGCAAGAATCGTGTACAATACTGAAGTTGTCTTTATTCAAAATGTGAGAGAAAAAAAATAAAACTCGAGCTTTCCTGTTTTCACAAACTTGCTGAAACTTTTCACTAAACAACCAAAATTTAATGAGAAAAAAAACAAGAATTATTAATTATGAATTAGTGTTACAAAAACAATAGTTTTTAATGGTTGGTAGCTATAAGGTACCTATATTAAAGTGTCGACCAAACTATCAAAGAAGATTTTTAAAATGTTTCATAATAATATACAGACTACCTATACAATATAATTAATACAAATATTACCCCTATTATTTATTATTAATGTATAAACAAAATGGTTTACAAATAATATTATGATTTATTATTACGAGCATTACTTTATTATTAGGTATAAACAATAACTTTGGAAGTAATTTGCCAATTTTATTTCTGTGAATGTTTTATAATATGCCTATAATATTGGTAAAATATAGTTTAATTAATGAACAACGTAGACGGCATATCTAATACTTTTTTGGCACCTTTAGGTAGTCACTTTAAAAACATATTATAATATGCTCTTCTCGGTTTACTTTGTCGAAAATTCTTTCTTCGGTCAAAATTGAAAAATGTGTATTATTAATAATCCAATTGTAAAAATAATATCTCGACAGTTATCTTCAATTGGTTTTATATCATGTTAACTTAATATTTATGTCAATACAATGCGTTATTTTTAAAACGTTTTTCATTTCAATAGGCGGACGTGTACAAGTTTCGAACAAGTTTCTAGAGACGATTCAAAACTTATTACTTAAAACTTTTCTTACCAAAATATCTGCAAAAAAAATAATAATAATAATAATGTAAAATAATATAATAGATCCTTCGGAAGACTTATTACCTTATTTTGCTGTCATTTAAAGTAGATTGGGTATTTGACAAGACGTATTATAGGACATGCCTTTATAATTGAACTATCTGACACACGGAAAATGCGTATAAAATGTCAATATTTTGTGCGTTGGTACAAAATTGAAAATAGAACCGATTTGATAATAATTATTGCAGTTCAGTAAGTGTCTCATAATATTTTTTAAATATTATTAGATATTATATTACGTTTCTAATCGTGTAGTCGAAATGGAAAATAAAATGAAAAAACATTTTTATTGTGTAGCCTTTTATCATATTTTGTTCGCCACAATTTATATATAACATAATATAGTGATAATGATAACAATAATGTATTATATTTATACATAGGTACTAAAATAAAAAGGAGATGGCATTATTAAACAATGCTAAACATCGTGGCCGACGCTTTCTCAATTCCATGTGGTGCAGTGGTGTAAATTTATTAAACGAGGTGTCCTTAAAATTATTGTGTTCCGTACAGAATATAATTGAAATAAATTAATCGACTTCCGGACCTGTACTGCAATTTAAACGTTGGAGGTCGCGAGTAGAGTCTGCATTATGTTTACAATTGTAAATGTCAAAAAATTAATTTAAGATACTTTGCCAAAGTATATACCTGCTACTATACCTGGTATATTCAGAGAATTGAACAATTTTACGCGGAATACTGTGTTGAACAATGCTTGTAAGCCAACCTTTTATAAACGTTTTTGGACCTAAACATTTCCTGCGATATTTTTTTTCATATATATTTTTTTTGTTGTTGTTGTTGTTGAAATAGCGGTCTTACATTATACTTGTGACCCCGAAAAATTGAGAGTATTTTTTTTACAACAAATTTTATTTGAAAATAAAATCCCACCCGAAGTCTTTTTCGAGTAATAATAATAATAATATGTTCTTTGTATATTATACTACAAACCGATTAGACGTTAAAAATGTTAAAATTGTGAACAATTTAATTTACGGAATTAGGAGGAGTGGTGGGTGATTTAAAACTGGTCGCCATTTTCTTTCGTTCATGAACAAAACGATATTATATTTTATTATTTATCAAGACATTTATAATTCGATCAATTGGCGAACAACTTCAGTACACCATATTAAAAAATAATAGAGTATTTATGAGAATGTTTTCGACACATTTTCGCAGACACACATACAGGAATAAAAAACCTCTCGTCAGACTCGAACGACATATTATTTTATCCCATTAAACTGCTGAGCAGTGCTCGAAACATTAACCAGACGAAACATTAAGGGGATTGAAAACGGGTCATTTTTTTCTCGAAGAAAATACTACTTCGACTAGAACGGTTTTGATAATAATTCAAGTGCACCCCTCATCACCCCCCCCCCCCCATCCCGCAAGAACTTACCTACCTATATAATAATATAGTGGATCGAAACCGTGTCCAACGCAAGCTCAACTTTATAATCTCAAGACGGGAGAAAAAAAAATATACCGTATCGATGATTGATGAATTACCGAATACTCACATCTACGTCGTACGTATAATAATAATAATAATAACAATAATCACAATATGCATTTTATAAGTCATAATAATATATTATCGTCGTTGTTATTATATTATTATTATATCGTACGCGTGACGTGTCTGTGGCATGAAAATGCGACTAGCGGTCGATAAGCGCACAATGGAAAATATAATATACTTTTGTATGCATTAAATAAATACGCGTTTATCATTTTTTACAGTGTATTACGTTCGACGAGTACCTAACTATACTGTGATGATAATAATATTATAATAAAACATCAATTATTACAACCAGGCCCGTCGCCCATGCACAGTGATTTTTCGTGGAGGGGGTTACGAAAAACAAAATGTATAAAATATAATATACATGTCACCAATTATTAGTAATTAGTAAAACCAAAAGGCAATGTTGGGTAGGGGTTGCACCCCTCCCCCCACCCACGATCACCATGGCGCACAGGTCTGATTACAACATGGGTACCGGCGCGAATGCAAACGAAATAAATCCTTCACAATAATGATGTACGAAGTTTGTTTTGAGGGACATTTCGACACATTGTTCAATGTAAAATACTTTTCACGAAAGCTATATGACAAGAATCGTTTTCGTACGTCGCTCACACTTGCGGTGATTATTGTTGTTGGTTGGCTAATATGTATTGCGTATACGTCACGTGACCATCGGCTATTGTGTATACGGTATTATATTATATTTAAAAATAACTATTCTTGTTTTTCGCTCAGCCCACTGCCCACAGATAACTTCTCTCGATTCTAAAGAAACAGTTTTGAAAGAGGCAGAGCTTAACGAGGCCGAACAAAAGTAGAGAAGAAAAGAATATGAATTATTATTCGAGATGTTTGATGTTCGGCGTTGACGGGAATATCAATAATATATAGCTTATAAGTATAATGCTAGAGGATTCAAAATGGGTGGTTGGTCCATTACTGCAATGATGGCCTCATATAATATTGTGTTTATTAGGACTATAATATACAGTATAGTATTATAATAGAATATGATACACGAGGATGAGAATCCTTTACCGCCTATTAAAACACACCTCAACCCTGCTGATAAAATCCTAACTACTGCTATAATTATGGACCTCTGCTGACTTAAAGCATGCCGAGTTTGGGTTGTGGCTTCCCCGAAGAAAATAAAAATATTTACAAAATTCACCTAAACAATTCCTAAGAGTAGCCCTCGAAGTCCCATGCAGGTTAGTGCGAATTAAAAAGCTGCACAATGATACGGGATTTCCCTGCCTTTATCAACATGACTATCAACCAATACAACAATTTTAATAATAACCTAAATATTATATAAGACCCATTATATACTAACAAGGAAGAATATACTTATTTTTTAATTAATGATGTATTGTATTTATTGTATTATAATATTATATTGTATTTACTGTGAATGTTTTATAGGTAGCTTTGTAAAAACATATTTTTGTTGAAGCTATTAATTAATAAAATAAAATATAATTATAGTCTATATAGCACGATAAATAGTGTATAGGTACACAATAATACAATGCGAGATGAAATCTTTACATATGTAAATAGCGACTTGTACCTACTACCTAACTGCGATCCCGTGCAGACAGAGCTGCGTCTGTGGCCTATCAAAATGTAATATAATATCTGACCTCTGTAATCAGTTTATAGCATATAAGTAATGCGTTTCTGCAGTCTGCGTGGTTACTGTTATCGTTTGACGTCCCATACACAAGCTTACCAGCACACTAGTCTGTTTTCACTTTTATAATAACGCTTTAAGGTTCACTCGACCTTTTCACTGGATGTACCTACTAATAATATAATGTACGTAATAACTAGGTATATAACACATACAGTAGGTACCCAGTCGTAGTTTTTTGTACCTGTAGGGTGGGCTATCTCCCTGCAGAAATATCCATCTCTGGGGTGTATACGGTTAGGCCAGGATTAGTTTTCGAAATTACCTACATCATAATAATTAATATTATAATCGCGCATATTATATACAATGTGGTGGAAACAATGTTCGTAGGGTTGTGCTCAAATTATATACACGTCGAAAATACATATTATTATTATAATACAACGTGGCAATACGTTTATGTCTCTCTCTGTTGCTCTTTCACCCTCTGTTTCACTGCGTGTGTGGGAGTGTCTTTCTCTCTCTCTCTCAATCTCTCTCTCTACATATATTTACAATAATAAGGTATATAGGTTATGTTATTGTATATAATATTATATTGTATTAATATTGTATTATAATATATAGGTGATGGGTGGCGGCCGTGGATGAATGAGCTGCAGCAGTGGCGGAGTGATAAATGACGATTGCGGGCGCAGGGCTATATGATAAATCGAATTTTAAGTACCCGGTCGGTTCCATTGTGTCCCTTGTAATATTCTGATACGCTTTTGTCGGTGACACCGCCGCCGCCGTCAGTAGTATACAATATTATAACAACGACGACGACGAATGCTCCGGCGACATATACCGAATAAAACGGCTCGCAAAGTGACGAAAAGGTCGGATTCACGTTCACTCGAACATATCCGAGACCCATCCAGCTTCGTATTTTACGTATACAGTCCAAAATTGTATAATATAGATATAACGCCATACATAATAGTTATATAATATAATATAATACGCCATTAGAATAAACACGCGTATATACATACGGTATTATTACAACAACAACATCAACATCAACAACGACAACAACAACATTAGGTGCATTTAGTATATTATTATTATGATTGATATTTTCCCCTTCTTCGAAAGTCCATTAGACTACGGACCGTCCTTCCTCCCGTGGGCTCCGGTTAGGCGCGGTAACCAACACTATGGTGGTATAATATAGTACCTATAATGTGGCCACTACAAATACGCATCCGTAATATTATTATGATTTATAATATTGCAAATAGGTCGTGCACTAGCCTGACGAGGTGATATATTTTAAAACAATATAAGTATTTCAGATTTATCTGTCAACTTTTGTGTTTTTGAAACAGGTAATAATAATTTATGTGTTATGTCTGTTTTGTGCACTAGCTATTTACCGTTCGGATTGCAGGGTATTCTATATACTTACTATAGTTACTATTTACCTACATTTTTGTAACTGAAATATCGTAAAAATGTAAAGAATGTTACACTTCATAGTGCTGATTTTAAGCATTTTACTTTAAACGGCGACCCGATATAACAATATGTTACCTATTGATTTCATCATGTTTCTGGAATGGAATATTTTCCTGAACATATTTCTTTGATTCGTAAGTATGCATTATATATAGGTAGGAATACAATAAAACCTCCTTATAAGTTATAAGATAATCGCTAGGTAAAAACTGATTTTTCCTTCATAGAGGAGTTTTTGTTACAGAGACACTAAAATAAACTAGATATAGATTATACAGGACTGTTGTTGTTTTCCGTTGTAAGGAGATTTTCGTCTTATAGGGGTCCGTTATAAGGAGGTTTTGCTGTGAGATATATATTTATGTGTATATAGAAATGTTTAAGTTGAGCTGATAGACTGTTCTTTGCAGTGGCCTTTCTAGCCCCATGTTTAGGGGGTGGGGGCAAAAACTAAAGTTTTCAACTCTGTATATTTTGCATGTAATTATAAAATGTAATATAATCATTTTTATATATATTTTGAGGGAACGTCGTACATTCATGCCCACATGCGTTCTCTTCATCTTACTATTTAGTAAAATATAAATAAACGTCCAGAATAAATTTTACTCTGTTTTATTTTATTACAGCGAATTGAAAATCTAATGGACTCTGTAGGCTTTTTTAGTTATTATTTAATTTTGAATTAAGTAATGAATAATACGCTTATAAAAAAAAGTTATAGCTTTCAAATGTCCATAACTTGTTTTAAAATTAAAATATCGAAAAATAGACAGTGGAGGGCCACTCTAAATAATATTAATATCTACCTTTAAATTTAATAGTAGGTCAAATTACTCTTATATTAAAAATTACACAGTAAAATGGGGTTTTCTGAGCTTAAAATTGTTTATAGAATATGAGTGTTAGTTAGACGGAGACAAATGACAATACTATCGGGTACGATTTTCTCAAAGAGGCTATAGATGAACTATTTAAACCACATACTAAGACAACATAATATAGTTTAAATTTATAAACACGTAACAATTTAATTGATTATTGGTATAATTAGTGTTATACAATTTTATTAATATTTATAGATACTGAAACAGTTCAGTTACGGAAAAATGAATTGTAAAAACTAATAACGTTTTTAAAAATCAACAAAGTACGATTATGAAGGATCTACCTACCCCTCTTTCCCCCTACCTTGAGCTTATGAGCGTGCAGCAATTTTAGATGAGTTTTTTACGAGTAGTCCGGTCCACAGTAGGATATATATCCACAATATCGGATATCCCCTACCTCACACCATCACTCGTTTAGTATACATTTTTTTTTAAACGTCAATCGGTACATAAGCGTATTGTGCACAGTTATATTGACAATATCTGTCACACGCGGGTTTCGAGACAGACGCAAATCGAATCGAATCGAAGTGAATATAATATATTATATTTTATACCTTTGACCTACGTAAATAATATTATAATATGATACATAAATATATAAGGTTTCTCTCTTTTTAAATAAGTAAATCGTTATATTACCGGAAAAGATATATTATATTTTATATATAATGTCCATCGCCCATCCCTATATATTTTTATAATATTAGGTGTATATTTAAAATAGTTTATAGGTATGTATACCAGGGTGACTAGGACTATATAGTTTTATAGTGTCATTATTATACTGTATATGAATACTGCAATACATACTAGTAAACAAGAAAAGTGGATAAATGGTAACCACTCTGCTGTATAATATTATAGCTAGTAGACGTTGAGTGTACCTATTATGGTAATCGAGTAATAGATGTGATGAATTTTAATTCAATGATAAATTTCACACGAAATACTATTCTCAGTGGCAGATAGACCTGTCAGCTTTAATATTACTAAATATATTTTATCATGTACTTATTTATTAATATTATATTTCTATAGCTAATAGTTTTTAGTAGGTAATTATTAACTATACATACCTATATTAGCTATTTATTTTACTATACATTAGTAATACACTAATCCGGTCGGTTGAATTAACTTTTGCCGAAAATATAGCATAAGCATTTACTATTTAGTAGTTATACCATCAATATTATTAAAATAGTAAAAACATATTTATATCATATACAACTGTTATTATTATAACTTTAAGATAAGAGAGACTTACCATAGAACGGTATAAATAGGTTCATGGTATAAATAGGCGATACCTTAATACGAAATTTAATAGGTAAATTAAAAATGTCATTGTGTATTATAGTAAAATATAGTTATATACTTATATAATATATAAGTACCAACGTAAAATATTTTCAAATTTTAACAAAATATCAAAAATCGTTATTCTTCGTTTAAATATCTAATTTTGTGAAAGTTGTACATTTTATTTTTTCCCTGATTATTTAAGAAAATACTGCAAGTATAAATTGAATAGACCTCCCAAAATCCCAAAATCATAGTAAAACCTATTCGTCCCCCCCCCCCATTTAGAATCTAATATTAAATAACAAGGCGTGATCAACATACGTTGATTTTGATGTGATCCTCAAAGTTTCGTGGAAAAGAACTTAGCTGAAAATATTATGATATAGTGATGAACTATCAAACTGTTAATTTTTTTCTAATTTTTCATTTCGAATGTTTAAAACGCCGCGCCGGTGAAAATAAAAGAATGCAGAGACTTTTAATAACCATTGCTAGGTACAATATATAAATGTTTCTTTTTTTCATTTGTGAATTTGCGTCTCCGTAGTCCCCCTCTTCCCACTGTTTTGCAAACTCCGTCGTGAGACCGCAACCTGCCTCGCTTTATTCCGAATGGCAGTGGCTGTGGGATATATGATTTTTTTCGTTCATTAAGTACATAATTAATATTCATAGTATGACGCCGAATCGACGGAGAACACATCATCATATTATTTATACGAGTTATACCTATTTACTCTCTTAAATTCCCGATGATTCTTCTCAGTGAAGTAGCACAGGGGTAAGTCCGAAAAATATTGTTCCACTTATCAAAACTTCAAATGACCTACTTGTATAATTATTTTATATAACCTATACGAAATTCAATTTGTATGCAACAGAATCTATAAAAAAGTATATTGAGCTCCTTCTGAATAGTATGAAATTAAAAACGATTGTTTGAGTATGTAGAAACTTATAAAATAATATCGATAGTGAATAATAGTGAAAAAACATAATTTTTAATAAATTCAAATCATCCAAAAAGAATAAAATATATTTTCAAAAATGTTCTCGAGAAAACTAGTGCTTTCACAAAACATATCGTTCATTGTAATAAATTGTAGTATATTACCATCGTACACTCATATTACACAGTATACACTCATATATACTCATATTTTGTATATATTATATAAAATATAGAATCTATAGAATCCCAGGCAAATGCGCCAACGACTGCAGGACGCTAAAATTCCGTTTCGTATAAAATATTCATGTCGTCGGGTGCCCAACCCCGTCCACCGAGCACGGCACAATACTACTGTACTCAATATCAAATCTTATCGTTGTGTAATATTATAAACATTATACACCGTGTTCAACGATAAATGTATCACAACATAATATTCAAATGCACGACCCTGAATTTCATCTGTTTTTTTCTCTTTACTGCATAAGGGACTTAATATTACACTTTTTTTGAAAAATTTAAAATTAACTCGACTATACTCGATATCCAACTTTATCGTTATAATATTATTCACATTTGCACAGCTCTGTTCAATGATAAAGGTACCTAACACAAAATATTTCGAATGCATGGTCTTCTATTTAATCCGTGTTTTTGTTACTGCTCGGAAAGGGCTTATATAACACTTATTTTCAAAAGATTTGAATTTGAAATTTATTTTTTTCCACTCATATGTGGGAAAAGAATATTTGGTTGCATAGTATCATCTCTTTTTGAGTCTGAATTAAATTTGAACAATTAAACAACTTTGATTTACGAAGTTTTTTCCGTCTTAAAATTTAACTATCTAATTATTGAGATTGAGTTAAAGTTTTGATTTATGTATGTAGTATAATTTATAGTATTTTAACGGTCTATCTGAAATGTACACAGAACTTTGTAAAATTGTAGATAAACCGTTAAATATGATTGATACAACATGCATAACTCGAAACAATAACTCAATCTATTAGGCCGTCAATAAGTCAATTTTTAAGATGGAAAATTTATTTCCAAAAAGTCAAAGTTAATTAAGTTAAAATCTGTACTCCAAAAGGTGAGGTGCAATTTAAAAAAATTTAATTTTTCAAATACGATTGTAATAGTAATAATATGTAGTAAATGAACGTGAATGATATTCTGCAGGTCATGCGTTTGAAATATTTCGTGTTAAGTATAACTTTTATCGTTGAATCGAAAACTGTATATTATTATTGTTAATATATTATACTTATACAATGTTAGTATATTAAATACGCACACATTCATCGTGATTGATATTTTATGCTGTGCTCCAGACGAATCAGACGATAAAATATATATAATATATTATACACAATGATCCATGAGTTTTTAATTATAACCATATTTATATTGGTGAAATTTGAATATGATAATATAATAATTCTGATAATAGTATAAGGCTTCGTGATTGGAATATTTGCAGTTGCAGGCGTATGTACAGTGTATATATGAGTATTATATGCATAGCGAGATTGAACACACACGTTGCAGCAGACGATAAAGTGAGACTGAATAAGCTGATTGTGTTTACATACCGCAGCGTCCTATCCATAAGAATTAACCGTCGAATAAAAAAATGGGAAAAAAATTTTTCACTGCGTATAAAATATAAATGTATAATTATATTTATTTTTATTTTTAGTGTGATGCATTTTATTTTATTGAATATTGACGCCCAAAAAGGGCAATAGAGTTTACTATATTGAAGTTGCTTATATATCTAATATAAATTCAACTCAAGATTAAAATATTACACGTATAAGACACAACTATATATGATTGTATATGATGGCTTCCCGCCACTTTTATAATTTATATTTCCCTTTACTAATGTCCTAACAAAAGTACCTATATTTCTTAAATTATTTATTATCTATATGTATAGTTTTGATATTTTCATCATATGATTAATTACGAGAATCAATTTTTTATTTTTCAGGACTTATGTTACACCCTGTATGGTATAATATAATATAGTATCACGTGCAGGCTGTAGACGTGTAGTCGTTCGAAGACGTCGTTATAGACGGTCCGAAGATATTATAATATGTAAGACCGACGTGAATTTATATTATATTATTTCTAAGATCTATACGTAGAGAAATCACTGCCAACATTGCAGTGTCGTAGTATTCGGATGACTCTATACGCGCAATGGTATCTACCTATATATAATTTCAACATAATATAGTGACCTGCACCGGCTTGCCTCCCCGATTTCGATTGGTAAATAATAGACCTGAGCGCATCGTGATTAAATCCTTTGGATTTCGTGCCAAAAACCCTCCCACGGCGACGGGTCAATTATTATTATTATTACATAAGTTGGGGGTACTCAGTACTCAGTACCAATACTGATACGTTTAAAACACTGAAAATAAAATATCGAAAATCTACTTTTCATCAAGTAGGTGCACCAGGTACCTATAATATAATGTTATACCTCGCAAACCGAGGTACTGTTATGCATACCTAGGTAATTATTTAAAAGTATTCTATGTAAGTATCTACCAATAATTCCAGTTTTTTGATTTTCCAACGAAATTTAATTTACTTTGCATACGAGACGTGAACGACTGACGTTTTCGAAGTAACTATTCGTTCAAACATATTTTGGCGATCAGAAGGCAAAGAAGCAATGAGTTTTCTGCATTAATTAGAACATTGAATTATTTTGTTATTTCAAAATGCTGTTAATATTATTATGTTATTATGCGCGCATGTTTGCCATATTTTGAAATTATATAATATTGTTATTGTATTGAGCGTTCATTAATCGTTATAGTTATTGCGTATTTTTAAAACAATATTTGCAGTATTTGACAAATAATGGCCACTAAACTTTCGTATACTACTTCGAAGGGTCTGCATATAGGATTATATGGCAATTATTATAATGTATACATAATACCAGGAAATATGAATTTGAGCAGTTGTTTCGAGTGGAAAATTATTTGACAGTTTGGAAATAATAATATTATAAAATATTCAATCGATTCTATTGCACATTTCCATGACAGATAAAAAATATATTAAATCATTGCGATTGAGCAACGTTTAGAAGGAATATTTAAAATTTCAGGGATATTGGCATTGAATTAATCACTCGTATTTGTCAACCGACTTCAACTACAGACTTTAATGACCATTTTTGAAAGATGAAATGTTAATCGTAACCACGATCGACGATATGTTTTTTTGAATTTGAAGTGTCTAATTTTTCTTACAAATAAATACTATAAAATATAATGTCTTGATGTTGTCATAAAACATTATCAGTAAATGGTATACAATAGTCTATATTTTTGAGTATATGGGCACTATAAGTAAGTATACAGTAAATTCCAAAGACCAGAGTTAGATTAAATACAAAATGAAAAAGGTGGACAAGTGAGTACCACTGTGCTGTACAGACGTTGTCGAGTATGTCATTGTAATGGACGTGTTATATTTTAATTCAATGATAAATCACTGCATACTAAAACGATTCTGAGCCGAGATGGTTTATCGTCCTAGCTTACATATTGTATAAATTATCAAATTGAATGATCAAACCCAACCACAGAATATCAAAATCTAGAAAAACTTGTTAGGAATCTTCTATCAAATTTTCTAATGTTAACTATAGAAATAACAACTTTTATTAATTTTCAACAGAAGAATAATTTACAAAATTTAGGTATTTGGATGAATTTTGTCAAAATTTAAACTTAAATGCATATAAAAAATATCCGTACCTATGTATCTCTAATTCTGTTTTAACTGCTATTAAAACAATTTGTGAGGACCCTTGAATTACATTTTCAAGATTTTTTACTAAATGAAAAAGTTTTAATCGATAGTAGTTTAAAAAAAATTTCTCAATTCTTTAATTCTAAATAGCAACTAAAAGAGTCAAAATGTATTTTTTTTAATGTTACCAATTTACCATCTATGGTAAATGCTAATATAATATAATTATAATTTATAATATAATATAATAATATTTAGTTTTGCATACAAATTTCCACTATTCCTTAACTTTTTTTCTTGACGCTTTCAAAACTACTAGGAATTTTAAATTTAGACCTATCAAATGTACTAGACAGATTTTTTTGGTATCAGAAATGACGCTGATGTTGAAATTTGGAGCATTTTTAATCCCCTAATTGTTGATGAAAGAAAAAACAAAGACTCATCTTTGTAAATAAAATATACATTCATCGCTATGCTCAGATTCTAAAATAAGTAATTACTTTTTATGGTGACCATATTTGGTTTAACACATTGTAAAATTGTATTACAGTATATCATATTATAAATAAAATTATGTGCATTAGTCATTAACAGTAAACTTTTTTTTTAAATATTTTAATTTAGTACAAAATTGTCATTAAAATAACTTATAACTACTTATAATCAATTGTTTATTTTGGAATTTAAATGTAATGTAGAAAAAACATTTTTATTTATATGTTGGTATTTAAAAAAAAAAAACATATAATATTCTAATGTCAATCGACGTTGCAGGACGTTCGTAAGAATTATTGAAATATATTGTATGCTGCAGGAAAATAACAAGCCTGGGGTGCTAGTTAATGCCGCTTGAATAATTTACAGAAATATAACTATAATGGCCATTTTTCAATGTATTCTATAATATTTTATATTGAAACTTATTTAAAAAGAAAAAAATGCTTTTTATTATTATACAATGTGAATAATTTATGTGTAAATTATAACGTGTACACTTTAAACATTTTCATTATAATATTATGTAACTTACTGTGTTTATGAACTGGGACACTATTTGCGTACTACGTACATAAATTAAAGGTTAAAAAAAAAGAAGAGAAGAAAAGATAGTTCATTTTCTTTTTATTTCTCGGTAGTTTATGGCGTCGCAATACATCATAAAATATTCACTCTTAACTCTATCCCCACACGAATTTTCATGAAAATAAAAAAAGTTTTTAAATAGCATTACATAATATTATACCAAAACAATAATAATTATTGTTAACCCGATTATAATAGTGTATAAAAGAAAAGTTCGACATTTTTTACGACTTTGGTGCATTATTTGATAGATTACATGTGATTATCTATATGATTATATGTACGATGTATTATTAGTACTCTCACTACAATGCGGCAAATGCCATACACACACACACACACACACACACTCATATAATAAATACTGTTTTGATTTGGACACGAAGGACCTGTTAAATAATGGATTTTCTATCGCACGTCTTGCGTCCCGTGTTCAAGACATAATAATACTGCTCTGCAGTGGTATAGCGTTTTTAGTATTTAGGTTAGGTTATAGGTAGGTGCTGTAATAAACTCACTCCTGTGTCTGTGTGTGTCTCTGTGGGTGAGTGTGGATGTGAGTATGTGTGTATTATAACTTATAAGCAACGTTGTCAGCAATATAGAAAATTGATATATTTTTGACGCAGTCACATAACAGTGGCGAGACGCTTAAATATAACAAGCACAGACGAACTATGATTTCGCAAACATAGCCGACGGTCTTTATAATAATATAATAATATTATTATTTATTAGCTAGACAATTTTGCACGCGTGTCACAATAATGTATTGTTTAAGATACGCAGTGCACACGCAAAGTCCCAAATTGAATTATTTGATATCAATTTACCGTTGGCCGTGGCTACAATAGTATAGCAGTGGAAATATGATAATAGATTAATACATAAATATATTTGATAAAAACGATAAAAATAATAGCTGCTAAAATTTTTCTCAGGACGTCGATTATAAACCATCATTACCAGTATTTTTCTGTAATACATTTTCTGTACATACCTAAAAATTTATAAGGTATTTGTTACAATTAATTTTCTTGTATACCTATATTAATTTTTCGATTGTAAATTATTTATATTTTTTTATTCAGTGAAAAATAAACAGAATCACGGTCCACTGAAACTATTGACTGAAATGCGAAAAAAAACACCGTATTATATTATTGATCTCCAATAAATTTTAATTGGTTGCGCTTCGTTTAGTTAAGCGACAACGTTTTTCATCATTATTGTATTATATTAATTCATAATATAGCATATTTAAAATATAATCGAATTTAATAAAGTTAATACTTATTAACGTACAAATGTAATAGTATTAATAGTAGGCGAATATCATACAATTTTTATTGTGTTTGATCATAATAAAAATGTCTAGAACACACGAAACCTAATTATCAGTAATAAAGTTTATACTTTTAAACTGGAAACGGGAGTAGCCTTGTTAAGTTTTTAACCTTCCTATAACATTTTAAAGTTACAATTTTTTTTTTCTATGAGTGCAAATAAAATATTTTTGCCTGGTTCAAATGATTGGAAATGTATTACAAGGTTCCTATCGTTATAGATATTTAAAAAAATTATTATGACACAATATAGGCTCCGATTTAAACTGCTGGCAACTATCTGCTCCATGTGCTGTCATGTGTTGCTGTACATCATATAATATTATTATTTATTATATAGTATGTTCCCTAACAAAATCAAAATTGTATAGATAACTTTCACCTGTATATTTTGTTCGTTATAATAATATTATCATAATTTAAACCATTGAGCATGGAACCCGTGAATTTACTACGGGACGGATATAATATTTAAAAAATATATAAGTAAATTCACCCTGGTTTTAAAATGTAATAACAGTTTTGTAACATAAATTAAAATAAGACCAGTATGAATGCTTGATATAAGACAAGAATAAATGTGAAACATGCAATAATGTATATAATTTTTTATTAGATAAGTTTTCTCGTGCGATTCGCATAGTATTCTCTGTTCAATATTTTTGACCCAGTTGATATTTTACGTGACATGTCTGGTGTACAGTTTATGAACTTAACGTTCCGAAATTGTAAAGTGGGTGGCTGGGGAAATTTACATTAATTCAAAGTAAACATAACGTCGCGTGCCTATTAAATTTAACACATATGCGTACTAAATATAATATTATGCTAGCTACCGCAATGTACTATTTTTTTTTTTTTTTAAACTTTGTGTCCTGATGGCTTGTAACTCGAAATGCGTTTGAAAAAAAATAACGTTGACGGCAAATTGTACTCATTTTTACTGTTGTTGTGGCACAATAAAACATCGTGCGTTGTTCCCTCGTGTGCAGATCTCGAGGTATAATAATAACGTTTTATGGTTCAGTTTCAACGTGCAAAATTTACGGGTTTTCCTGATTTATTTCGTCTTTTAGCGTTATATACGCGAATCCAAAATGAAAATTTTTCACTACCCTAATACACAAATATATATTTATTCATATATAAAATGAGAATATTTTGTAGTGCTCGTTCTAAATGACATAAGCGTGTAACTCACGTTCATTATCCTAATTTATTTATTATTTTTTGTTTAAAAGCCTCATCTGTGAAATTAAAATAATAAAATATAACAATTTAAAATATAATAAAATATATAAAAAACATGATTCAGTAAAAAGCGTAGTGTAAATCCAACATAAATACGAATTTTATAATTCTAGATTAACCGTATTTCAAGAACAAATAAGTTAATTCTCAGTGCATATTATAGGTACCTATCCAATACTATTGAATTTTGTTTACGTCTTATTATTTATTATAAGAATAATGGGTTATATCATAATATATTATCCTGTGCAATACTAGACAATAATATAATATATGAACGCCGACTTTATTCGATATTTCGACGATATGAAAATATAAATCATACGCCCAACAATTTATTTATAATATGATTTGAGGTTTACAATATTCTTAAGAAAAATTGTTTTTTGCTTTATTATAAAATACATCCGATCGTAACTTGAATGTATTAAACATAAATATATATATTTTGTTTTGTTTCTAATTGGTTATAATTATTATTTACGATTATTATTATTATTTTTTTTTTTTATTAGGGTTGAGGCTTCGACAACATAGGTCATTAGCCTGTGGTACTGTAGGGGGGGAACTGTAGGTTGTTAACACGTGTGTGTGTTTTGGCAGAATTTTCGATTTGGGCACTCGTAGGTATCTGCCATGCCCGGGTTAGGTTCTCCGGACACCGTGACTTGCCCGAAGAAAAATGCCGCCCGTGACCACGGGATCGAACCGGCGCACAGTGGTCCGAAACCCATTTTTAGCTGGCCAAAAGTGCTATTTTTAAAAAGTAAAAAACGCTAAATTTTAGTATTTAAATATTTTAATTACAGTGTTTTCAAGGCAAATTAAAAATATGAAGTCAATCACTTGATTATTAAATATGATACAACCGTTTGATTTGAAATATATAGATTTTTAACAAATATTTTCAACTTTTACGCTATAAATGGCAATCATTTTTTTTCACTGAAAATGATTTATTTAATTTTTTTTTTTTCTAATTCAAACTTATTATGTTGTTCTTAATATAATTCTGAAAGAAATTTTTTTTTTTATTATTTCTATCAACAGTAATACACAATTTAACACAAAAACACACGTTTTCCAGTGTTTTTTCTGTTATTGAAGAATTTTACTAAAAATTACGCAATTTTACGGACTATTGAATACATACATTTTGTAGAAAAAGTTGTCAGCAATAAATTTAAAAAAAAAAATTTTGCGCCAAATTGCTTTTGTAATGTACACGTCTAATTTTCCAAAATAAATAAGTAGGTGCTCACTTTTGAAAAATAATTATTTTTTATTTTTATTTTACTTAATTGAACCACATTATTTTCTGCACATCTACAAATGTTTTAATTATATGAAACGTAAATAATTTTATTAGAAATATAACACCTATAAAAACTTTAATCAGACAAATTAATGTCTGTTAGTGATTGATTTAAATCAATCATAATGTCTTCATTAGTTTCATTGGCTCCATTGGATTCTATCGGTCTTAAAAGTTTTTTAATGTCCTCTGAAAATTCTTGTGCATATTTTGGGAAAGTATTCCGCAAGGATGATATATATGGATCGGATGTAAATAATAAAGCATGCATTAAATCTTCATTTGTATTAAATCTAGAATTTTTTCTAGTATGGTGCTCTCTATACACCCTATATTCTTTATTTCGGCTTTCTTGTGCTTCTTCCGATAGTTTACCTAAAATATATTACATTTTAGTAAAATAAAATAATATTTTAACAATATTGTTCATCATACAAAATATACCTATTGGAAGAGGAGCAAATCGTATAACGGCTGCACCGTGTAATAAAACTTTGTGTACACTCGCAGGCATGTAATACCATGGGTACAGTGACACAAACATTTTTGCTGTTATTAAACAATACTCTTCAAAGTAGTCAACATTGATGGCATGTCCACTTGCCATGGCTAATAGTATGTTCCCACATCGTTGTATTAGGTCTACATTAATCCCAGTACAAGCCGCTGAAATTTCAGGTTTTCTAAAAAATTTTCGTGCTGTATTACCGTCATTTGTTGTGCCGTGACCTGTGGAAATTGAATGTTTTATAATAATAGTTTTAAAAATTATTTAGTGTTGACTATATACAAATAAAATGTATAGTTATTAAGGGTAATGGGTATATAAAATAAGTACATACCTTGCAATACCACATCGACTAACAGTCCCATTTCGGACCGAAATTTATTTTGTATTAATTGTTTTCTTTTGTTGAACACATCTTTATGAACCGCCTTAACCTGTTGGTATTGGTATAAAATATACAATATACATTTTTTTTTAACAAGTTTGAGATAATTAAATAGAATTAGGTTTACCTGCCATGTTTTGAACTCCAAACGATAAGCTAAATGCAAAAAGTATTCAAAAAATCGTATCCATGCATGTAGCGTTGAAAGTCCAAATCTGTAGTTCTCTGTAATAGTATGTCTTTTTATGACATTGTCAATATTATTAAACTCTTTTGGTTTACACCCACAAATGTAACATGTCTGGCTTGATATACCAGTCATTGAGTTACAAACCTTTTTAAAATGTAAAATTAAAACGTAATGAAGTTTAAGCTTATAATATAAAAATAATAATCTGTTGAACTTAAATAATTTATTAAAAACACATAAATATTACCTTTCCATCTACCATTGAAAATATGAGTGTATGTTTAACTTGAACGACTTGGTCATTATACAGGACATCTGTGTTGCATACATTATTAATTTGTTCTTCTATGTCTTTAACTTCTTTTTGAGTGCTTTCAGTAGTTTCTTTTTTATACATAAATTTAATCGGTCGGCAGAATTTTGTCGATGATGGTACAGGATTTTGCCAAATAATATCAGAATCATTATTTCTAATAGGAAAACATCGAAGTTCTAGAGGTACAAGTGAAAACATGAACATGGTTTGATCTGTAGATGTAGAACTGTCATTAAATTTTTGTTTATATTGAGATTGACCGCTGCTCCCATCACATCCCCATTTGTACACCATTTCTAATTCAGCGTTTAAATTCTTATTACAAATTGAAGATATTTTTAATATTCTATTTGTAGTATGATCTAAAAGACTTTGCAGTGGAATTTTACAGTAAGATTCTGTTATATCTATGTTGCTAGGATAACAATTGTTTTTTTCCAAAATAATATTTTCATAGGACGGATATATGTCACAGTTTCTCTTTTTAGATCCGAGACGAATGTTTATATACTGCTGTTTTGTGAGTTTGTTGTCTATCATAAATGCTAAAGCTTCATCTGGAGTATAGGGAACAGGGCAGTTTTTATTTGCATCTTTGTAAGCTGATTTAATTTTTTTAGCTCTATTCGGAGACGATGAACTATCTTTAAACAAACTAGCCGCACTTCTTTGTCCCTTCTTATACAATTTACTTTTCGCGGCACTTAAAACTTCTGGTGAAGTTATACACGAAGAACTTAATAATGACTGTATTTTTCTTCGTTGGGATCGTTCAGAACATAATATAAAATTATCAACTGGTGGGCGGCCTGATGGTTTCGAATTCGTTTTATTGTTTACAGGCATTATAAACACACTACTTAGCCATTCGGAATTTTTGTTCTCAAATATTTTGTAATGTCGTCTAACCGTAGACCATTTTCGAGATGATGTTAAACAAAATTTAATAATTTCTTTCTTTAACATTTCAATATAATTATCACTCCAATTGAACCCATTGTATTTGTTTATTAAAAAATTTAAAAGTAATTTTTTAGAAGCAATACTCGTAATCGACTGAATGGATCCTTTTTCTCGAATAACTTTTATTAGATCTCGATTGTAAGTATCTCTTAAAGAAGTCACATTAACTAAAAAAGAAGTACAGATATAAATGTTACGGATAATATTTTATGTCGGGAAATTTTAACTACCTATAAAATTATTAATAAATGTTAATAGAACAACGCTTTTCTCATTATGATGAAATTCATAATAATTTACTTATTCACATAATCATTATTGCATTTTGTTGGTATAATTTAAAATAATCAAAAATAAGAATGCTAAATAATAATTCATAATATTTATGTTTAACTTACCAATTTCTTCATCCATCATCAATAACTTTTGTGTAGAGAAATATATATAAAAAAAAAACCAAACTAAAGCGATAATTATACTCGGACGTACATACATCGACTAATGAAAAATAAAATAAAATAGAATGTTGACGAAACACATTGGATTGATAATATTTTAGCAGTCATTAATATAATGTTATCGCAATTCTACCTATCATATAAATTATAACTTACCTGTTCTTAATGGATATGACGATAAAATATGTCTGTAATTTATTATTTTCATTGAAAGTAGGTAATTCACTTTATTTTAGGAAAATTAGACGTGTACATTACAAAAGCAATTTGGCGCATAATTTTTTTTTTTTAATTTATTGCTGACAACTTTTTCTACAAAATGTATGTATTCAATAGTCCGTAAAATTGCGTAATTTTTAGTAAAATTCTTCAATAACAGAAAAAACACTGGAAAACGTGTGTTTTTGTGTTAAATTGTGTATTACTGTTGATAGAAATAATAAAAAAAAAAATTTCTTTCAGAATTATATTAAGAACAACATAATAAGTTTGAATTAGAAAAAAAAAAAAAATAAATCATTTTCAGTGAAAAAAAATGATTGCCATTTATAGCGTAAAAGTTGAAAATATTTGTTAAAAATCTATATATTTCAAATCAAACGGTTGTATCATATTTAATAATCAAGTGATTGACCTCATATTTTTAATTTGCCTTGAAAATACTGTAATAAAAATATTTAAATACCAAAATTTAGCGTTTTTTACTTTTTAAAAATAGCACTTTTGGCCAGCTAAAAATGGGTTTCGGACCACTGTGCGGCGCCGGCAGCGTCGCAACCGACGCCTTAGACCATTCGCCCACTCCGTCACCCTTACGATTATTTATTTACGAGTAAATTTTAAATGCTTTATAGTTTATATAATATAATTTAGCAATAAATATAAAGTACCACCAATCATTATACATTAAAAATTAAACCAAAAAATTAGTGTGGGAAGTAGGTAAAGGTAACCGTTCTACTATACAGTTGTATGTGTCTAGTGTACCTCGTCATTGAGTGTAATAGTCTCCGTAATGTACCTATGCGTTAAATTTAAATTCGATGATAAATTATTGCATAATATATGAAAAACGATTCTGAGTGAAAACGGTCTGTTCTCTACATTACTAAATATATTTTTGTGATGTATTAATATTGATGTTAGAGTAATTTATTTTACTATAATTACAGTTACATACTAGTACGGTAGGTTGAAATCATTTTCGGCGAAAACTTGCATCAGAAAAAGTCATTGTGTGTATAAAATATAATAATCTACGTGACAAGTTTCAAGCACCTACCCATAATGGCATCATTAATAAAATTAAATTGGAAAAAAATAACTCAAATCGTTATTCTTCGTATAAAAATCTAATTTTAAATTTATTTAATTTTTATTCAAGAATCAAATTGATAAACAGAATATAAAAATGTACATGGATACTTTTTTATTAATTCACACCTTTAAGAGCATAGCTTTTGGTGGGGGAAATAAGTTACTTGTTAACAAACTTAAAAATAAAATAAAGAAAACTTAAAACAAATAAAGATTCATATTAATTTAATTTAATATATTAATTCCTATAAAAAAATACATTTTCTAAATAATACTACGACTAATACGTTTACAAATTAAAATTTTTTTAATAAGTATTCAATTATAATGTATTTATAAAAGTAAACATTATCATCGTCATCAAATGTCTGTAATAATCGTAGGATCAGAAATCGTTATTATTCGTGAATATTCAATTTCGTCAAAAATTAAACTTCAGTCAAAAAATAGTTGTGGATATACGGCGTTTAACACTGTTTTTATAATTCTAACAATAACAACTTATGAGAAACACTGTATTCAATTTTAAAATCTTAGGCTGTTAAGAATATTAAAATTTATTTTTAACTTCAAAATAATTTGCAAGTTTTCGCGATTTTGACCAATTTCGTAAAAATTCTAACTTTAGACACTAAAGTTATTCTCTCCCAGATATGTTTAGAACAGTACCAAGTATTTTTGCCTCCTCGACAATTTAATTTTAAGACCGCTACTGGTAACCAATGTTTGGAAAGAACGAATTTGTGAACGCTCGTTCATTGCGTTCACCTTCATATTTAGTGAATGACAAGTGAACGTCACTCATTCCTTATAAATAGAGTGAACATGAACGAAATACTTATTCGAAAGTTTGAAAGTTTTACAGGCCGTTCAGATTAAATTCATATTTAATAATGTTTTATCTAGTGAATTGTATATTTGTAGTTAGGTACGTGAATTGATAACTACAGAATAAAATCAAGTTTGATGTGTTAACGATTTTTGTTTCAAGTAAAGTTTGAACTAATTAGATACAACATATTTACTTAGGATATGTGTTTACATGTCTAATTTCTATTCACAAAGTCTTAAATTAATAAATTATTTGTCTCATTTCTATTTGTAGAAATTAATTTTTTAATAAATAATTGAATGAACGACCTAATAAACGTGTTAATTTCTTTAGTATTACAGTGAACATGAACGCGTTCCTTTGATTTTATGAATAACAACGTAATAATGAATTATATTTTATATACATTGGACATGAACATGAACGAGTTCAGTTTTCAAGTGAATTATCCAAACACTGGTGTATACTGTATACTAAGGAGTAAGTATAAGTACATATACCTATCAAGTGAAGTATAGTACACTATACATAATATAATTTAGAGTGATGTAATAATAAAAACAATCGATTAAGGAGGATAAACATATACACTTACACATATCATATTCAATTCAACTTAATAATTATTACCCTCTTTCTCTCACAAATAAAATTAATTTAATCGACTATTGAAAAAACAAACAAAACTTACTTAAAAGTAAGTAATTTCATCTTTGAAATATTATGTTTTTCACGATGAGGGTTTATCCTGCCGTGTGAATCAGTAACTGTAAAAACAACTTATTGTACACAAATATAATACACATTGAAAATAATTGACTATTATTTACTGGTAGGTTCATATAAATACAATAATATTGCCATTGACAATCTAATATCTATCTTAGTGTTAGCAGTAGATGATATATTTTAATTTTTAATTGTTGCTTAGGTATTGCTTGTTAATTTGAGTGGGGTGGAATAGTAATGATAACTATAATATATTACACCCCAGTTAAATACCACTTAAATATTTTTAGCGGAGGAAGCGCATCTTCCTTCACTATCCCCCACACTTTTAAGCAACAGAAAATAAATGATACGTATTGAATATTGTGGTTACCTATCTATAATTAATAATTATTCAATATAACATATGTATAATTTACGACTGCGGTATTGTTATTATTATAATATTATACTATAGTGTTCATAATTATTATGATATATTAAGAAATATTAACCGAACGTGGTGTCAAGACCATCGCATTGCGGAGATGGTAAATCGTCTTGTACCGTGTACGTGAGTAGGTATATAATTTATTACAATAGTTATATATATATATATAATAAAGGTACCTACATACGCGTATTGTACATAATATATATATTATATACACATATTATATTTAATATAATATCGGTTGTATACCTCTATACGACGCGAATTCGGGCGGGGCAGACTTAATAATATTAATGAGCGCCACAACAGCAATGGTATGATATTAATAATAATAATAATAATAATAATATATTATTATAATATAATATACGTCTCTCCATATTAATTCGTTGCGGCCGATATGGTCGAGTGCATTTGACGGCGCGAATGAGCTTTTTGTCGCCGGCTTAACGTCTTCAATGTGAAGACGTTTGTGCACTACTAAATATATAATAATATATACTTATGTATTACACCCAGACCTAGTATGTATTATTACACTTGCCATATATATACACACACACACCTAAATCATGTAAAATGTAAATATGCACGCGTCTATGTCTGATACTACAATATTATAATACATGCAGATACGTTTTGGTTGATTAAAACGGATAAATTGTTCAATTGTCTAATACACGACGTTGAGCATAACATCATCAAAATATACCTACGCTATTATAGGGCTATATTCTGACTAGTCCTATTGTGACTATACAGTAAAACGCTCCTCTATATTATAATAAATTGCAACTAATTTTATTTTTATTTTTTGATAATTTAATCAGAGAAAAACTTTTCTGAAGCATTCGAATTGTATAAAACAATTACCCAACATCGATAAAGGCTGTATAAGTTAAAACTATATCTAGTATCATAGTAGAAGTATTACTATGTTCTACTTAAGCTAGAATATGGCTTGATGGTCCGAGCAATGCGATCGGCACAATATTAATGCAATATTATGTATACATTCGTAGGTACCTATAGGAATCCTATACAATATGTAAGTACTAATATATTCGATGTACCTACAACTATTAATATAGTATTGGCGTAGCCAGAAGGATGTTTTTGCCTTTTGGCGATGAACCAACCCCCACCCCTTTAGCCGTTATTATGCAAAATATATATTATACCCGCACTATAATATTATTATGATTCAGATTTCTACAAACATTGTTGTCGTATGGGTATGCAATATTTTACAATATTTTATATTATTAGTATGAATATTTATGACTCCAATCATGGAGAGAATGTGTAAAGCTCCCCATATATTATGTTAATATATTTAAATATCCATTTAAAACACCCCCCTAAAAAAAAATCCTGGCAACGAGCCTGACATATTAGGTATGTAGTGTTATAATATACCACGATCACATAACTATATCATACAGTTTAAGCTGTCGGTGGTTGATTATAAACGAATATGGAGCTTTGGAAGTTGCTTCGATTTAATATGTAATTAATAATAACCAAGAGACAACTGCAATATATAAAAATATATACAATGAATTATATAAATAATAATTATAATTTAAACAATATGCATAATAATGTTCCTTGGTAACCTAATATGATGTTGAGGGTGTATAACGAATCCAATTTCAATATACCTCTACAACTGACAGGTAGGTATTGTTAGTTTATTGTACCATGATCAGTGCCGAATTCAGAACAGGTGTCTCCCTAGGCTCTTTTAAATATGCCATCCCTACCCCAAGAAAAAAAATGTAGTATTTATTGCTAATAAATTTATTTCATTATAAACAAATTAGCTCAGTAGTAGTTATAATCAAAAGAAGTAATTATGAACTATAATCAACAATTATACATTTTTTTTTCAATTTCTTACAAAATTTGCCACACACAAAAATCTATACTATAATATTCTATAATAGATATTTAATATTAACAACTATATTATTATGGTTTATCCAGAGCTTAAAGTGGGAAAAAATTCAAGAGAGGACTAATGTCTCCATATATTCTTAGGCGTTCCATATATAGTTTTATGTATAATGTCTAATGTATAAAATTCTATTTTGTTAAAGGGGACGCTTTTTAATCGTCGTCAGCGGTAGGGGAACTGAGTCCCCCTGCGTCCCCCCACTTTAACCACTGGGTTTATCTATGTCGAAATAGGTACGTAGTTTGTCATCATTCCAGGTAAAGTTGGTTCAACCCGGCTGATTATGATATAAATTATATGATACCAAAATAAATCCCTACTCGCCAACCATGTACCGAGATCCATTAAGACCAAAATTGTTTATACATCAATATTTAATATTTTTTATTTCTTCTTATCACTGGTGAAGATTTCATGCCAATTAGAGCTTTCTTTTAATACACAACAAAGTAATACCCATAATATTATTTTCCAAAGTCTCAAGTCCGTCTTTTACTATTCTTACTCTCATTCACCTGGATAATATTCCATCCAAACCATTAAATAAAAAAAATAAAAAAATATACAATATCCATAATAATATATCCCGGTCCTAATCCGGATCTTGGTATATGGTTGGCTGTATAGACCTGGGCGTCGTTGAACAACAACGTCTTATTCGACCGTCTTTCCACCCCCCGGGATGTTACAAGTTGATTTACACTCTCAGAAAACATAATCAAACGATGTAACGCATATTATATTATAATATAAATTAATTAAGTTATAATTATATAATATAATATATTATACGTTTAACATGCGCGTACTCGGACTGTTTGCGTTTCTGTGATTTAGAACATCGCCGAGCAGGTACCTATATCATTAAAGTAATAAGACTGATGTCGACGGCCATCGCTGCTCTGCTTTGGCGTGCATGCCAAAAATCCTTATCGAAATTTATCGAGACTTATGTTGTATACCATGAATTAAATTTATATTACGCAGCATATATTATCATTAAGTTTGGCGTTTAACGCGTGTACATATAATGATCAAGAACGTCCCAAGGGAGATGTGGGCAACGATAAGCTATACATAATATTATGACATAAGTGAAATTGTAATAAGATTTGCTTTAACATTTT
Source organism: Macrosiphum euphorbiae (assembly GCA_949089665.1). Classification (NCBI taxonomy): domain Eukaryota; kingdom Metazoa; phylum Arthropoda; class Insecta; order Hemiptera; family Aphididae; genus Macrosiphum; species Macrosiphum euphorbiae. The sequence continues at coordinate 13,031,489 of CARXXK010000001.1, read as the reverse complement.
AAGAGGACGTCAGCGAACTGTTTGTTTTCTCTCTCATCATAGTTGACAAAACGCATTCACGCAAAACAAATTTTTTATGTTTTTGAGATATCTTGGAATAAAATCAACCATGACAAAACTTATAGAGAATAATCATTTTTGAGGATATGGCATATCGATTTTTCTAAAGCTGGTCTCAAGACAATTTGATATCCATTTCCATTTATAGCATTTATTTTTAAAGTTGAACTCAAAATCAAATATTAATAAAATTTAGAATAAATATCTCAAACTCTCAATACTATGATGCTGTATAGTTTTTGTAATAGGTGATCTTATTCTGAGATAATTCAAAAATCACAACAACAAAAAACGATTTTGGTGAATGCGGTTGATCTGTGTTGCTCGTGGGTATGAGAGAGAAACCAAATATTACTTTGACATCCTCTAAAAAGAATTTATATGACAGCTATTTATTTGCTTTAAGTGGAAAAACGTAGGTTAATCCTGATAATTTTCTCACGTGTCTATAAATTGAATAATATCATCATTATTACCTTCGAAGATGTTTGTTGAATATTATGAGGGCCATAAGCACAGTGTTTGCAACTATGCCCAAGCCGACGAGTGTGAGTGTTATGGTAGCCTCGGATTCTCCTTCCGGATGGCATTGAAACGCTCTACTGCCATTGGTCAATGTCCCGTTAGGTCCAGGATTTCGAAGGTTGGGCGCACCAATCATCACCACCGTTCCTCCTCCTGTAAAAATTCCAGTTATATGGTAACCAACATCTGAATTATTTTTAAATATTTTCACAGCTTTTGTTTAGCTAATATTAAATATATTGTAAATATTATATTATGCACAGGGTGAATTAAGAAAAATAAAAGTATTTTTTACGACTTTAGTAGGTTGTATAGGTACACTAAATAATTGTTCTTTATAATATACACAAAAAATTTCAAAATCACAGTTGGGTACGCAATATAATATTATATAAATTACATGTATAAATAATATAAAATATATTTTATAAATGAGTGCCTCCTCAAATTTCAAATATATAAAGTGAATTATGTATTATTTATTATTGTTAGGAATAATCTGCACTGAAATTCTTAAATTGTAGGTACTTCATTAGAGACAAATGTCTGGATATTAGCTATATCAACGCTGGGCCCATTTATTAAATATTACACATTTAATGTATGCTGGGTAAACTGTTAACTGTAAGCAAGGAATAATAATAATAATCATTTTTAAGGGTCTTGACATAGACATGCACTAGCCAGATCAGTTATATTATTAATTGTCAAACTTCGCCTATATTTAAATTTATATTAGTTTAGTTTTTAAACGTATAAAACACATAATACTATAGTAACAACTGATTAAAAATAATGTAGGTATTGTTGAAAATAAATTAGATTTAGGTACTAAAAGTTATATTACGCATAACAATATTTGCATAAAATATTATGTGAAATGTTTCGACTTTTTCTATTTTGTGAAAACGACAGACAGTGTTTCTAAAATAGTTTGAAACTCACAGTTGAGAGGGTGCAGGTGGGAATAAAATAGGTAAATACATATTATCGGAGTACTGAAGTGGCATCATTCCGGGAACTAAATCTTAAAACCAAATGTATGCTTGTAGCTTATATACTCAAAAACATTCAATTGAATTTGACGAAAATCTCAGAGATTGTTTTTAGAGATATCAGAAAAGTTTAGAGAATAAGTATTATAAACCAAGTTAAAAAATATACCAATAGTGCTAAATCCAATCCCCGACTTGTGGTTGCCCATTTAGATCGAATTATTTCACAAAGCTAGGGTCACTGATGCCGATTTGTCCATGAACCAAGGAACACTAGATAGCGTATATTATACTACCTATATATATAGTTTATATAGGATTTGTCACAAAAAAAAAAAACTGCACACCAGTGAAGCTGGAATATTCAGCTAGTACGATATAATATTATTATTATATAACTTATAGGTTTATAATAATAATAATAATAATATAATACATATTATATACGTGGTATTTTGTCCCACCGGCCACAGCGCCGCCGCCTTCCACAGTCGGAACACTCGAACGAGTTTCAGAAACCCTCATAATAATAATAATAATAATAATAATAATTACTATATCGTCGAGTAGTTAATGCTCTTACATATTTTAGGTGTGCACTCTCCCCCATCGTCATCATACTGATTCTCTTTAACCGTGTAATACACCTACTACAGTGTACTGCATTACCTACATAATATTTTACGAGGTAGGTACAAGGGATAAATAATTAACTTTGTGCAGTACACACGTTGCCGTGTAGTACCGGGTACCCGGTCGCTGGTACATCGCTGTGTATACCTGATACCTGTGAATCTGTTGTGGGGTAGTCGCGGTGGCGGTGGCGGCGGCGTATAATGTATTACGATGATAAATATTATATACAGTGCAGTTTTTTCCATTTTCGTTTTACGTTTCAATCCGGTTCTTGGTATATGATTATTATTATTATTATTAAATCTTCCCGAAATTTGTCGAAATCCCGGGAGCACAGCTGCTGGTGCTGCACGTAGGTGGTGGAGGGGAGGTGTGTGCAACTTCGATACGCCTAGGTACACACTGTAATAATACTTATTATTATTATACATGTTGCGGCTTCCCGCAGTTTGCGTTTACCATATTATAATATTATATGAAAATATTGCAATAACCGTCGTCGCAGTTATATTTTGGGCAGAGACGGTGGCGGAAATCGTTATAATAATAATAATAATTGTTATACTCATACACGATGCATATTACAGGAATATTACGAATAAGCAAGGAGCAGCGTGTAGTATATTAATATTATATTAGCGTTTGACCGTTCTAAATTATATTATATTTGATAAGAATCCCTCCGCATGAAAGTTATTTAATTTATCAGCACTGCTGTTTAATGTTTCACGTTTTCACTATATAATATATTATAAAAATACAATTATTTGTTTACGGTTACAACAAGAAATGTGTGCAAACTAAAATTTTCCTTTCATAAAAACTGATTTCGACTTGTTAGTTAAAACTAGAATTGACCGAGACCTCAGGACCATTGACGTTGGAACTAGTTTTAACTTACATTTTTTTTTAGCTATAACTAGTTAAAAGTTGAGTCTAAATTAATAATATAATATTAAAAACTAGAACTATGTATCGAGTCAAGAGGAAGTAATTATTTAAGTACATATTAAGTACAATAGGAATATTATATACATTTTTGGAATGGATAATCAAACATTATTATTTGTTTCGGCGGCGCAAACTATTGTGTCATTGGGATAGTTACATAGAAGTTATCTATTTTTTTGCAACGATTTCTTGCACATGATTTTTTGCAAAAGCCTCTTACAAAGCCTTGTCTTCACCCCGTCGGTGCTTTTTTTTAGAGAGAAATATTATTGCTAGGAACTTTTATTGTATTCATCACTACAGTAATGAACACCTCTGTGCAAGAAAAAATCACTCTTGAAAACTAATTATCTACACTTAAATTTGGTTAAAACTAGGATTTTAATTTAGAAATTTAAGCACGAGGTTAACTCTAATTTGAACGATACGTAGTCAAACTAAGTTTTGACGGGAGTGGGTAGTGAAAACTATAGTGTTGACTAGTTAGAACTAGTTTTGACGGGACTTTTGGTCTTAGCTGTAACATATTATTATAATATAATATTTCAACTGAGCATATTAATGAAATATTGTTTTTTTTTTTTATAGATTTATCATATCCATAAAAATAAATGTAGACTTCTGCAGATGGTTTTTTCGTGCAACTATAGATATTTCGAGAAGATCTGATGAATAATTATTTTAAGCTCACGTTACCGGATTACACTTTTCGTGAGACAATATAGGTATAATTCAAATAATATCTAAGAGATATTTTTAGGCTTATAATTGAATCATAGCTCATCTTAGCACATCAAAAACATTAAACATTTTAAAGTTACCATTCTTATTATAATATAAAAATATCATACGATGGCCAAAGATTTAAATCTATACACAATAATAATATAATAATCGATTTATTATTTGAGCGGAACGTGCTCACAACATTTGATGCAGTACACTGTAATATAGATGTATTATAAGCGCATATAAAATATATATTATATTTATTATCATTTGATGAAAGTCTCTGTTTTGAAAGTAATGTTCCGGACGAACTATGTTTGTGGCAAGTTTTCTCTCGGTTTTAAATGTTGTTCTTGCAGTTGTAGATGGTGGTAATGCAGTATTATCGGCGTATATAATACAAAATGTATACATTCGACAATGGTTTTATTTGTGTGGGTAGAGGTTTACACGATTCTGGTATATTATTTTAAAACGTGAAGGAAAACGAACGGCTTGTAATATATTATCTAATATGATTTTCTGAGATAAGGAATTTATCCAAATTTTGATTTTTTCTGCTTTTAAATGTACTTAAAGATCATAATTACTATACTATATTATAGTATTCATTAAAATGAATAAATATAATTCGTAATACAAATGAGTTATTTATATACGCCTCTGTGTTTTCTAACTTAGGTACCTAAAGACCTAAAGGGTAAAGTACTAAGGGTTACCTATATAGTCCATGTCAATGTAGGTTTATAAGATGATATTTGGGGACAATGATGGTAATATAGAAGTTATAGCAATTAATTGTATTAATTTATTATAATTTTATATTTTGTAAAAATTGTTAGAATATAGTTACGGTAGATATATAAGTTCTATATAGATCAAATGTTTTATAAGCAGGCATTTCATATTTTTATGAACAACTACTTTATTGGATTATTATTATTTGTACGCACATTTAAATAACTCAGTAACTAGGTAAGTGTTTAAATGTCGATTTAGATTCATCAACGTTTAAAAAAAAAAACAAACTTTTAAGAATCATAAATTTACATCAACAATTGGGGTTCTTATTTGGAAATTAAGAATTTTGTATCATAACAGCATACTATTATTATAAATAAAATCTAAATATTTTTAAATACTATAATATACTTGCAAATTAAAAAAAATCCTCATTTGAATAAATGAAGTTTTATAGGATAAAGCTGAAAAAGGTTAAGCATGCTTTTTAAATCACCTTGTACAATATCTGCCATTTATGATTTTTTACTTATATGTTTATTGTTTACCAAACAACAAATATCATTAAACTCAACTAGTTTAGTATGTAATAAAAAAGCAAAGATAGGCATTAACTAGTTAATTATTTTTGTTTTAACTTATTCAGGAAAAATGTTTATTGTTGTAAATTAACTTTTTATAGTTAATTATCATTGTCGTGCAGTTAAGTTAATTTTCTTTTCGTGTCAAGTGCACCAACTTGACATAAGAATTCGTTAGCTATTTTCGGTTTTGGTTATTTATTCTATAATTATATATTATATTAATATAATTTTTTACACAGTCTTGAACGTTTTAGTAAATGTTTGTGCAAATACTAGGAGGGCAGTTTATGACTTAAAAATATTGTAACTTGAAATTTTAACTTTTTTTCTTAACTTTTAACTGAAGGCAGTTCAATTGAATTAAATCAACTTGATACAGTTAATTATTTTCATTAACTTGCTCACCTTTTCAAAAAAATGTGTCATCACACTTGGTACTTCATATGAATTATTAATTTAAGCTTAGGGACTTCTAGCATTTGCATACTTTTTTTAATTATTGTTAAATATAGCAGAGTGCGAAATAAATTCGTTTCTCGGTGCCATGATATCAGATCTAAAATTTGAATGTGCATATTTTTGCATATTTGATAGGTTTTGCAGAAGAGTGCATATTTAAAAATTGTTATGCTTATTTTGCATATTTTGACAAAATTTTCAAATTTCAAATTAAAAACTATAGATACATATAAAATTTCATATCCAAAAAACCTCTCATATGTCGTTATAATTGTTGTGTAAGTATAAACTATAAATAATACTATAAATCCGTATCGATCGTAAAACCCTCTGGATATCGACCGGAAGATAATAGTCGATATAGAATGATAAATTGTTTAGTGTTCAGTTCAGTAGATTATTATCCGTCGTTGTTTTTGCGTCTCGCCGTCTCGCAAACACGCAACGTCGAATCATACGTAAAACATAGTGAGAGTATATTTAGTAACATTGTATAATGCAGAAAGTACAACAATCTACGAGTAGCCGACTACAAAGTTTCGTTTCGGAGTTTAATGATAATGATGATGATGCAACATCAATTAAAACCGCTAAAAAGTATTTGAAAAAAAGTAATCTTCCATGTCAACTAACATTTATCAAATCAAATTTTGAATTTTTACCTCGAGCGATAACATTTTTAGAAAAAAGAGGTACTAAGCTGTCGGATTCGTTAAAAATAATTGAAGATACAAAAAATAAAATCAGTCACTTGAAATGTACAAAGGCTATACCAATTGTAAATAAAATGAACGATGTTTTAGATAAAAATTCTGGCTGTAATATTGTGTTGAAAATTTATAAAATATTAAGTGGTGAAGTGGACAATTTGGAAGGTTTGCCTGAAGATATGACAAATGATGATTTGGCATACTTTAATTATGCTCCAATTACTTCTGTAGACGTTGAACGGAGTTTCTCAATTTAAAAAAAATGTATTGTCCAGTAATCGTCGGAGATTTACATTCGAAAACATAAGAAAGTATTTAATCGTACAATGTAATTTTCAAGAAACTCAAAATGAAGCAGAATTAATTATTTAATTTTTACAGAAAATATATTTTTTTTTTTTATATAAAACAACTGTTTTATTTAAGTAGCAAACAAAGTTATGCCATTTAAAAATATTGTAATATTTATATATTTTATTGTATTTTATTTTGTTTTTATCTATTTATTTTCAATTATTTTATTTTACTTTTAATTCTCGGTTTAATTTTGCAAAATCTTAAGGTAAATTTCAATTGAAAAAATAAATAATAAATTTAAAAAAATTCAATTTTTAAATTTGTTTTTAATGCATATAAATGCATATTTTAGTGCTTATAAATGCATATTTTAATGATTTTAGAAGCATATTTGTGTATTTTTTAGAGCTATAAGTCCCTAAGCCTAATTTATTATTATAATAATATAATGATTGCGTAATCCACAGTGATAGACATTGGAAATTATCTAATTTCTTTTTTGCGGAATTCTGACTTTTCTCATCCAAGACTTTGTTCTGAAAACATTGATTCCAAGTCAGCTTGTTGTTTTTAAATGTTTTTAAACCCTTACAGAATAAAGATCTTCATGATGTTTGCCTAAAATATGGGATGAAAACTGTTAATTCTCTCGCTCGCATTGCTAGTCCTATTATGCAAGCCAGAAAGCATTTTTCGTTATTGATGCAATTATGCCCAATAGGTATCTAAGAGTTTTAGAAAAGATAATTTTGGGGAAAATAATATCCTGGAAATATTCCATTCTGGAAAAAGACTATTCGTGAATTTTGATTCAAGATAAATACCAGTAACGTTTTGTACTGCAGGAAGTTGAAAAATATGTTATTAAGATAGGATTACTGGTAAATCCGTGTTTCATTGCAGTTCGTTATTTTTTACTGACGTACTGATGTGACACAATGCCATTTCCTTAGATTTTTGATGTATTTTTTTTTTTTTGTTATAGCGTCAAAAGTGTATTATTGTATATTTTTATATCTTGTCACATGACAACAATATGACATTGTTGTAAATAGTAATATTTTACGTGTTAGTCCTCTGTTATTTTTACTGACGCTTTTGTCTATTGATAAAATTATTTTTTAAAACCAAATTTTTATAAAACATTTATGGCTGGATTTCAAGCTAAATAATACACTAAAATATATATAGTACTGAGCAAACTAGAATTATATTTCACAAAACTTTAATATAAAAACAGTATAAAAAACTTAACGTTGTTGATATTATGTATGATGTCAATTGTCAATGTTTGTGTTCTATCATAGAACTTATATGTGTATATCTAACAATAAACAAATATAAAGTAAAAGTATTCATACAACCATATATTATAGTCTATAGTTTTATGTCATTTCAAAAAGATTAAGAGTCGCACTGAATCAAAAAATCGTCCTAAACAACCTAGGGTATACATTATAATTTGGTATTTAATAAACCTAATAAAAATGTATACAATTTGTATTTAAAGGCATATTTTTTTTTTTAAATAAAAATTATATAGTTAATTTAATTTAAACTTTATCATAATGTTGATAGAAAACTTTACGATGTATAGTTTCGTTTTCAATGACATGATTTGCCAAATATTTTAACTTTTGCTGCATCTATTATTATACATATTATAATAATATGATAAGCAAATAACAATGGCTATAGCCTTAAGGTATAGTAAATATTAGATACCCATTATCCATTATAATCTGTAATTTTGTAAACGTGTAATCGGAAGATAATAATATAATATAGTAAATCATATTAATATAGGTGATATATAATATAAGTTTTCTGAAAACGAATCAGTTTAGTTATAATAAATAATAATATAATATACAATGCATAAATTACTTAGGCTCTTTGGGGGCAGTTGCTATTTTTTTTGTTTTGTATAATAAAATTGATAATTTTTTTATTTATAATAAATAATAATTTTTATTATTAAAAACTATTTATTTTCGGGAACTATGTAAGATTCAGGAAGAACACTATTAGGAAAATAAACCATTCGGGAAAAGGATGTTAGGGAATTTCGATATGGGAACAAAAGTCGGCTATGATTCTATATACTTACTCCGCTAATCATTACACTACAGGATAGTGGTGTTTAAAATCAACGACGAACCGTCTCGTACCTAAACACCAAGGAAAAGCTAATGGGAAATACGGAAATTACCTCTGACAGACTGGACGTCCAATCTCTAAAAGCGATACAACGCTTTCTGAGTACGTCACGTCTTATCCGAGATAAAATGTCGAAAAAAATATAATCCTGTAAGACAATACATAATATTATTTCTCTTATATTTCTCGACATTCAATCAGAGTTTAAAACAAATAACTAAGCGTTTCTCCGGTAGAGTGATGTAAAATTACTATCTATAATAGGTATCTACCTACCTACCACAGTTACTGTGGAATCAAAGAAAGAACCGACCACCTATTACCGTCGATGTAGTAAAGGTCGCGTAAAAGCTTTTAGAAATACGTGGATGAACCATTTGATTCGTTCGCTCGCAGTTAACCATTTATGGTGTAGCTGTTCAATTTAATACTCGGCCGGTAAGTGCTTATATAGCTATATGAGTATAGTATGTATAGATGGGCCATTACGAAATAAATAAATAAATACAACACAACCACATCGCCATATTATGGTGTACAAAATATTATATGTTATAGATGTTTTTAAAATTCACCTGTATTGGTACAAATTACAATAGTGGGGGGGGGGGGTATTACTTATAATAATATGGTATAGTAATAATCAGCTTTGGGAAAAGATAACCAAAAAATCATCTGGATATGATAAAAGATACCTAATTCATTAAAATTTTTCTAGTTAAGATAAAATATGACATAATTTTTTTTTTATCTAGATAAAGATAAAAAAGGTGGGTAAGTGGATGTCGCTCTGCTGTACAGTAGGTTACAAGTGGGTCACTGTATAATGGATGCTTTTAAATTTGAATTCAATGATACAATATCATTGTATAAGAAAAACGATTCTGAGCGAAGACGGTATGTTAGTCTAGGTTTAAGACAAATTATATACATATCTATGGTATTAAAAAAAAAATTGACCTAAAATAAATTCCAAATTAATCATATCACAATATCCATTATTTACTTATAACACGTTATACACCAACAACAAACCCTGATACTATCATATATATATAATAGTACACTTTAGAAGTTTCAAGTAGGTAAACACGAATAATATTATATAATCACAACAAAATAACTAGGTTTTTTAATATGTAATTTCGTCCAAATTTGAACATAAAATGACTATAAAAATAAACTGTGATTGTAAATTTTTTAGATTTTTCGGTAAGAGAATTAACTACTTACGTGGAATCTTGTTTTAAATTTTCAATCCTTAGCTATAAAAACTGAACATTTTATAATTTATTAATTACGATGATTAATAATTTTCGAGATTTTGAAAAATTCTATCAAAATTCGATGTTAAAATGCTTATTAAAAAAAATTGTGCCTATGTATTTTTAATATTTTTCAACTGATATTGTAACAATATATCAGGAGCCTTGTATTAAATTTTTACACTTTTTGGCCCAACAGATAAAACTTAATTGATATTTATAGAAAAAAAAAACTAAAAAAATTGAAAACTGAAAATGTCCGTAAACGGCTCAAAAAGTGTCAAAATATTTTCAAAATTGTAGGGTGTATAGGAAATGCTAATATAAACATTCAGTGAAATTTTCATGTATCTACAGTAATTCGTTTTTTAATTACAACAAAAAAAGGAAATGGCCACATGAGAAATCGAGTGAATATCCAATGTTGTAAAAATTTGAATTTCAAACGCTCATAAAAATTTAATTTGACTTTCCGGAAGAAATTTTTTTATTGATAAAGGTAGACAATCTCATGAGTAATCTTGTATTAGATTTTCAAATCTTAGATTTAAAAAGAAAAATTTTTACGAATTCTTAACTCAAAATAATTTGCTAATTTTCGTGATTTTTCCATATTTTGTCAATTTTTGAACTTTAAATGCTTATAAAAAAAAATTGTGACTAAGGATTTTTAATATTTTTCATCTGCCTTTGAAACAATATATTAAGAGCCTTCTATTAAATTTTCAAGCTTTCGCAACCAACAAATAAAATTTTATTGATATTTCTAGAAAAAAAACTAAAAAAAAACGAAAAATGAAAATGTCCCTAAACAGTTCAAAATAAATCAAAATATTTTGAAAATGTTATCGTGTATAGAAAATGCAAATTTAAACAACCAGTGAAAATTTCATGTATATACGTTCATTTGTTTTAGAGTTACACCAATAACCAAAATCGATTTTTTGGAAAATCAATTTTGCGTAAAAATTCCCGTTTTTCCTTAATTTTTATGTTGTTTTTCCCGGCGCTTGTGAAAACTACTGGGAAATTTAAATTTTGACCTCCCCAATGCACCAACGATATTCACTTTCCAATCGAACAAGATACTGAAGTCGAAAATCGAAGCATTATTTCGACTACTTATCGTGTACACAGATACAAAAAAAATAAAAAAATTAAAAATTAAAAAATAAAAAAATAAAAAAACACACATCATTGTAAAATCAATACATTCATCGTTTCACTCAGAATCTAAAATGCATATACATTTATCTAGATAAAAAATAGATCATTTGTTTTTAATTTATATTATAAATAATATAATTTATTACTTTATTAGTAATTACTAATTAGGTAATATTTATTAATTAATAAATCTTTAATGTCATTTATTAACTAAAATAGTATACAATTTTAATTTTTAATATAACTTAAATAAAAATAAAATAACAAAATAAAACTGACAATGTTTCAGTAAACATTTATTTTTTAACTATAATAATATTGGAATTTGGAGTCACAACTCGGTTCTCGTAAATTATTGGCTATTTCAGTATTAAAAAAATATTCATATTATTATATTATTTATCTAGATAAATTACCACAGATAACCATTACATTTATCTAGATGAGATAATTAGATAGTTTAATTATTTTTATCTAGATAAGATATTTAAAGAAATAATTTTATCTAGATAATTCCCAACTCTGGTAATAATAACCAACAGGGAAAGCTATAAAAACTAAATAAATATTATATCGAAGAATGGAACTGAAAATATGTAAACGTTCACAACATTTCAAATACCGAATCTTTGTTTTGTAAAAAAATTAAAATTAGCTTTCTTTGCTTTATTTCTCGGCATTTTATGTATATAAAAAAAAAAAAAAAAATAATGCAAATTCATGCCTTGCACAACCCGAAACCCTTAATATGTTCTCTGCTTTTAACGGTCGGTCGATCTTCCAATTCGAATTGCGTAAAATTTAATCTCAGACCCCTCAGCAAATATACATATTATTTGAGTAAAAATGTATGTGATTGATTGGCAAAAGATTTCGTGAACGATTTTCGAATATCGCGCCAACGTGAATAAACCACGATTCCTTTTCGTCTAGATTTTTGATATTGTACGGGGACAGATTACGATTAACTTAAATTTATATATTATACTATACAATGTATATGCATGACACAAGGACATTTTTCCATTTTCTTCGTTAAGTTTCTAATGCTTCGGTTTTGGCCAAGGCTTAACTTGGAATTTTGTATTACAAGAGTTGTAGTCCACGCCAATAAAATATAGCTAACGTGCCGTAGTTGTATTTTTTTTTTTTATATACATAAAGTCATAAGTAAAGTTTTTCCTTGAAGAATGAAAACCTCTTTCGAATATATTATATTTTATACGCATATTCCATGAGAAAACTTTTAGATCAGAATGCTAAACATGCGTAAAATAGGAAACCATTTGTCAATATATCTAAGAAACTTTTCAAGTATTTTCAATTTTTTCGTCTGAATATTATCATCTAGTCTATGATGGATAGTGTGGTATATTTATTTCATTTAACAGTGATGATATATAATACCACATATCATTATAATACGACTCTATAGAAGGTTCTAAAATAGTATTACATAGTACGAATTTACATAGGTAGGTACACGAGTACCTGCTTAGGTTTGAAATATTTTTCCACTTTTAAAAGTCTTTGAACACAAATCCTTATCATTTCAAATATAATTATAACTTTTAGTTCCATACTAGAAAAAAAATATCAATAAGTACCTACTAAAGTTCATAAATCAGATATCCAAATCAGTAATGAAAAATCGTAAATTTTTCGAGTAGGTATAAGTACTTAAAAAATATTTTAAAAATTGCATCGAAAAAACACACCGTTATTTGATTGCAAATGTTAAACATACGTAGGTAATAAATCAAATGAGTTGTTATGAGTATTTGGTTATTTCTGCCTACGCTTTCTTTCATAATACACGCAGAGTTACAGATAAAAATGTTATTCGATGTTTTATTTATTTTTTCATTCACACTTTAATAATAAACTCGTTCAGCAATCAACTACCATTTATTTATTAATGTTTAAAGTGAAATAATCCAGCTATTGTATAATACACATCGTATATTGCCTTGTTCATCATTTAGACTAGCTTCGTGCAATATTTTATCCTTTTTATTGACTTCGGAGTCATATTTCCCTTGGACTAGACACAGACCTAGCTAAAAATAAAAAATAAAAATCCACGTGACACTTGTTGATTGCCTTCCCAAGAGACGGAAGGGATGTCGGGGAATGTCGTATGGTATTTCTTATTCAGATTCCATCTCTGGTATCGTCCGTATTATGTTATATACGTATAAAAACAATGGCGACCGTATATTATGTCACCACTTTAATCTTACAAACAATTATCACAATAGACATGTTTCATGAATACTATCAAAATGTTAATACGCAATTTAATACAATTATATTATTTTACATTTTAGTACATTCTACATTCTATAGGTACATTAAATTTATTCATGTTCCATTAGGTTTTAATTAAAAAATATAAACTAATAAAAAAAAATTAATAAATTAACATAATATGTTGTATGCAAAACCACATATCCATAGTATATATATTATAAGAAGTATATAATTTAATAGTTTATGAGACAGTGGGTTTTTTTTTTAAATGGAACTAAACAAATATAAAACGCACATAAAAAAAAAGGCATGGAAAATGTACTGCTTCGTGTGGTTAGGTTAGATACCTAACCTATGTCCATTATGTCAGGCAATATTAATTAACTTAATATAAATTACAACAATAAGTTAACGTATGAACTTTTAACATCCTACTAAATTGAACTTCAACAGTTATTAAACGCTTTTGTGAGATTCTTTTTAATCTCGGGTTGATCAGAAAAACTTATTTACGATTTTATCTTAGGCATGCCCATTCAAAATTTACAAACAACAGTTTACTTTATTGTTTTAGTTATAGTACGTAGATACAAGACACGTTTACGAGGAAAATTTTAATTATACTTTATGAATAGACAGTATAATAAACGCAGGGTTTCAGAGAGACTATGCATAGACTATTCTAGTGAAAATTATTTTTATGTATTCAATTTATTAGAATATATCATAGTATTTGTTCGAAAAGGCACGATAAGTGATTGGCTCTTAATCGAGTTATATATAATAAACAGTAATTAGCTGGATGAAAATCTAATGACATATTTTTTATTTTTTCCTACATGATGACGTTTTAGACGATGAGGACAACGAGGACTTGGATATCGTTTGTTAACAAATAACGAGTGGTTAGACGGCTCTAATAAGTTGATGCAAGGTGAGATTTTTGTGTGAATCTGAAAGGTCAATTGTACGACGACCATGTATTGTGGCTGTCAATATTCAGTAGGTGTATGTTTATTTGTTTTATTTGGGCTCGTTGAGATTAGACTCTTGACGATAAGGATTTAAGAGGTACCTTTATTACGGACGTTAAATGTGGTAAGGACATCATATATGCTTTCATTTAAATTTATTTGCTACACATCAAACCTCATAAGTATAGTGCTAAGGTGTGTTTGTAGTTGTAAAGAAGCTGTTTGATGGTTTTCCTTTATGGATATGAGCATCTTATCATTAGGATAGTTGTAACGAGGCGACGGTGGTTGATCAGAGGTATATATATTGGAAAGTAAATAAGACTAGATAGCTCCTTGTGGTGCATATATGTTTATCGAGTAAATTGTTGGAGAAATATCATTATGAACTTTGTTGGCAAAGGAGTGGTTGTCTTAGTAGAATTTGTAGAACAGGAAATTCAAGGTGGAAGAATGTTACGAAGTTTTAGAAGAAGGCCTGGGAACCAGACACGATCAAAAAGCTTCTACATATCAAGCATAAAGGTAGAACAGTAAAGTTTCTTTTCCAAACTTAACAATATTAGTTGCAAGAGGCTGTGTATTTGTTGATTATTTGAACGTTTTTAACTAAAATTTAACGAATCAATAATCAGGAGTAATGTTACGGAAAAATATAGGGCAATATATTCATGTTTTTATAAATCAATACCGTTCATACTTAGTGTATCGATATAAGTTGATAATTTTTTCATTCAGTAAATTAGTATAATGATAGATATCTAATATTTTAACACTGATCTTACTAGACATGAATGGCGCAACTAAGGACATTTTTCTGGGGGGACAAAATTGTATCAGCAACACAAACCTTGATAATTAATGTTTTAAACTAATTATGTTTAATATCACCTACAAAGTCAGTACTTATAATACAATTAGTGATAAATTTAGCATCATGATTAGACATTTAAATCACAGATACAAATTTAAATATTAAAATTATAATATTTATCGTCTATAGTGACAAAATACTCTCCAATTCAATATCCCATATATATCTACATATTATTATTATATGTATATTTATCAAGTATTGTATACACCTTCAACTATAACCAATTATCATATGTATTTGAAAATGACGAGTCATCATATTAAAATTTAAAAAAAAAAATATAGATAGGTATTGTATGAAGTGCCTTAAGCATCATACTTATCGATGTAAAATATTACTATAGTGATTGTATACAGATTGCAACGTGACTAGAATGCTTAAACTAACTACATAAGTAAGTATGTACATTTGCCAAGTTGTAAATTTAAATTAAAAATCAGGTACTTACAAGAAAATGTTGATAGTACCACGTAAATATTTGTACAAGTAGATAGCTACTTGTTACTGGCATAGAATATCACAGATAACGTTTTTTCACCAAATGTAATTTTAAGATTTATTTTTTCATAATTATTTTTACATAGAAATTATATGAACATTTTATGTACCCTGTTGCTTAATGGGATTTTTGTGTTTGAATTTCACATTTTTTTGCTTATTTTTTCCCAGAATAATATTTAAAAAGTCGAAGGAACAAAATACCACGGGCGCTTTCTACTCGCTTCTCATAACATGCATATATATATGTGGGTATTTAACTCAAAAACCGTAAAAAAGTAAGTTATTACTATTAAATTGAAAAAGTTACGTCGACAACAAACAAAATTTACTTGAAAATGCAAATAAAATAAATATTTTTTTCTTATGCTCCCGGGGCTTGAAACGTTCAGGAAATAAAACTCAAAGGATATTGAAAAAAACCATTAAATATAAATGCACCTAATTCAACGAACAATTAAAATGTTCCAGAAACTAGTGATATAATATCCACCATATTTTTCTCACGTTATTGCTAAAATATGATTTTTTTTGAAGTTAAATGAAAGAATTCATTTAAAAAGTACGTCCACGCGTCAACAATCAAACGCATTTTATAGATGTGGTTCATATAATAGGTTTTTTTTTAATTTAAAAACAATTTTTTCTATAGATAATAGTAATACAGAATAATAATATATACGCGTTGAGCAAGTTTTTATATTTGGTTTATTCTGGTTTTATATTTTTAATATTTAATTTTTTAATTTTTTATTTATTCGTATGGCATAAATAACACATTTACATTTTAAAAATAAATTTGTAAGTAATATTAATAACAATACATTATAATAATATATAGTATTTAGACAAATTTAGATTTCTATGTTCAAGGCCCTAATCCATTCAATTGCTTCCTTCGTAACTTTATTTATTCCATTGAAGTCCTACTCGAATTAGTGATAATAAAATACAACTTAAGTTGTAGTAATTATTTTATTTTTTAACTTACATTATGCCGATGACACCATAGTTTTTGCGGACACTATTGAGGGCCTTCAAATACTTATGGATGAAATAACAGAGTCTAGCATGAGATACGGACTTTATATAAATACAAACAAAACTAAATTTATGATTATAAGCAAGGAAGACATCACAGGAGTCCACATAAACATAAATCAAATCAGAATAGAGAGAGTACATAAATACCAATATCTTGGCACCGTCATTAACGAACAATGGGACAATGCAGAAGAAATCAAGTGTCGTATTGGAAAAGCCAGAGATGTATTTAATTCAATGAGTGCGTCATTCAAGAGCCACGACCTATCTCTACATTTAAAAATACGACTACTGAGATGCTACGTGTTCTCAACTCTTTTGTATGGTGCAAAAACTTGGACTCTAACCAAAGCGACTTCGAATAAGTTAGATGCATTTGAATTATGGTTATACAGAAGAATTTTGAGAATATCATGGACTGAGAAGATTACCAATATTGAGGTATTGCGTAGAATGGGGAAGGAAAAGCAATGAATGGTAACAGTTAAATCCAGAAAACTCCACTACTTAGGACTTATTATGCCGAACAAGCGTAGATATGATCTTCTCCAATGTATCCTACAAGGGGAAATAGATAGCAAAAGATCGCCTGGAAGAAGAAGAACATCGTGGCTAGCCAATCTAAGAACATGGTTCGATAAAAATTCAGTAGAACTATTCCGGAGTGCAACTGATAAAACTCGTATATCAATGATGATCGCTAACATCCGAAACGGATCGGAACATTAAGAAGAAGAATTAGTTTATTATTTTCAATAACTTCGTTATCCGAACGATGAATACGTCTTAAATATAATAATACAATTTTATCTGGCCATAAAAACAATTAAACATGTAATAGCAACAATTTTACACGAAAACACGTAATTACTAAAATAGTAACTGATTACATAATAACGAAAGTATTTGGCCCAACTCACCATTGAGGTGTAACCTCGTATTGGTGAGTTGGAGTCTTACCAATTAATTAATTATATATTAATATTTAGTTGAACAATCGTAAGAAAAATAAAAAATAAAAATAAACGCTAAGATAGTAGTAAACAAGTATAGAATAAAAGAGAATTAAAAGAAAAGATAGAGGTGATTTGATTTTTGTATGTAAGAAAGATATATGATAATAGGAAACAAGTAGAAAATTAAGTTATGTATGTATGAATTTTTTAGCTATATGTTTTTAAGAAGTTAAGAATTTTGTATATGATTGACAGTTTAAAATATGAGGAAGAACGTTATTTATAAGTTCAAGGCGACAAGGCCTAATTTAAAAAAGTATCTACTGGATTTCAAAGTTTTGATTGTGTTAATAGTTATTTTATCATTTTGGCGAGTTATCCGTGTGATCTGATTAAATTCTACTATGTTTAGTTTATATGTGAAATAAAATGCATTTCTATAAAATAATTGTTTTACGTTGAAGACATTCATATCTTTAAATAGTTTTTCTAACGAGTAGGTTTTTGGTTTATTTAGAATTATTTTTATTATGCTTTTTTGTGCTGTTAATAATTTGTTATGCGCCACTGTTCCAAGTCCACCCCAGGCTATAATGCCATATTGTAATAACGATTGAGTCATTGAAAAATAAACCACACGTAACATAGGTTTATAAAGTAATTTTGCTAGCGTTTATATATAATTCATTAATTTTCCGCAATTTTATTATTAAATTTTGAATTTAAAAATCTCATTTCATATGCTGGTCGAATATGACGCATAGATATTTAATATTATCAGTTTTTTTTTATTATATCCCACAAGTCATTTTTAGTCTAAGATCTACAGCTTGGATTATGTATTTTATTTTCATTTATTAACCGTTGGGTTCTTTTGTCCTGTTTAAAGGTTACAAAATTGGTTTTGTTCAAATTTAGTCTCAAATTGTGCTTATAAAATAATTTGTTGATAGTAGCCTTGATGTCAGCCTCGGCGTATTGATAAGCCTTTTTAGAATTACTTTCGGATATTATCAGAGCCGTTTCATCAGCATATGAAAAGAGTTTGAAGTGTATGCTCGCATTAATAAGCTTCCAAGTTCTGCTACATATTATGTTATATATATTATAGGCGATAGTACAGTGGCTTTGGGTACTATATTGTAGATTATTAGTTCGCCACTAAATGTATAACCTATTTGTTCTTGTTGTTTTATATTTTTTAAATAGGATTCTAAAAGTCTTTAAGGTTTGTTGACTATACCTATTGATTGTACTGTACTTAACAGTTTGTCGTATACGATGCTGTCAAATACTTTAATCGGGTCCATTAATATTCCTAAAGATTTGTTTTTTTGTTCTGATTTGGAATATAAGTCTTTGGAGAGTTGGACTAGTGCATCGTCAGTACCTAAATTTTCTCTAAAACCATATTGGGATTTAGGTATATTAAAAAATAAAAATATTGTTAGTAATAATTATAAAAATACAGTCAATATTAATAATAATAAAAATACATTTAATAAATAGGGAGGAACCTATACAACTACAGTCAATAATAATAAAATGTGAAATAAAATAATACTAATAAACAACAATAACGAGTATAGAACAGTTTAGGTATGTCTATCAACATTTGTTAAGTCTTAAAACACAGAAGTATTTCAATTGGATATAATACAGATAAAAATAAAATCAGCAATACAAATTCAATTCGCCTATCATTTATTAATAATAGATGTATTTTTAATGAAACTAATTTTGAAAATGAAACTTCTAATACATTAAGAAGAAAAGGACGATACTGTAATGTAGACAATTGGTAATTTTATCTTAGTAAGTTAATTTTACATTTAAAAATAAGATATACGTCACATGAATGTGAATTTTCTTCTAAAGTACCTAAATTGTATACGAATTAAATAATTATTAACACTAGTAATAATTACTTTAGAAAGATATCAAAATTAAAATTAATCGTTTTAGACATCTTGACACAACTCACAAGACTGCAGAATAAGCAAACTTCAAACTTCAATTATTTTGTAAATCATGATAATAAACGTATCCCGGGGAGGTTGTCAAACGGGGATTTTGAGATTTAAGGTGGAAATTTTTGTTACAAATGGTTGCTATTGCTTATAGGAGAAATAATAAGTAGAAATTAGTATTTATTATGTTATTTGTATTTTGTTGCCATTGGTCAATCGGGCGGATCAGGTGCAAACATGTACGAGATCCGGCGTAGTCGGATTGCCTACCAGGGAGTCTGAGTTGCATCCAAAAGGAGTTGAACAATCACAATTTTTTTAAAGTTGTAATTTTTTACAGGTAACGAACTGCGCGGGATCAGCTATAGTGACTAATAAAATAAAATTTATTAATATCAATTATCAATATACTAGAAATACAATTTCGAACATTTACATTTACATTTACTTTACGAACCACATACATTTTTACTAATTTACTTGATGGACAGTGAGGGTGGATGCACAATAACTTTAATTCACCTTTTGCCAGACGCATCGTCGGTGATCTGGACGCTTTATTGAATGAGCACTTATACAATAACAATCAATAAGTCTCAAGGCCAAACGATGTCTATTTGTGGCTTAGATTTGGGCTCAGCGTGGCTCGATTTGGGTTCTCGTATGGGTAAACAATCCAGTTTGTTGTGTTGGGTAAAGATGGACCCACTAAAAATATTGTACATTCCATTGCACTAAGAGATTTGATAGTGATTTTTAATTTTCATAATGTGTGATAGAGATCTAATTTGAAATTTATTACTTAAGATAATAAAAGTACAATGAATTCAAAAAAATGAATATTTGGTGTTTTTTTATTGTTCACAGTGCACCATTCCTCTTTCAGTCATATAATATCAGTATTACAAATCAACACAAAACTACTGTATAGTAGTATAATATAAAATTGGTATTTTTATGATTTTTTTCAGAACGAATTTGATAGCACTTGAAATGTAAATAGAGTGCTATACGAGCCGCAGTCATGCTGGGTTAGATCATTCTTCAGTAAAATATTATATTGTGAACTTAATATATTAATATTTAACTCGTTAAAAAACAAAAGCCATATAACAAAACACATATTATTATATTCCTATCACACGTCCATATACATTAATTATGTAACGTAACAAAATCGTACATTATTATAATATACGTTTGGTTTTGACGATTTTGTTATATTATATTCGACAAGCATTTAAAAGTGACTCTTATAAGTCCTAATGGCAATTGGCAAATAGTATTCAACTGACAAAAAGAGTAAATTCTTATTGATCAACACGTGTCTATTAATTTTCAATTATATATTTTTATTTATTTTTTTTTTTTATAGCTAGTAACAACACAACAAATTATACATGATTAAACCTTTTTTTATTTGTTGCTTTCAATATCATGCCTTATAATATAGTGTTTACACTTTAAAGTGATTTCAAGAAATCGTAAATAATATTTTTTATGCAGTTTTAATTTAAAAAAATACATTTATTTTTTCATTCTGGAGTGATCATGCGGTGCACATTTTATTTATTAATTTTTTTAATGATATAAGAGATATACATGGTATAGTTTTTACCCGCACGCTCTTTTGAACATTTATTTTTCATGAAATGATCAAACATTATAATAGGTACACAGTTTACACAAGAAGGTATGTTCAGATGTTGTGAAGTAGGTAAGTTATCGATTTTTTTTAAAAATAGTAATGTTTAATTATTAAATTAATTGCATTCAGTCTATGCTTTATATTATATACTCATTTATAAAATATGAATGTGTGTATTTTACTATTTAGTTTTATTCAAAAATAAATTTTATTACCTGTATACCTCGAAAGAAAAACTGTAATTACAATTATATATATATTAAATTCCACGTGTTTTAATATTGTTAGATTTTCATAAACTAAAACCAAAGAATTCTTCGTGTTTCATTCTGTATAAATTAATTTAAATTTTGCTTTTTAATTGAAGTTCTGAATGTGAGTCTTTGAACTCTTTTTTCAAATTGTATTTTACAGTTTAATAGTTGTAAACTGGAAACGTTTGGACCATAAAATAAAATAGGTTTCTAGCCTCACTTATTTTTATATACAAGTAGGTAGGTACTGCAAAAAATTAAAAAATAGGATAGCTTCACAATTTTTATTATTAGTTAACTCCAGACCCACATAATCAACCACCAAAACGTAAATTTTTGTTAACAATTATTTTTAACTGAATTTCATATTAATGTATTAATATTTTTGTAACAGTTATTTAATATTAAAACTATAACTACTAAACTACACATTCAATTAATTTCTATTCTTTGAAAGTAAAGTATTATAATATTGAAAAAACATAGTGAAAATAAAGTGAAAACATTTGTGCTCATAACAGACGATATTATAATACATTATAAATGCCATTGTTGTAAAATAAAAAACTGAAATAAAATAAATGGAAAAGTTTGTTGTCACTTTGTTGGTATTTGTTGAAGTAAAACTCTATGATTAAATAAATATTTTTTTGCATGAAATATGTATAGAGAACGAGCCGCGTTCCGAGTTGAAATGATGTATACTTACTTTATTTTGAAAGCAAAAAAGAATAGCTTTGAAGTTCTTCTGTTCCAAAAATATTTTACTTATAATAATTCACTAAACTAATAAATTGGTGTATACATGTTTCGAATATATTTGAAAAAAAAACATTTATATTTTTGTATGAATTTTGATATACAGCGATGATTATGCAAATAATTTGCAATATTATTATTCTTTAATGGTGCTTAGCATAAACCGAGTTGTATGTTTCTTTTGAGAAATACCAACAAATCAGTCTACTTTAAAAATGTCCAATCGTTAATTTTAAATGTTTTTTTCTATTTCTGTGAGCTTGAGTATACTGTTTTTTTTTGATTTTACAACGATGAGTGTGTTTTTTTTTAAATTTTTTAGTATCTTTAATCACCTTTTAGGACAGTAAAAGTGCTTAGATTTTCTTCAACAGTATCTTTTCTGAAAGGAAAGTGAATCTAGTTAGTACTTTGGGGGATCAAAAGAAAATAAAAGAAAATTTTTACAGTAGTTTTCAAAATCGCCTTGAAAAACAAAAGAAAATTAAAAAAAAACTGAAATTATTACGCAAAATCTATTTTCGAAAAAATTGATTTTGGTTTTTGGTGCAACTCTTAAACAAATGACCATGTAAGTACATGACATTTTGACTGAATGTTTATATTAGCATTTTCTTCTCACCATAACATTTTCCAAATATTTTGACTTATTTTGAGTGGTTTACGGACATTTTCAGTTTCCATTTTTTTTTCTATAAATATCAATAAAATTTTATTTGTTGGTTAAAAAAATTTAATAGAAGGCTCCTTGTATATTGTTCAAATGCAGATGAAAAAAATTACAAATCTATAGTCAACATTTTTTTTATAAGCATTTAAAGTTCAAATATTGACAAAATACTTAAAAATGACGAAAATTTGCAAATTATTTTGAGTGAAAAATGTATAAAAGATTTTCTTTTTAAATCTAATATTTTAAAATGTAATACAAGATTCCTCATAAGTTTGTCTAAATTTATCAAAAATAAAAATTTCTAGAAGAAAGTCAAATTAAATTGAATTATATTTTTACAACATTTGATATTCACTCGATTTCTCATGTAACGATTTTCTTATTTTGTTGTAATTAAAAAACGAATGATTGTAGATATTTGAAAATTTCACCGAATGTTTATATTAGCATTTCCCTTACACCATACAATTTTGAAAATATTTTGACTTATTTTGAGCTGTTTACGGACATTTTAAGTTTTCTAGTTTTTTTTCTTTAATATCAATAAAATTTTATTTGTTGGGTAAAAAAGCGTGAAAATTTAATGCAAAGCTTCTGATATATTGTTACAATAGCAGTTGAAAAATATTAAAAATGCATAGGCATAATTTTTTTTTATAAGCATTTAAAGTTCGAATTTCAATACAATTTATCAAATTTAAAATTTAATTATTATTTTGTAGTTAATAATTTATAAAAAGTTAAACTTTTATAGCTAGAGATTGAAAATTTAAAACAAGTTCCCCGTAAATTGGTTATATATAAATTACTTTATTTTAGGTTTTATTTGACTTAATTTCGTTTTCGTGAACTTTTTGTTGACATTTTTCAAACTTAACTGAATATTTTTAGTGCGATATTATAAATTGTTGTTTGTATATTATTAGATAGTATTTCGACAAGCGACAATTAATATATTATTATATTCCAGTTAATATATTTTGTTAAAATCTCAAAGTACTACACAACACGGATAATAAATTATTCATAATAACTAATAAGGTATAACGAGCGTGATTTGGAGGATTTACGATGCTATTGTTACTAAAATTGTATTTATAAAAAAGTTATTTAATTTATAGTATACTTATATTATTGTTGATATTTGTTTTTAATTTTTACTTAATATTCTATTTACTGATGTTTTCTTATGATGTGGTTTATCTGCTATCTGCAGCATATTCGTATTATTCGTAAACTAAACAGGTAAATATAGGTAATATGTAGGTAATACTAATACTAGTATACTAGTAGTATATAACGCTTCATTGGATATATTATGTATTATATTTTTATCAAAATGGTATAAGTACGATATTATATAAATTAATTTCGTTTATTCAAATATTTATTATAATTATAGTAGAGTATTCAAACTAATGTAAGTACTGTTTAGTTTAAAATACTGATTAAACTTCATAAAAAAACAAATTATAAAAAAAATATATTCATTTCACGTAAATATAAAATAAAAAAAAACTTAAGTGAATAAAAAACAACCATAGATAAAATGGATGTCTATATTTATATTTTTATGTCGATTACAAAATTACAATGATACAACGAAAAAAATAATAACGTTAAATCTGAAATATACCTTTGATTATAATATGAAACTAGCTTTGTTCGGAATCCAAAAAGCATATTGCTCGAAATAATTAATCGTTCACTACTACACGGCTAGAGTATACAGACGAAGCATATTTCGCATAATTTTATTAATACTTGATTAGAAATTGTAAGTATAAATTATATCGTTCGACAACAATAACTATATTATAGACATGCAGCAGTACACAATAGGTTACAGCTCTAGCATAGTATTGTTATATTAATATAATATTAAGGTTCATTTACCATTTCCACCGAGAAATAATCGTTTCCCCTCTCTTCGACAGACGATTACGGAAACGGGAAAATTCATCAAAAACCGAAGAACTTTAGCAGGTTTATCTACGCTGAATTATTTAATTAAGAGAAACAAGTACGAGAGTTTTGATTTTATACCCCCAAACACTCAACATAATTTAGTTTACTTTATGCGAACCTTTCGATATGACTTGAAAAGTTTGAGTAATTCGTGATATACCGACTATAGATATTATGTTCTGTTTAATATAGCTCACATATCGGAGAAAATAATTTGGTTACCTAGTTATATCGTAGCTATGTATTACATGGTTTGAAACCTCATCATAAAGTAAAAAAGATTCTCTTTTAAATCCGTAGGTATATTTAATATGTCTAAAAAGAAAAAATAATACCGAAGGTAGATTGGTATCATATTAGCACTCCCAAGAAATGTCATTAAGTTATAAATACCATATTATTATAATTGCATTGTGTCTTGTTTAATAAGAATCAACATGAATGATGAACTATGACATTCATCTTTAACTATGATATTATCTGCCTAAGTATATTATATTTTATATTCTAGAAAGTAGAAATATTCCATTGTCATTATAATAATATTATACTCTAAAAACATATAATATGTTTACTAAAAAATTTTTTAAAAACATTTATTATTATCATGATAATGCGGGATATAAGCCGTACATAAATATTGTTCTACGTTTAATAAAAAGTGTCAAGACATCATATTTTTATAATACCGTACAATAATATACTATTTATATAATTCCTACGGTCTACGATGAAAAAAACAAAACCGCTTGTAACCAGAATAAAAATTGATACATATTTCATGATACAATTCCATCCTTATTATGCACCAAGAGCATAAACAAATATTTGTAAAGTTTTAATAAAGACTATAACATTATAGCGGTAATTGCAATTTTTAATAATTTTGTGGCAGTGAATTTTGAAATTTGAAATATTCTAATAAAAGTAACTGCACACGACCATAGGTGAAACAATATCGATATCTATAACCAGGGCATATAATAGACACTGTACTGTGTTATGGCCAAATCGGGTGACTGTGGCCTTGAAGACGGTCTCGGGGGGGGGGACGTTATCAATTAAATATTTCATATCAATATTATAAATTATTTGAAAAATGTCAAATAACAATATTATAATATTTAGTTCATATTCCATTGCAAAATGTATAGAATTATACTGAAACTGACAATACCATGCATAAAAAACTTTGAATACATTAAAACGGTCGTCGTCTGTGGTCAATGGATTGTTTCCGTTCATATAATTTTGTAACAAAGAGGGGTACATTTCCAACATTCTATCAGATTACGGATATGGTACAACTTTTAGAGTCCAATACTTCATACCGAAGGGATACAGAAATCCGATCAGCTGATCGAGACTAGCTTCTATATATTATCATTCTGTGATATAACTAATACCTACTTGGTAATAAAAACAAAACAATTTGCACCTACACGCATGCATACCTACGACCTGCGTACCCATTATTATAAATAAATTAGATATGATATTATAATATCATATGAATTGATATATTATTTTAATAACCTTTAATTGGTAAATGTGGTATGCTGGTATATATTATAAACAAATACTTTTGGTATATTCCGTTAATTTATAATTATAGCATTAAAATATGTATTATTTGAAATATTGAAAATTTACAAATCGTAAAATTAATTTTCAAAAACTTGTGCTCCAGGCTTTGCACATTAATCTGTCGGGATTATTACCAGGTGTGGAATTCACAAAAAACCATAATATGATAACATAATATTATGTAATTGATGCTCAGGAATTTGATTTAAGAAAATAAATCT
The DNA here is from genome assembly GCA_949089665.1 of Macrosiphum euphorbiae. Taxonomy (NCBI): domain Eukaryota; kingdom Metazoa; phylum Arthropoda; class Insecta; order Hemiptera; family Aphididae; genus Macrosiphum; species Macrosiphum euphorbiae. Next base: position 13,004,528 of record CARXXK010000001.1, on the reverse strand, counting down.
AGATTTTTTTTTAAACTCAAGTGACAGAATACCATTTTTGTTCTCGGTGAATATAACAAGTGTTTTCCTCGGAACAATGAACCCACTGTAAAAATATTGTTAAAAATAAATTAAATGTAAGAAGCATTATAAATATCTGGTCATTGATTCCTATTAATATATAATATTGAAAACTCGTATAACTTTGATCACCTTAGCGTAACAATATAAACTTGAAAGCTGCATTGAATAAATCACCGACAAGGAACGATTCCAAGCAAAGATTAACAAAACTCTTAGAGCAGTTCCACTTTCGTTAATAAACAAAAACAAAATTAAACATTGTAAAACCGTTACACTTGGACAAATAAAATACAGGGTGTAACAGGAAGACCTGACAGATGAAATTACTTTTGTTCTCTTCAATATTTTTAAGTTTTTTTTTTATATACAATTTATAGTTACTTGCCCTACACGTATATACAAAACAAATTTAATTAAAATATTTTTGGAAAAATACAAAATAGCCAATTTGTAAATCTGATTAACAATTTTGATGGTAAGAACATTTATCTAAGTCAAGTAGTTTATTTTTTAGAATTTTTTAAATATCAATATTTTTTTGAGTAAATTAATTTAGAACGTAATAACTTTTTTCAGCTTGACATGAGTATATTTCTTGAATTATTTATTAACTATATCATTTTCACAATTTTTGTCATACGTTAAAGTAGCGTAATTTCATTTTCAAGTCTTCCTGTTACACTCTGTATAATAGAAGTATATCCAACAATTTTGACTTTATCATAATTTATAAGTAATCGTGACTGTTTCTAATTTTTAACACATTTTAGATCAGTGGTTGCCAACCTCTTCTATTCCACGCCCCTTAGTAAATTGTCAACGATCTCACGCACCCTTCCTATAAATTGACAAAATACTAATTTAAGGCATAAAACGATTAAGTACCTCGGCGAAGATTATGAGTGTTTAGCGGCGTGAAACACTCGTAATCTTTATCGAAACCCGATAACCGGTCGTCCGGTCGTTATTAATTTCTATTTTTTGCCATGCATTGTAAAATAAAAATTATTAAATACACACAAATTTTACTTTATGGTAACTGCTTGCGCCTCCCCAGCAATGTGGACACGACCACCAGGTTTGGAAACACTGTTTTAGATAATCAATTGATTTTATTTTATTTAAAAATAGAAAAGGGAAGTAGATAACTGCTCTGCAGTACAATAACGGTGTCCTAATGTACCTACCGCCATTGAGTATATCACCTTAATGAATAATGTGTTAAGGTTGTCGGAGACGCTGCGTTTTTTTGTACAAAAACATTTCTTACAGGAAAAACTCTCATGCACTGTAGAATAATCGGATTTCGTTTATTTCTTTTTTAATTGAAAGAAGAGAACAATTGGCGGGAGGGATCAAAGCCCGATTTTATAAGTTGTAATTATGGAAGCTAAAATATGCATTTGAATAATGCACAGTATTTGTTCTTTTTCAAACGTATTTTTCTACCACTATTTAAAGTAAAATAAAAATTCGCCCTTTGATCCAACCACCTGAAAAATGTACTCTTCTTTAAATTAAAAAATAAATTAACAAAATCCGACCATTTTAAAGGGCGTGAGAGTTTTTCCTGTTAAGTCTTTTTGTTGATAAAATACACCGCATAAATCCCCCCCCTAAATAGGTATCGAGCTATAGATTAGTGGAAAAGTGTTATAATTAAGGTAGTAACTGAAATATAAAATATAATTTTCAAATTTTATAGAATTTCGTAAAATTGAAGATATCCAGCATCGACACTATCTATATTTGAGTTCAAAATTCATTGCATATGATATGAACAATTTTGACAATTTTGGACTAAAACTTCTAAATACGTGCCTATATTATATTATTAAGTTTATTTCATAATATTATATTCATAGGTATTGTATATTGCTATATTATTTTAATTTCGTTTACTTTTAGTAATAGTGCAATACGGTAGGTGTCATGCAACACAAGATGTATGTAAAAGTGTTTAAAATTAATCTAAATAAATTAAAAATGTCATTGCACATAATAAAATATAATAGATACACCTAGTATACGTCAAAGTTAAGTAGGTACCTACAAATATTTTTCAATATTCTATAAATTACATAAAAAAAAACTAAAATCATTATTTAACGAGGGAATATCCATATGTCTTATCAAAATTCAAATTTTTACCGCTCATAATAAATATTTATGTAATTACACTCTTCTTTTATTTTTTTTTTTTACGAAATTAACAACTTACGAGGAACCTTGTAATAGATTTTTGATTTTTTTTACTAAAAAAAAGGTTTTCATTCACACATTGAAAAATACTGAAAGAAAGTAGACAATTTCAAATATCTATACAGAACACATTTTATAACATTCACATCTGACACACAGTTTATCTCAATGATTTGGAAACGCAAATTACAAATATTATATTTATCGGATCAAATTCTGTCAACAACAGGTAGATCGTCAACTATAATAGAGTCACTATCACACTGTCTCCGAAGTTTGTGGGAAGAAACATATTTCGGGTTAGGTAAAAATCCATATTATTATTTGATAACTGTATTGATTCGTACTTTAATGTAATTCGATGATTTAATATTCATAATTTTCAAATATAAGTGGCACACTCGCTACTTACAATTGACAATTGATTAACATAAATGTATGAAAACTTAAACATTAGCCATGATAGGTACCTGCACTGCAGCAGGGTAATGTTAACGCTTGCCGGTTGATATTAAAATATTATGTTACTATAAATTATAACACTGATATTAACCAAAGTGAGTGGCAAATTTCTTATCGGCTTATTTGTTGATACATTATCCAACACTTAACCATTATTACCGGCACATAGGTATAAACCATCAAACATGATGTGGCAGCAAGAATTGAAATAAGTGAACATTTTGTTGTTATATAATTAAAAAATCATCGTGTATTCGCATGTTCATAATTGATGTAGGCTTCGCTGAAAATAATTACCTTGACGTCTCCTCCTGTGGAACAACGTCGAGGTATTTGTATTCTTTGAATAATGAGAGCACTCAAAATGTTCTTACCATTATACGTGTATAAACGGAAAAGTACTTAAGAATACTCGATTTGCCGAGGGAACTTAACAGTAAAATAAAACGAATACCTCGGTGTCGGAAAAATAGATAGTATTTTGTGTCTAGAAAACTAAATTGTTTGGGCAGTGCCTAACTACACTCTCCTGCACTCTATTAAGTATAAATTATTTCTGTATACACAGACAATGTGGTGTAATTAATTGTTATTTATTCAATATTGTAATGAAACCCACATTTATTGTTAGTACTTTTATATTGTATAACACTTACCTACCAGTAATAATAGTTGTATGTTCGTTTTCAATTTAATAAGATATACCTATTGTAATAAGACGGGAACCTATTAATTTTATTTTTTCAATTCGTGTATACATACTATTTTATTATAATTGTTTTGGGTTTAAAACAAATAACACGAATTGCTAGTATTGGATTTATTTTTAATATTTATAAGTTTTCTATTAAGTATATTGTGGGATGTTCGTATTCTTTGAACAATGAGAAGACTCAAAATGGTTTTACCAACATACTTGTGTAAACGGAAAAGTACTTTAGCATACCTACTCGATTTATGCAATAGGTATCTACTACTTGTTATGTATTATATTTAAAATAAATATTGTTATCAACCTGAAAATGTTTTATGAATTCTTCCCGATTAATTATACAAAATATCATTTTTACTATCAAAAATTCTTTGATGTTTACCACCTATTATATTTACTATATTATACTTATGTTTGAAATATATATTGTAGGTACTGTTGTACTACTTAATTACTAAACTTTAAATGAATGAAATATGAATAATTCAAAGTCAAGTAATATTGTTGTTAGCACGTTACTATAAACTGTTGGATGATTTTAAATATTTATTACATAAATATTAAGGTAACGTAAACATTATGATATCTGAGGAATTATGTTGAGGATTTGATGGATTTTCATACCTATGATATTTTATGCCATTGCTATATCCCTACCATCCATCAAAACAATTACGTTTTCGTTTGATAACATTTCAATTATTCAACACAAAACGCAGCCATTCAAAAAGGAATAAATAAATAAATAATTTTAATTCGTCAAAGAGACGTATACTTGCCATCTAGTCTGCAGATATGCCATATTATTATCATTGTTCGCAGACAGTTTTTCCACTCGTATTGTCATGAGTACTATAATCTCGTCGGCTTAATATCTTACTGCTCTATTACAATAGACGTCCTATGTGTAAATATAATATATTTGTTAAGTTATAAAAATAATAAAAGTCATTTTTATACAAAACGTTTAACTTCAAAAAATAGTATACATATATTATAGGTAAGTACTATAATCTACCTAAATAGTTCTACAGAAAATATAATATTTGAATGCATTATTAATATTATATAGTATATACTTTTAGTTTTCAAGCAGAATATTAACTATCATAAAATTAAAAATGGATTATATTTTATGTTCTACTATGCTGTTAATATTATTATTTATATTCCTTATTTTTATTTGTCACAATGTATTATTCTACAAATAGCTAGGTATATACATTTTATAAAATAGTAACTGTGTCTAATTGGCAACACACTTGATGAACAGTCCGCTTTATAATGTTTTATTATTTAAAAAATGTTGTTTATATAGTTTATTATTATATACCACATTTTCTGTAATAGGGTGCAAGCGGTATACTGGATATTCTAGTTAAGGTCTTACTAAATTCAACAATAATAAACAATTTAGTGATTAATGACAATAATAAATCAGAGCATTCGATTTGGGTCCCTTACACAAGGACTAGGGACACAGTCCTTGAAAATGTCAGGGTAAGACCTAAATAAAAATACCTAATAATCTAAAACAGTTGCTGCATACGGTTTTATTTTTCTGGTACCCGTTTACCTAAATCGAGACCGGTGAACTGATTCCTTTCTTGATTACTTTTTTGTTGTGGAAAATGAGAAAAATGAAGAACTTATGAATGAAATGATATACAACTACAACACAACTACAACAAAAACCTCATTAGTAGATACGAAATTTCAAAGCGATGTTTTTCAAACGTTTACCTACTATCCACTAGTATACGTGTATGAAAAAAAGACAACTATGACGACATTAATTAATAACTAAATCAAAATAGTTTAATCTACTTTGAATATTCATCATAGCATAATAAATAGAAATACCTATGACCATTTCTGTCCAAATGTAATACGAATACCTAACTAAGAAAAAAAATTCTGGGAGCCGCAACCTGGCGGTAAAGTTAATAGACTGAAGTTCATGAATTAACTACATAATATGTGTGTTAGAAATCAATTCATACGTCTCCCAAAATAACTCAACTGGAATCAATTAATAATTAAGTTTCGGAAATGAATTCACCCACACCGCTCACACTAATTGACTCCCGAACGATTATAATAGTTAAGTTCTACACGATTTCTCGTCATTTGGACATGGTCGGTACGACGCAAGTCAGTATAACTTTATAAGATGCAATATTATTTAGACACGTGTGAATTTGAATCATTTTTTTAGAGCAGATATAATAACAGTACAACTTGTAACTTTGGAATATTTTGATTTCATAACATTTATGTTTATGTTCGTATCATCGTTAAATGTTAATAGCAAACGTCATATAAATAATGTTTCACATAATATGTCGAAATAATCACGTCAAATTGACGCATACACATCAACAATCTGGGACCCAACTATAGTGTAGTACTGGGTACCTATCTATAATAATTCGGAACTAACTGGTGTACAAATTTAACTTTGGGATGCAACTCGTATGCAGCTTAAAAAAATACTCCGAACCAGTGCTGCCTATTATAATAACAACATTGACATCCAATTACAGATTATGTAAAAGTTTGGTCTTAAGAATTATTTCTTTTAGGTCTCCAATAATATTCCATGCAACTTCAGTTTATTGATACCATTCAAGCCTGCTCGAAAAGTTGTAGGTACCTACTTGTATGTACATTAATTGTTTTATTAAAAACAACATTATTGTACTTTACATTCTTATACTAATTGAGCAACTACGAAGTTAAAATTAAACAACATTAAGTCTAGTGAATTAGTACATTTTCGGCTTTTAATCGTATTAAAGTTTTACAAATAATTAAGTAACTTTACTTGTGTTACGTTTCAGATACTAATTAAGACAAATCCTTAATTCGGTGCCCCTAATCATTGGAATTAATGTTTGTTAGAATTACAAATGGTCTACGAAGAAATAACGAATTTAAGTAAACAACATATTGATGCAGTTTAAGGCTAAAGATTATATTATACCTAATTAATCAAAACAATAACTTTCACGTTTAATATACCTATCTAAGCAAAACATATTTGACACTGTATCACATTTAATTGTTCATTTTTTGTTTTTAAATTACTTTGGCTTATTTGTATTTTATAAAACAAATTAATTATTTTAGTTATTTAGGATTACATTGAAAATTATAAGCCAATAATTATTCATAGCATTTGACTATTTATAAAATATAATTAAGCTATGAAAGTATAAGTATATTTGTCCAATAATTAATTTTATTTTACACTTATATTATTGATTAATCCCTACATAGGTATATTAAATAGGTATATGTATATATACTTAACAATTAACTATAACCGATATTATATATGACTAAAAATAATGAAGTCTGATATCTATGCTTATTCCCCAGTGTCGTAATTTGATTCACAATTTTGGTATTGCAAACTTTTGTATGTGCTAATGTTATTCAATCTCCCTCTGCTGTCTTTCAATGGCCTCGTATCTCAATCAACTGATACAAAAATGTTTGTAAAAGGGTAATTAAACAAAATGTTCAATAACATAATATTGTTGAACTTAAAGCTAAAAGTAATTCTGTATTGAGTTTAAATAATATTACTCGGGTGTTACCATCAAACTATTGCATTATCACAGTACAAATAAGTTAATAGATTATCTATAGTAACATAATAAATAGCATAACTGAAATTTAAAAACTCATAAACTTGAATATTTTTGGTGTTGCAAATGATACCTCATTTGCTACACCCAAATTACGTCACTGTGCTTATACCTATATAATATTATAATATAACTATGGTCTTTGGTCTCGGATAAAAACCACTAAGCAGGAATAAGAAATAAATATTTTAAATCATAGTATTGTATTTATTAAATATTATAATAGTTATAATTGCATAATCATTTTTTTTTTTTATGTTAAACAATTTTGATTTACTAAATGTACAAATTAAAATTATTTTATATTATAATTAAATTATAATATACATTATTCGCAGGTATATTTGTTCAATCGAAATAGAGATACTTTTAAGAATATTCATTTCAAAATTAAATACCTACAATGTATACAATACAGGCATACAGCTTACACCTAGTATACCATTACAAATTGAAAATACAGGTATTAAAAAACAGGAGTCTTATCAAATCACATCTTCCATCGCATCAAGTAATAACAGTTACAAGAATATAACAACAATAATAATTCCAAAATAGCAGGGAATGAAAACGTTATTAAACGGAAAAAACAAAAAACGAAAAAATTAATAAAACTAAAACGAAAAAAAAAAACAAAAAACGAAAACAATTAACAAAACAAAAACAATTGAAGGACGATAACAAAAAGTCCCAAAAACCGAAAAAAAATTTAATAACGAAATCAAAAACGAAAATAAATTATAGTAGGTACCTATTATACATTATTATATTTATACCACGAAAAAAAATTTCACTTAAGTCTTTACTTTTTAATCTTTACCAATAATGCACTTTTAAAATTTAAAAACATTTTAATTTTTAATTGTTATATAAATTATTATTTTGATTCAAAATTTAAATATTAAGAATAATTAATTTTAATTTTTAACTTTAAATTTCAATTCTATAATATTGCGCTTTACTATTATAAAAAAATAAAAACAATATTATCAAAAACGTTATTTGGAAACAGGAAAATATAACGTTTTTAAAAGCGTTAAAGAAAAACGATATTTTTCAAATCAATAAACAAAAACGAAAACGAAAAAAAGAAAAACATTTTCCATCCCTGAAAAATAATCACTATTCAATTGTCACCGTCATTTGTCAGTACAACCACTATGGATACTTGTATAATTATTGTATGTAAGTTATTAATGTTACTTTGTTATCAAATATAATAATTATACCTATCAAATATAATTTATTCATTCCTACTTGGTTTCAATATAAAGTAAAATATTACATTCGAATGATGAGATATTATTTAACATTTATTTTATAGAAACACTTGTTGATTGTTTTTCAAATATTTTTAGTTACACTAACACGTATTCAATATAATTCTAAGCTACACGTCTCCTGCAGAAATTAGTGTTTAGATATATTTATCGTAAAAAAAATAGTTAAATCAATATTTATGAGAATTAGTATATTAGTCTTGTAACCTAATTAAACTTAATCTAACCTCTATAGTTCGTTTTGGAAATAATAAGTCAGCTGTGAGTTATATTTCTCTTGCCGTATAATCCCATCATTTTCAGAACATAAAGTGGTTAGAAAAAAAATGTAGTACCATGCATCATGATAGCTTTAGGTCGGTGGCTCAACAATTTATTCTAATTGAATTTGATTTTAAAATTAATTTATATCCTTCAAACGCTAAAGTTCACTAGCTGAAGCTGATGATTCTCCAATTCTAACGATTTCCTGGGATCGGCTAGAATGGTGATTAAACAGTAAATTTGTGGTTGTAAATACGCAATCATCGGAATGAAAAATGGTGGAGGTGAGAATTTGATTATAGTAACATCATAATAATATCATGACTAACTAGTAAATACCTTAAGGTACAGTCTTAAGAGTTAAGACCAAACCTACCTTCTACGCGTATAATAAAATATGTTAAGTATTACAGGTGCCTATATAGTAGGTATAATAAAATAAATATGTTCATACTTAATTTAAATAAAATTATTATTAAACTTCGTTTTGTGGGTAAAAAAATTGAATCTGAATACGAATTAAATTTCGTGGGTAGTAAATACTACTGCAATATTCAATATACACCTCATTCTCTAATATTATATGGCAATAATATTACGCCCATATGCAGTCACTATCATTTCTGCGAAGTGCGAAGACGACATTTCTAGTCTGCAGCCATGTAATATTATTATTGTCTCCGTCTCACTACACACGATTCACATTTAACGTTATCCGCGTTTTGTGTTGGATTTAAATCACCTCCAATAAAGATTCTTTCTCCTTATGTACTTTAATATAATATTATAATATCACGAACTTTTATTTAACATATTACTTATACATGAAATGTTCCCCATACGTGTATCTAATCTGGTAAACAAATACCAAGGCATTATATTATTTAATTTAAATAAATATCAGTATTAATCTACCACCTATTATAGTTGTATAATGTATAAAAAATAAAAATAAAGTATAATAATAATATAACATTATATACAATTCATCAAAATATATGAAAAATGTATTGTTATTTTTAAAAATTAATTTAGGTAATTCTGTTCGTCTAGTATAGTATCTACATCTACCTACCTACTTTTGATGAGAACATTTTACAGTTTCGTCTTGAAAAACGCGATCGCGTCTCATATAATATTATATTCCGATAGCCCAAATAACATATTATAATATAACATCTAGGTAAAAACGTATGAAAATAATAATAATAATAATATTACATGTAATATACAAACTGCGCATTGCGGTCTTTATATCTCGCGATCGTGGTCTGATGTACAGGTGTTTGGAGCGACTCGACCGTAGCGTTCCGAGCGGCGACCGTACACGTTTTATATAGGTGGGTACAATGCGACTCTCGACTGGGATTTATGTTACGGGGGGCGGGATTACGAGGGGGGTATTGGGTGAGAGAGAGGGAGGGGAGAGAGATGGAACATAATATGTATGTGTATACATATAGCTGCGGTTGTCGAGAATCAGAGGTCGCGAATATTAATAGTGAAAATTCGAGGTTTACGTGAATAATTGATGTGCGTACGAGGAACGTGTGTATCTATATACTCGTGTAATATATGTATATATGATGTGTGTATGTATATGAATTGGCCGATGTACCGCAGCTACCGGGGGTGGTGGGTTCGAAGATAGAGAGAGAGAATGTGTTTTATCAGCGCTCGCGGAACAACGGTATATTAGGTACCTACCTATATGGTCGGTGTGTGTGGACAGCGGTGATGGTGGCGCGGCCGGGATGAGGGATAAAATATTAAATTCGGATTACTCTGCCGGGGGAATCGGAACGGACATGAAATATGCAAAAACGAATTTCCGACCGTCTATCCACGACCTGCATAACCGCAAACGTCGCTGGACAGTGCGCAAAAGACCGACCGGCAGCTTTACAATCGCGATTTCGTGGTGATTCATTATATTATTATTTTGTATAAAAGTACATATTTTTTTATTTATTATTTTTGTAGCGTGGGGGAGAGGGTGTGATAATGACTAAACGTTTAAATTAATTTAACCTAGTGTTAGAGGGAGAGCTCTGATATTTTTGATCGAACGGAGTTTTTCTTCTGTACCTATATATTATGGAACAGAAATCAATTTGTGATGCGGAGGTTCACTAATATTGCTTAGCTGACCCACTTCCCAGCAATTTTCTTTAGGTATCCTGTATACATAACTACAATAAGTTATCATAACCTATTGTTTTATAACAACAAACAGCAATTTTACATATATTACAACTACTTATATGGTAAAAACAGCTTACAAATGAGTTACATAAAATACAATATAGGGGCATAGGGCTAATAATATACTAATATTATACTTATACTGAAAGACAGAGTGCTAAATATACGTCATAATATTATTATTATTGACTGTCAATTTTAAAATGTTTTGTTTTTATTATATTATTTCATAACAGTTGAATCAAGTAAAAATGGTTGATATTATAATATTAAAGTACCTACGTCGTACACGGTATAAAATTTCACGTATTTATACTACAACGTTATTCAATTTATTTTATACAAAAAACTATGAGCCGCATTACTATAGTGCTTCTTTGACAAATCCTAAGCACTACAAATACACCTCCACACGTGAAGCTATCATTGTAGACTTTCTAACCACGATTTAAAATATTTAATACTTAATTTTATATAATTTTAGCCTATAGGATATATTTCATAAGCTTGCCTGTACCTATAATGGCCAGAAGGAAAAGTTCCATTGTTGCTTGAGAGGTGGCATAATATTATGCATGTATCATAAATCATAATGTAGATTATTATTATTTTTAATTAATTAACCAGCGGCAACTTAGGCGATTGGGTGGTCTTTAACAGTGGGGGATGGTACAGTCAGGGTTGGGCAGTATCAAAATAGGTATGAATCCTCTGAATCCCTTATGATTCAGCCATGCCTGAGTGGGGGATGGTAGCCTCTTTCCAGACACCTCAACTGCCCGAAGAAAAGTACCGCCCGAGACCGATATTCGAACCGGCGACGGTGCGCGTCTCAACCGACGCCCTAGTCCGCTTGACCACTCCATCCCCCAGTTTAGGTAGATTGTTTTATTTCATCAAACCATTAATGTCTGTACAACATATATAAATATTCTAAGTTATTATTAGACAGTGAAACATTATAGGCAGGTACCTATATTATATATGTTTAAAATATACAAATAGTTTATTGTTAAATAATTTTATATGAAAATAATTGATTAACGACAGATTCGAGTAGAGTGTCAAATTAATGAAAATGAAATATTTATTTAAGTTTTTATTTGCAATTATTGGATATACCTACCTATTACGTACTGAATAATAGGTAGGTACTCTTTATTAATTAATTCATGAAAACATTTAACGGTACCCATCATAATATTGTTATCGAAATATAAAAAAAATATTTATTTTTACTTTATGCTATGAGGCAGTGGCGTAGCCAAGGGGGGGGCAGTGGGCCATGCCCCCCCCACATCGTCCGTATCAATGTTTTTGCATAATTTATTATTTGTATAAATTCAGATAAATGAGTTTTTTGCATGGCTGTATTGCTGACAACTTTCTACATATTGTGTACAAATGTTGTAAGTGTATAGTACATATTTAGTCTGCTAGAGGTCTGCTCGTTTTGTTGTAGTGCATGTAATCTGCGTGATGTGAAATTACAATTGTCGTTCTCCTGAACAATTACAAAAATGTCACTTACAACATGTGTGCACTATGCCATCGTTATTATATTGTACGTATGAAATAAATTCGTATAAAAATTCGTGGAATTCGCTTTTGCTCTTAATCCTCATTAATTTGTTTGATAGTATTTTTTTTTCTTATCAGTTTTTGTCAAATCGGTTGTTATATTATTATTGTGGCGACTAGTGGGCTCATACCACATAGCAATACCACAATATTTCCTCCCGGAGCAAATTGTACAAATGTATTACATAATGTAAAATTACTACTACAATTATTGCAATTACCGTACATCAGAGACACCGGAACGCACATTTTCAACTCTTAAATTATTAAAGGATTATTTACGATCAACAATGAACGAAGAGACTTATTAATGCTTGTTAGCTATGGCAAAGATAAACAAATCCAAAAAAATCACAGAAGAAGATGTAATCAAAGTTTTTTCTTCAAAATCTCATTGCTCAAAATTAAGTTAAATTTAAATTTAATTATAATAAAATAAAAATGTGAACTGTTATTATTAATTTTTGATTTTGTTTTTTTAGTATTTTGGGTTTGCCCCCCCCCCCCATTTTAAAATCCTGGCTACGCCACTGTTATGAGGTAATTCATATTATATTATCAGCTTCTAGTCATAGACAATGGAGCAATAATATTATATAAAATGGGTATCTATATACCTAATAAATATCAATGGGGTAGAGTTCATAAGGTTTTAGTAATTGCCTCATCAATACCACCGTTACCAGAAGTAACCATTAGATAACCATTCCCAATTATCAATAATATACAATGACTTTTTCTTGTGAAATAAAAAATATATTATCCCGTAGGTGATCACTCATGAACAGAGAGCAGAAAGGAGATCAAGATGGCCTATGCACTCTATATTATCTGTGGATATAATAAAGTCTATTTTATTTAAATGCCTACCTAAACTCTTTTTATTTATAGAACTATTTAACTTTTAAACTTTAGTTGGCTGTTATAAATAATAATGTAATATATAAATAAATAAAAAAAATGCATAATATCTTTGATAATAATATAATATTTATACTAACTAGTAATTTTAATTTGATTGCATAATAATAATATTAATTGTATTATTACTATACAATCAAATTAATATATATATAATATCTTAGAGATGGCATTATTAAATTTAATTAATTAAGTCATCATACGAATAGTTTCTATACTACCTAATATGTTTCATGAATTTCTCAAGTATTCAATGTCTCATAAAATTATTAATTTACTTAACCCCATACAAATATCCGTAACGCTCAAATATTATAGCCATTAAATAAATTAGCTAGTAATCAATTTAATTTAGTTACAATTGAATACACTCATCACAATACGTACCTACTTCATATATCAATGTAGATTGTAGGTACTCCTAAACCTAATACTACTCTCTATCATCTGATATGTATATGCAATCCAAATGTAAAACTATAATGCATATGGATACAAACCTAATTAAATCAATTCTAAAAACATTCACAACTCAACACGAATAGGATAAAATAAATATATTATACAAATTAGAAGTTATTTCTAATCTTATTGTATTTAAGTGTACCTACTGCTAAAAATGTCCAAGAACCGTATTTAAATCTCCATTTCACATCTCCAATCACCGACGAAATTATACACAATATAATTCATATAAGTCCAAAATTCAATCTCTGAGATGTAACAAAATATAGTGATCCCATTGAGTCATGGAAGTTGTGTTGAGTACGCAATGGTCATCCAGAAATCTCTCTTAACAGTCTTAACACTGAGACGCTTAATGCCCAGTCTCGTGAACTTACTACATGCGATGTATAATGTATGAATAATTTTAAAATGAAAACCGTTTAAGGAAATCATAAACATGCATAATTGCATAACTGCATAAGTAAATACCACACAAAATCTCCCCTGTGACAAACCCATTAGTTTTAGCTCTTCATTTTAGATACATTACTATTACATATAATAGGCGTCTAAAATGACAATGGAGGTACCTTTCAAAATATTTTCTTCCAAGTCAATTAAAATATTTAGCGGGTGGAGTGAATTTATTAGTTGCTCTTCCTATGTGTAACAGTATTACATTATCAAATCGATTTTATATATATTTAATATAATATCACTTGTAGTTATTAGTTATTAGGTTATGGCATAACATAATATATTATGTTCAGATTGTTTTTTGGATTAAACAAAAAATTCTGAATAGACAGATTTAATTTATATTTGATTACAAATTCTATAAGACAACTTAAAAAAAAAATGATAACATTGTTGTCTGGAAATAATTTTACATATAGAATGTGTTTACTAGTAAGCAGGGTTGTTTTGTTTTAAACGTTTTGTAAATTGTTTGAAACGAATAATACATATTATGTTTATAACAGTGTAAAATCCAAGTGAATATTGTGTTTTTTTTTAGTTTATTATTAATAATAAATAATAATATATTATATCCTACAGAATAAAAGTTAAAGTATTAAACAATTATATCTTTAACCCTCCTTTATTTTAATTTTAATTTTAATTTTATTGAATAAATTACCAAATTTAAAATGTTTTTACTTAATAGTTAATGTCCACATAAAACATCCATTCAGAAAATACATTTCAAATAATTTTAAGATTTAAAATAAGTAATAAATAAAAAGTAAAATATGTACTAATAATGCACAGAATATTTGTATATAATTAAACTACATATTAAATTAAAATTATGTTATTTTGAATATACTGTTTTTAACTGTTAAAACAAATTTATAGAAAAAAAACACTACAAAACAAAAAATACAGTTTTTTTTTTTTATTTTCAAAAATGAAAAAATACACCAACACGGCTTGTAAGAAAGTTCAAAGTTTAAGCAATATAAATAATCATAATAATTCATATTTTTTAAACATTTAGGATGAGAAAATTTGTATTTAAAATTCTAAGAAAAAATATCTTTTAAATTACTATTATTATTATTATTCATACATGTGTATTAAAAATTATAATTGTACAACATAAATACAATTTTTAAAAGCTACCGTATTTTAAATGTGCAGCATTTTGGTTGAATTGTTTTTTGTGTATACTCTTGTAGAGTCTTTAACTATATATTACAAGCCATATGTATAATGTTTTTATTAAGTTGTTTGGAAAAAACTAGATTCCTTTATGATGTATATACCTACCGGTATAATATTTACTATGATAGTATGAAATGTTGATACAATATATTTTTTAATATATACTAACAAAATATTCCCGTCGCCAGTGAAATGGAAATTTTGCGTCAAACCATATATCAGATAAAGTCATCAACGAACCTTGTGCAAACAAAATTCCATAGATATATGTTTAACAACTAATTTGATATTAAAACGATGACGCAGTATGATTGAACACAGTTGATTATTATTTTCGTATATATGAAACATTTTCGTATATCAACGATGCGTACAAGTATAAAATTTATGTTTGTCTGAGTATATTATTATTATTATTGAACGAAACATTTAAGCTATTAAATACACTCAAAGAAAACTTTTATGAAACTAAAGACCCTGATAAAAAAAAATCAACATAAGATAAAGATATTAATAATTTTCAATACTAGAACATTTTCGATGATCCCTTATAAAAAAAAAACCCACTACATCATGAATAATAAAGACTACTTAAATGTTTTTATCATCATATTACCTATGGATGGGCTACATAAAACTTTTCCCAAGTAGGTCAATCAAATGTACCTCGATCTTGAGGTTCAATAAAATTGTATGTCTCTTGTAAGTTTTGAAATGTTTGTTTTTTTATTGTTATAACAATTTTATGTTTTTTATTGAATAACATTGATTATTTTTAAATCAACTAAACAATGCATTGGTAATTGGTACCTATTCAAAATACAACGTTTATTATTTTCTACATAATTTAAACTTAAAAGGATAAATTTGAATGACATACATTTTACTCCCAATCATTATATCATAATATCGTTGTACCATAGACTATCAAAGTTTAAAAAGTGATCTGATAACAGAGAGAAAGATAATTTAAAAAAGAAACCATACAACCACTTCGTCTATAACATAGATGGTTTATGAAAATATATTAATAAATTATAATAATATTATAATATACCCCCATTAATATCGATAAAGATAGAGGGTATGGAGAGAGGGAGTTAGGGAGAGAGAGGAGAAGTTTAACAACATTTTTGGAAGAAGATTGCATACACTTTAGGTCATATCACATAGGCAGGTATTTGGCTGTTTTTTCTAAGCATTTTGGCACTAGAAACCTATGGCAGGGTGTGGGGGACGCGTAGTCCATATACTTACATTAATATGTCTTTGGAGTTGCACATTTGTACCACTCTGCCAGGCCCAGATACAAGAGTGAGATGTAAATAACTATTTTACATACATACAACAATATGCAAAAAAAATTATAAAAAGGTAGGTACCAACTAACAATAAAAATAAATAGATTATTTTAGAATTTATTACGATACCAACCCATATCAAATAATTACATTTTTAACTCATTTGGTTATCAATCAACAATCAACATAATATAATTGTAGCAACAGGTATTCACAGTTCCGGGAGCGTTGTATATCTATAATTTTCCATATAAATATTATATTTATCAAATGCTTATAGGTATAATGATATCAAAGAACAATTGTATTGTTAAATTAATTGTACCTGTATAACTTGTAGCGAACTGTGATTTTAATAATCACGAAAGTGTTGGTTGAATAAATTACAGACGAAAGATGTTTTTCAAAAGAACAACCAAAACATTTTAGAAAAAGTTCAACATAATTAGGTTTAAAATAAACATTTGTTTTTATTGTACAACTGCTCAAGTATACAAGCTTATTATATGGACATGGGTTCCACACTTTTACGAAACTTGTATGTTTATTATTATTTGTACTAAAATAAACACTTAACCCTTCATAATCATCGGGAAAATTATAAATTTATACGATTTGAATTCTTATATAAATTAATTAAAAATATATTCACTTAATTGTTATCATAGAACATACTCCGAAATGTATTTGAATTAGTATTTACCAATAACTTAAATGCTATTATGGTATACAATAATTTTTAATTAATTTTTTAAAATCGAATAACTCGATCAGTGATTATACGTAGAATAATTGATACAAGTGGTGAGAATAACATTATTTTTTTATTTTTTACATAATACGAGTAGATAAACAAGATATAAAATCGTAATTCATTAAAGATATTATAACCAACATTGATGAAAAACAAACACACATTTCTAGCTTTCTCTGCTCGTCATATTTTCTAGATATAAATCTAGGCATAATTTTATAAATATATATTCAAAATTCATATAAATTGAATAATAATCATGTTCTACGATGTGGCCCATAGAGATTTAGTCACTATGCATAATACTCAGACAATGTACCCGGTTTTTCCTACTTCGGACACAATGACCTATTTCATACCGTGCAAAGTCCTATAGCACATATCCATACACTATAATAGAGTACACGCTGTCTATATGACTCTGTTTATTCTGAAAATAAATATAAAAATATATTTTAGAGGGTAGTGAATCGATTACTATATATAATAATTATTATAGACTATAGTTCAATAAATATTACAAAAATAGTAAAAGTAGAACATTGAAATAATATAGTATTCGTTTGAATAGGTATTACTTATTAAAGTCATCTGCAGTCCTAAACTTTTGTAGACATTGGGTGGGACGTGACATTTTCCACAGTCTAGTTATCATTCTTATTTTGAGCATTTAAAGTGTTTTTTTAACTTCCTTATAATAAAGTGTCTGCTAAAAAAACAATATTTCCTAATAATAATGAAGTCTCTATTATATTTAAAAACCATTTGAGAATACGTTTTTTTGTGATATTCTAAAACATTAAAATACTCATTTTTGGTATAAAAAAAAAAAAAAATGTTTTTATTTCTTAAAGATAATGAATGTTTCTAGAATATCTGTATCGAAACATAAAAAAGAAACAAAACAACATACTAATCACTAGGTACTTATAAATGTTTAAAAGAATTTACTTTTTGTGCTTTAACAAATTTTAATTAAACAAATTATTATAAATAACGATCATAGATGATGCATTATAGTTACAATAATCAATAATCATATAATATATAAATAAAAAAAAAAATTAAAAAATATTTAGGCACCTAAATTGTATTGTTATAGTACACTAAGCCGTTGTGTTATCACAATACCAAGTATAGATTTAAATGTCTTAAATGGGTAATTTACCTATTTAAACATACCATTGTGATACGAACAAGTTTAAAAAAAAAAATTATATTATTATACAATATTGAAAATTACAGAATTATTTTCTGCATAAATCATGGTGTGTGAAAATGTGAATATTTTAATAATATTTTATCAAACTATTAAATTGTAAGTATACCTATGTGTTGTTTTAACAGAAAAATATGACTAATATATCTTTATGAACTTACTAAAAGTAGTTCTTTAAGTAAGTAAGATGTTAGGTTTACATTTTTATTTTTACCTACCTGCCTTTTTTGTGTGGGTTGTTAATTTAAAATAAGATGCGTCTAGGCTAAAGGCTATCTACATCTAAGGATAATATGTTATACAAATCATATAATTTTTACTATTTAAATTTTTAACATGATAAAGATTAATAGTTAATAGCAGCCATGAATAATAACCTAATAATTAAATAAATACTATGTACTTACTCTTAGTTTGTTCTTGCAGTATCCAAAATGAATCGCATCTTTAGATCCTAGAAAAGAAGAAAAAAGCATTTTATTTACTATTTGTTTTTTATATTTTCAAGTAAACAACAATACCAATTGTATTGTTATTTTGTACAATGAAAAATATACAGAAAATACGAAATTACATTTCTCTTTACCTTGAAATAATACACCATTATACCCTTTTTTTTTTGTTTTTTCATCTCTTAATTTATTATTACACAGTTTTAAATATCTCCAAACAGTTATTTTTAGTTTTAAATATCCTACAATTGTACATAAAATATAAGTAGGTAAATACCTATAAAACTATGCGCACGTTTCGTAATTAAAATCACGTTTTAACGTGTCGGTTAAATACTTAAATGTATATTCATTCCACCTTATGTTATAATCATAATCCCACATTCAGTGAAATATATTATTTATGTTTATAAATTACGTATATATTATTATGATAAATATAATATAATATTAAGTTTATTTGTAATTTGTTGAATATTTTTAAGCACAAAAAGATAGATTTTTAACTAGCTATACATTGTATGAACTTGATTACAAACTAACCAAGAATAATTTTTTTTATTATAAATTACATATTTACACCTATCAATAGGCAATAGCATTAATTTCAATTAACACTTTTTACTTTATAGCTCGTAAAAGTTAAATGGAATTATACTGATGTGTTATCGTTTTTTAATTAATTTTTATTTTGAGAAATTTTAACGTTGGAAATAATATCAAATGGTAAACAGATGTAATTTAAATTCTAGAAATAATGTTTCCTTAGACATAAATCAAGAGTCGGATGTCTCGACAAAACCATTGATTTATAGAGAAGAGCAGAAAACCTGTACGGCATCCGGTAAATATGACAAATTGGTGTGTAGGAAAATTATCAGTTTTCAACACGGTATTGTTATGAAATTGAAAAATCAATCTTCAATGGGGGAAAAAAAAGGAGAAAATAAAAGAGGGAGAGAGAGAAATAGAGTCAGATAGATATAGAGCAAAAGAGACCGCGGGAGAGTAACGGAAAAAAAAAATATATATTATATGTACATAAAAGTTTCTGCTGGGTAAGAGCAAATCCAAAGGTCAGTTAACAATATACGGAAAAACCTCGTAAATATACGAAATGTTCAATAATTTATGTGCTTTTGTTTTCAAGACGAGAAACTATAATGATGTAACTCGGTCGTATTTCGTGTACGTGCACAGACTTGTTTTGTTTATTGGTATCACAAATCGCACAACCAACATATTATTAAACACACATTTTGTCACGAATCTGATGATTTTCAATGCACGTGAAGGTCCTGCAATACCATGTGTGGTCATTGGCTATAACCTCAAGTTTCCATCACTTCTAACGGCCTACGTAAGTCTAAAATTGTTTTTGAAACTATAACAAAGGTTGAAATATATAAATACTATTATCTTTATGCCACATTACAACTTGATATTGTACACTTATAAAAAACGATCCGGTTAAGTATGTAATAGGTGCACGTTCGTTGTTTAAAAGTACTTATTGCCTTTTTTTTCAAAATATTATATCTACAAAATGTAACGTCATTGAAAAACAACAATATTTTTGACTCACTACTATACGCTCGTCTAATTTTTAAATAGGTACTTATAAATAATTAACACTACCCATTCAATATTTGATTTTCATCGATAAAAGTATGATAAAAAAAATTTTAATCTAATACCTATTGTTTGGTGATTTTTATTTATATAAAATAATATTTAAAAAAAGATATTTACTGTTTTAGAATTAACCTGCAGAGTGTGTCACAAATGTATCACCTTATATTATTATAATACCTAATACCGTCCTACCCGTATGGCATATACCTTACTAGTATAGTTGTATATTGTACTAAACAATAGTGTGGTAGTGTTTTAGTTTCGAGCGAAAAATACATACTACAACTGCCATTTTGTAAATCTATCGTTTTACCCGATAAATATGAAGTGGGCAGGTTCCCACCTATAGTGGGAAAGTTTTTTTAAGTTTACACGCGTTCTCACAACACTAATACATAATATATTGGTATTGGACATTGGTAAAGTACCTATAATAATATAATATACATTTGTGTAACCTTTTACATGTTGTAACAATACAGTAAAACAATAATATGCCATTCCTTGTAATATCCATTTACATAACACCTGTTAAATAAATGCGCGTGTATCAATTTCCACACAATATTCGACGAGATAGAAGATATACACAAATATTTACCTTTTTTTTTTTTGTTAATATACTTGGTAATATTTTTTAAATGAAATATGGTAAAATGAGAATTATTCAGAATGTATTTATTTCCTTTAAGTAATCTATTTAGATTAAGCCTCTGAGTGCAAAAAAAAAACAATAAATAAATACTCGAATGGTGATTTTCGTTAATATTACATTATCAGCTAGGTAGTAATATTATAAGTTAATGTCTGTGGGTTGTTCGCCCCACTGCGATAACGGTGTGCCATTAAATTAAAGTAATATCAGAAGTTAACCTCCAAAGGTTAAAAGGAAAATAAACACTCAACAGTCCACTACACAATAATATTGTTCTGAATATGATTCTGAAGCAGCGTATTGCGTATTGCTTTCCGTAGCGTTATTGATTTAATCACATCTATAATAAAATATACAAATTTAGATGACAGATGGGTCCGAACCGACCGACGGTACCAAAATAGGTGATGGATCCAAAAATAATGTGCTACTTTGTGGGATTTACAATCATTATTATGAACAGGGCAAAGGCAAACAGCGTGGAAGTGGCCATTTTCTACACTGTTGGCCCGGACGAAGGGCTTAAATAAGTGAGTCAGCATGGGACTTAACCTAACCTATTAGAAGGGAATACTTTATATACCAATCGTAGAATAATCTTCACGGTCTTATTAACAAATGTTTCGTGCGGTGCTTCGAGCATCCAAATTTACCAGCTGGCGGTGTTATCGTCGGATAACATGTGCTGTACCGGAAATACCTAACATACCCGCGGCGGCGGGCTAATGAACCTGTATAGAAAAGAGCTTTTTTAGTTGCACTGGAGGTCTCATGGATCTACATCGGTGAGAGCTTTTTTTATAATACATTGGACTGCTGGAGGTCTCCTTATCCGGTGATCGCTGTGTCTTGTATTCGGTTTTTCATTAAATAAATAATGAATATATAATAATTAATGTATTCATTTTCAACCCTTGGTTTTCTCTGGTTTGGTAAGTTGAAGTGTACTGGTCGAAGGTGTTTCAGTAAGTACCCATCTGAGTGAAGTTTGCTCGTATATAATCGATTACGAGTTATAGATAAACGGTGGTCATTTCAAACCAATGACTGACATTTTAGCTCGACGATAATCCCCTCGTTCATCGAACTTCGCCATTTGTAGCATGTTGCTTTCGTTTGTTAAATGGATTTGTCTTTCCTAATAACCAATAGTATTTTAAATTGGTGCTGAATTTTACATTTTTCCAGTATTTTGTTCGATTTTTCAGGATAGAAGGTAGGACGTAGGTGAAGGTTTTGGGTAAAGTAGCCACCCTTCTACCGAGTCGGGGTTATCTTATATTTTAGTGGTCCTAAAAATGACCGTTTTCATTGTAATTTGTAGTGTACTGTTATATCCATAACAATAACTGTTGAGAACATGTATGAATTAGAGTTGACTATCATCTCACAGAATACCAACCCACAATTTATACCAAAAGTGTAATATAATTCATTTTAAAAGTTGATCGTTGATATAGTATTTAAATTTATTTTTATGATACAAACATTAATTTACAACATTTATATTATAATATTTTAAACAACAATAACAATTATAGAAATTATAAATAATAATACAAAATAAACGGCTGATCATTTTCTAGACTTCAGAATTAAAAAAAAAATTTAGAGAAATAAATTACAATTTTAAATGTATCAGTTTTATTGAACAAGCAAGCTCTTGACTTACATATTTGTATTGTATATCCCTGGAGTGCAGTATTTTTGAATCATGAAAAAATGTTGAGAATTAATAAAGTGATTTATTATTATTATTAATAATTGAATAAATATAAAGTTAGTACTTAGTGGTCAAACGTCAAAGCATGATAACAAAAGAACAAATAATAAAATAACTAAATATAAGAATAGGAAAATAATAAAAATAAAGATGAAGTTTATTGAATATAATATTATAACACTATTATATATTATTGCCTATGACATAATAATTATGTAGGTATCTTGTGAATTTGTTAAAAAATATACGGGACTGCCTTACTTTAATACTATAGCCATGCGTCTATTTTAGAGAAATTAACACAATTCATGTTCATACACTTATTTATGATTTAAATGAAAATAAGTTTTAGGATTAAATATTGATAAATATCGTCACAGAAGATACATTTTTTGTCCTCTTCAACTATTGATTTCTAAGACACATGGACTGGCTACTTTCAGTTTCATTGTTATCATTTATCAAACATATTTTGTTTGATAATATTGGACCAAGTAATACGGATTTATTTATAGCTGGAATTATGAGCCAGTTATAGAGTTTCATCAATTTGTAAAAATCCATTTGTCAAAAATGAAAACCTAATTGAATTAAACATAAAGTTATAGTTACTATTACTAAAAAAAACATATTATTATATTTATTGCTTTCGAAAATATTTTTTGTTTAATTTTTATTTTCATAAATATTTAACTGAGAAGATATAAAAAAATGTTTGGCATATCTAATGTTAGCAAAGAGGCTAAAATACAAATTGTACATTCCATTTTTAAATCAAATAAAAAGTCGTGAATAACTAATGATTTGAAATGTTGAAATAAAGTAAATATGTATTTGTTAAGTTAAGTTAAATAAACAAAACTTACTTCAACAAGCTGTATAAATACTGATTTTTTAGTAGTAATAATATTATCAGTATTAATCCCAATACAATAATTTATTGATTCTTACATTTTTTTAATGAAAGTTCTTTAACAATCACACAATAATAAAACGTCACCACTCTAACTCCAATTAGATACTCCATAAGTCAATAATGATTACATTTACAGTTTTTAAAGTTTCCAAGTTTTTCAGTTAAACATTAGAACTGAAATTGTTCATTTTTCAAATTTTGATATCCGTAATATGTAAATATTAAATTACTAGAATATTTTTTTCCAGAGAATTGTATATACAAATATTCAGTTAAAAAAATTAAAATATTACATTCGCATATACTTGTTATTATTAACATTTCAGATTCAAAACAATTTATTTATCTAATTCCCTGTTATAGTAATTATTATTATAATGTAATAGGTATACATTTTCCATTGGTTTTCGATTCACCATTATATTATAGTGGATTATATTTTGATTTTGTTTGTTCAGAGTAATTAATGTTCAATTTTAATAACCTATATGCAATTTTCAATTATAACTGATATAACTACATTTGTAATTCAATTTATTGAAGAAAATACTTAACTCCAAGACTTACCCCTAGGTCCCTTTCATTTCTAGACGGGCTGTCAACTGTGTCAAATCAAAATGCGAAAGCCCAATGCGTTTGACATTGGACTTTCCCTCTTTAACTGTCAACCAGACAAAATAAATCATTCCGAATATTATCATCATTGAATTGAATGATACAACGATTAATATAGCGACAAAGCAGTAAAATATTATATTACACTGACGTGATTGAATAAATATTTTAAAACATTACATTCAAAATAAATAAACTAATTTCAATGACATTTTTTTAGGAAGTAGATTTTTAAAAGGTATATTTTTTTTTAAGAAATGTAGATCTAGATATTGTTATGAAAATAATTTTCAATTATAATATTTTGTATTCTTATCTTTTTTATATTTTTGTTATTGTTTAGGTAGGTATACCGTAATACTGTACCAACACAACAAGAAGTGAATTTAACAAAAAAAAAAAAAAAATAACCATCGTTCAACCCATACGATACTTAGTACTAATTTCAACTCAAAAATAACGCACTGTACAAAAATATATTTGGTATATTTATGTGAATTAAAATAATGGTATATAGTTTAAAAAAAAAGTGGATAAGAGACAAGTACTGATATTAAAAATCAACTTTAAATTTAAACGTTACACATATTATTATGGTATTCTTGTAGCTCTATTTTTGAGTTTAATAACCACATGAGTAGGTACTATAAGCATTATACCCAATTTTAATAATTGTTTTCTTACGATGTTAGAAAAAAAATACAACCATGGTTGTTATTCGTTTTCATAGCTAGGGATACTTACATACTTCCATATTATAATAATATGTTAAATTACAAAAACAAATTGTGTTGATATTTTGATAATAACAATCTGTAATGTGTAATATACTAGGTACACTATCTATCCATATAATAGTTTATAGTAAGGGAATGCATAAGACAGTTCGAGTGTTTAATTGACATAATAATTAAATTAAAAGAAGAAAATAAATACGAATTTTTATATAGGTAGCTGAATCAAAAAGAAGTTTTTTTACATCCTCAATCATAACAATAATTATTATATTATACATTAAGTGAGCTTGTTTCTGTAGCTGCCATAGACTGTAGT
Organism: Macrosiphum euphorbiae; assembly: GCA_949089665.1. Classification (NCBI taxonomy): domain Eukaryota; kingdom Metazoa; phylum Arthropoda; class Insecta; order Hemiptera; family Aphididae; genus Macrosiphum; species Macrosiphum euphorbiae. Next base: position 12,978,744 of record CARXXK010000001.1, on the reverse strand, counting down.
GGCTGAAAGATAATTTAAGAATAATTATCTGAATAAACTTAAAATAAATGGTATGTTATTGCATTATAATTGCATAAACATACCAAATTACATTGCCTAGTTATTATATTATATTATTATTTAAAAAGCCGACTATGAATTTACTACAATGAAATAGGTACCTATTACAAAAACGTCGAGTATAATAAATAATAGTATTAATGATAGGTAATATAAAAATTAGTGATGGCCAACGATATAATTTTCAATATCGATATCGTATTTTTTTCCCCGATATCGTATTGCGATATCGGAAAAATACCAATATCGATATCGAAGCATATTAAAACATTAAAAGTATAGAATACATATTATATTATTATGAGTGTATTGAAAGTATATTAAAAGTATAGAATACATATTGTTTTAATATATTATGAGTGAAAATTAATTAACAATTATATATTATTTTGTACAAACTGAAAAGTATCCAATGTATTTAATCAACAAATGTCTTCTTCGAGCAGTTTTTCCATCAATGTTTCAGAACTTGGGTTCGATTTGAAATATGAAATCAATAATAACAGTTGATTGAGTCGCTCAGGAGATAATCAATTTATTTTCTTGGAAATGATTGTTCCAGTTTCGCTAAATAACCGTTCACAGGGAACACTAGTGGCCACTATACTTAAGTATTTTTTGGCTAGTAATGATACAGGTGAGTATTTAGATTCGTTTTCTTTCCACCAATTTAAAGGATCTTGATCGTAGGGAAATTTGATTTTCAAATTTTTATACTCTTCAAGTTGTTTCATCGTAGGAATAATTACGAAAAAAAACACGACGTCTCACCGCGAGTTAACAACCGGTACTGAATTTAGATTAAATTGTTTGGTGTGGTGAGTTATTTCTTTGGAACATATTAATATCGCCTCGTATCATAATCTACGTTAATCTACTTTTACAGATATAATAAAATATTATTTTATTTTATACTGTTTACTCAGTTTAGTGTTTAATCATCCGTAAAACCGCAAAATTCCGAGCCCCGATTAATCACACCGATTTCGCGATATTTTCGATAATTATTTTTAGATATCGATATCGAAATTATTAAGAAAAAACCTACGATATCAATATTGTATCGAATTATCGATATCGTTGGCCAACACTAATAAAAATACATATTTATTATTCTCTAACGAAACCTGATTCTGAGTATTACAATGTTAATATACTTTTTTTTATTTGTTTAGTGTCCATAACTTTTTCGAACAATGATTTATTTGTTTTACCTTTTATTGTATTCTATGAGTATAATATATACCTATTTGTTTTTAAATTTATATTTATCATTTAAATGCTTATTAATATTAAATATTAAGAATTTTTCTAGTAGCTAATCGGATATAGCTTGAACTTGGGGGAGGAGTGGTTATAAATAAAAAATGATCATCACCTAATTTTTAAAATAATCAGAAAAACTAAAAAAGATAACAAAAAACGGAGTATTTACGCGAGTATTTACAGTATTTTGGACTAAATGGAAATGTTGATTTTTTTTTTTGTAATTTAAATTAAATAATAGTAGATATTTGAAGTTGTTACCGTAAATTAAATTTTTCAAGGGTCGATGAAAGTAGTTTTTAAAATATTTGATTCTTTTTAATAATATCTTTAGGTAGGTACCTACTTAAAATCATAGTATATATTTGAAATTTTCGGCTTTTTTAGTTTTTGTGACGTACGCCCAATTGCTACGCAAATAAGACCTACATAAGTACCTATATTATTATAAAAGAGCTAACGGATGGTTCTAGTAGAATGCTGTCTATTTTTATGTAAACCAATTCACCCAGTTTTGCTCACCCTTGTATCACTGCTTCTTGACTTCTTCGGCCTTCGAGGTCACCACTCACCATAGAAAACCAAAGGTGACAAGATATTCCATATATATTAGTATATTACACAAGATACTCTAATTAATTTATAATCGTTCATTTTTCACGCTCCTCTATTACAACGGTTCATATTATTTTTGTAGAATGCGAACAGAGCGGCATGTAATCGACGAGACTTTATTTATTTTCCACACCTTAAAGTTAGAACAATTATTGAAAGTTTTGACCGTTGATACACAGTATTTTACCCTTTTTCCCTATTTTTTTTTGTTGACATTATTACGTTTTTTTACTCTACAAACTTAGAGTAAGTCAACTCAGATCATTCCCATGGTGGGAATCGACCTTGGTGGTTCAACATCTGTGGACGGTGGTCAGTAGCCAGTGTATAGGCCACCCACAAAGGAAATACAGTTGTTATTGTTTTTTTGGCATAAATTCACCTGTCGTGGCCACCATATTACCACTTAATTAAGAATAACTAATTACTCATAGCTATATGAATAAATGATTAGCAATCTAGACTGATACACCAACACCGTCTCCGACGTTTTTAATATGCAATAATATGATTTATGAATGAATCAAAATTTAACAAATCCATTACAGAGGCATAAACTTAAATCCCTAGATCATTGGCATGTGTATACCGTGCATTTGCAAAAAATATGAAAATATTATTTGTCACACTAATGCTGTTATAGAAAGAGTTGATACCTTTTTTTCTAAGGTAGTGATGAATAATGGATCATAAACTTTATGTTTTAGAGCACTGCCAAAATGTGTTAATTAAAAGTCATTTAAATTTTCTACCTAAGCTATAAAACTATACTATATATGAGTGTTACTGTGTTACTATTAGTTCCAAAAGTTATAATACAAGTATAAAATATTATTATATTTTGTACGAAATTATTTTGTATTGTTAGTTTAAGTCACAAGTCACGTTAGTCATGACTAACTGTTTTATATTTTTTTTTTGTTCTTTCTAAATTCTCAATGTTAGTAATTATTTATATATTTTTTCCATCAAGTATCTTTGGTATTGTAATTCACTGAAATGACTTATTTAAATCATTGTCTTGAAAATATATTATATTTTGTTGTAAGAGTAGCTAGGTACCTACTATCATAAAATATAATAGAAGCGACAGCTAACAAAATTCTTTTGTTCACCAAAAATTATTTCCGTTGACTTTGAGCCGGAGGCTCTGCATGATGTTGGCAGCTGAGACCCTCTATGATGTTGTAACCGTATCGCCATTTAATATGATAATTTATACCTATATATAGCAATTTAGCAGACTGTTACAAGTTATAAATTCATGCCAAACCTCCACCAAATGAAAAAAATCTGATTAGCTGTTTGACTGTCACTTCTATTATATTCTATATGGTACTATTGCTATTTAAATGTGAGTTTAAGTATTTATTTTTTTAAATAGGTAATTTATATTTTATTTTTTTCTTTAAGATTATATCTACAAAGTATGATAACAAACAAAAACTAATTTGTACCTATAATTTTTTTTTTTTTTTATAACATTTTTATAGGTAACATAATAATAAAATAAAAAACAAACATGGTAATTTTATCACATTTGGTATATTTTCCACCAGATAAACGATAGAGACAAATAGAAACAAATCAAATAAAAATAATTACCACATTTTTAAAGCATGAAAATAAATTTAGTTCATATATTTTGATTGAATTGTTTTAATATTCTTAGGTAGTAATATACTAATATTATAATTCATAACAAAAGTTAAGGAAAATAATTACCGAAGAATAAGGTCATTCATAATAGTTTCTTGATTAGTGTTGTATTGTTTGAATGTACATTTATAGATGCACATAAAATTATTCTGTGTTTTAGAGTAAATATCCAATTTTGTCAAAATTTAAACTTTAGACTCTCAGAAAAAATATTTATGGACTAAATTACGCTTAAATTTTTTTTTTTAATTCCATTTGTAAAAATTGTGATGAACTTCTACTAAACTTTTTATTAAATATTAAAATCTTTGGTATGGGTATTAGGAATTTTATGAATTTTGAACTATAAAATAATTTTCAAATTTTCCCGCTTTCGAAGTTCTAAATTTGAACTCTCTTAAAAATATAATATAGATTTAGGCAAAACATTCTTTTTAAATTCTATAAATGACAATAGTAATTAAAAATATCCAATACATTTGCAAGCTTTTTGACTGAGCAAACAATTTTTTATCGACAAAATATATTGGCAAAAAATTAAAATTTCATATATTTGTAGCTCAAAAAGAGTCAACTTATAAGATCCATAGAAAATGGTAGTACAAATATTTGGTGATTATTTAAAATAACTATTAGGATATTATGTCGGATTTTGTCGAAAACTGGTTTTTAATAGAAATTAAAGTTTTTCCTATTTTTATTTTATTTTTGTTTTAACAATTTAACCCCTCAAAGTAGCGATTAGATTAAAATTTGTAATTTGATACCAGAAAAAATATCAAAAACTAAGGATTTTTACTGCTCCGAAAGGTGGCGACAGACACAAAAATAAAAAATAAAAAACACACAATGTGAAATCAATACATTCATCGCAACACTCAGAATTTAAAATCGTAAAAAGTATTTATAAGTTGTATATTATATTATAATAATTTAATGATGCGTGATAACATTGAAGTGAAACTAGAAACAAATAGCCATTACAGAAGCTTATATTATTTTATTTGGAATTATTCAGGGCCAAAGTATATATCCATTATATAAAAAAAATTGTTCGATAATTTTGCATTTTAATTTTAAATAAGTGTTCAACGTCATATTTTTAAATTATTACTGACCGGAGTTCCGGTTAATTCTGTACCTAGTTTATAATATTATATCAGTGAATGACTAATGGTTTTAAAATCGTACCAATGTTTATGTTGTTAGAGTAATACAAATCAAATACTATGTTTATACCATTTTAAAATTACTCTTGTCGACTATTTCTATGATAATTATTATTGAATAGGTAGTGTTAATGTGCAGCTCTGAATTTTCAGTCAATACACGTTTCTATGTTCAAATCCGGTAAATCAAAGTTGTAATCTAAGCTCCTATGAACTTTATTATGTGAATACCTTGTATATTATGGTACAGGGAACTTGCTAAACCCTACAGACACAACCCCCTAAAGGCTTAGTGGAGGGTTGTATGTGTTCAAAATCATTACCACACACATAACGTACATATATGTGTTTATATTCGACTAAAATTGAGTTGTAAACACTACTAAGAGTTTAACCCATTGCCCGTCATTTCATTAAATAATGTAATTAACTCCTATCTTCCAACAGAGAAAAACGTACCTAATTCTTGTAATGAATTATTAAACATGTTTACTGTTCATACGATCATATGATTTTCTTTTATAATAAAAAAGAAGTCAATATCGTAATAGGGGTTAGGAAAAAAAAGCAATTGAATAAAAAGCAAAGGAAAAAAAAGCAAGTAAAAAAAAGCAAGTAAAAAAAAAGCATATGGATAAAAAAGCAAATTGAAAAAAAAGCGAATGAAAAAAAAGCAAATGAAAAAAAGCAAGTTAAACATTTTACAGTCACCATAAACATTACCTCGTATATAATAACGAAAATATAAATTATTAATATAAATTGTTTGTAACTTGTAAAATATACCTATATACTATACCTGTAACATATAATTATTAAATGTTGTAATAAATGTAATAATTACGTACAATCATGTTTTGTGGGTGACCGTACAAAGTGTCCTACAACCCAATATTCTGGTTATCGCTGCTCGGATAACGCGCTCGGATAACGGCTTATGACACCAAAGTTTTTCCAAATCACACGCCGATTATAGATTACAAAATCACCCAATATACCCAAATATAGTATCGCTGACTTCAGTCTGTCCAAAGCTACGAGATAACAGCTCAGCTGCGTTCATTACCACTCTCATATAAAAATTCAACGTTTTTTCTACTTCGTTTTAAATTAGTATTATTATTTTTTTTTTTTTATTAATTGAAATGTCGCATCAAATAATAAAATCTAATAAAAATACGGAAAAAGTTTGTTTTAATGGCCACATGTATACGAAACATTACAGCACTTTAATATCTGATGTTTGGAGGTGCTCTAAGGCGTCGAGTCTCAAGTGTCCAGGCAAATTAAAAACATCGAAAGAAAATCCTACTGAAATACCAATAATCGATAAAGCACATACTCATCCTCCAGACACGCATGAAGTTGAAGTCAATAAATGCTTAGCACGAATGAAACATAAGGCAGCAACTACGTCAACAAATCCAATTGAGATTTACTGTGAAGAACTTGGAAGCTTGGATAATGAAACTCGAGCTAAGATGCCACCAGAAACAATTACTAAAAGAACTCTTCGAAATCAACGATCAAAAAATAATTTAAAAGAACCCAGACATTTAGATGACTGTGTAATCGAAGGTAAGATGAAAATACTATATTATAATTTAGGTATATTTTTTTATTGATAAATAGTTGATTATTTGAGTATTTTATTGATTACCTATCAGTTTTTTTTAATATTTCTAAATATTAATAATATAATACATTATGTAATTACGATAAAACATTTTTAAGTAATTATTTTTTGAATTTAAATTATAGGTGACTGGGCACTAACAAATGATGGACTTAGATTATTACTAAAAGATAGTATAGAAGATCAATTTGAAGACAGAGTTATCATATTCGCCACTGATAAAGGGTTAAAACATCTTACCGAGGCGGATACATGGATGTTCGATGGTAACTTTGCAATGGCACCTTCTATTTTTCAACAATTATACGTAATAAGAGTCAAAATTCATGATTTGTATATAACTACAGTATATTGTTTATTAGAAAAAAAAACGCAAACTACTTATGAATATATGTTACAATCGTTACTTAATGCATGTCATAATCAAAACTTGTATCCAGACCCTATTAATGTTCATATTGACTTCGAAAAGGCAGCTATAAATGCAGTCACATCTATATTAGGTGAACATGTAAATATAAAAGGTTGTTTTTTTCATTTAACGCAAAGTACCTATAGGAAAATACAATCCCTTGGTTTGGTAAATTTATACACGGAGAATGAAAATTTTAGTTTGTTTTGTAGAAAAATTGATGCTCTAGCTTTTTTACCTGTTGATGATGTTCCAGCTGGAATTGACTATATTAAAAGTATTATGCCAGAAGAGGCTAGAGAACTAGTGAATTATTTTGATCAAACTTATATTTCGGGAATAAATAGACCAATTGGAATTTCACGGCCAGGTAAAAAAACCAAATTTCGAAATATTCCACCAATTTTTCCACCTGCTACGTGGAATGTACACGAAACAACTCTTAAAAATTTAGATCGTACTAATAATCAAACAGAAGGATTTAATCATAGATTTTCGTTGGCTATAATCATCCCTCTATTTGGACCCTGATTAAAAAAATTAGATTAGAGATAGATTCAGATAGCACTAAAATAGCTCAATTTGATATAGGTAATTTACGACCAAAAAAAAAAAAAAAATGTATGAAAATATGCAAGAAAAGTTATTTTTACTGTGTACAAAATACAAGAATAATAATGATGATAATTACATCGAACACTTCTTAAACGCTGTAGCTTATCATATACGTTTTAAATAAATACATTTGTTTGATTCGATTTTTTTTAACAAACTATAATATGTAATAATTATTTGTCAATTTTAATAGTAAAATGTAATATACTTATGACTTATTATAATATAATTATATAGATAATATATTTAATATATTTAATTAATTAATAAAATTATTTTGATCCGATTTTTTTAACCAACCTTGTAATGATATATACCTATAATAATAAATAATAAATACCTACCTAAAAAATAAACTCAAAGAATAATTAGTTTTTGCTTTTTTTTCATATGCTTTTTTTTCATTCGCTTTTTTTTCAATTTGCTTTTTTATCCATATGCTTTTTTTTCACTTGCTTTTTTTTACTTGCTTTGTTTTCCTTTGCTTTTTATGCACTTGCTTTTTTTTCCTAAACTCATCGTAATATTGTACACTGTTTTTTTTTTTTTTTTTTACATATAATTAATAATATTATACAATTTTTTTTAATAAATTCAAAATATTTTGTTATCAATAATTTATATTATGTACTATTTAATGATAAAATGTATTTTCCATTGGTTGTTATGGCTACAGTTTTATCAAAGAAACTGTTAAAACTTTCTCAGAGGAAAAAAAATATTTTCTCACAGAGCAGAATATTATTGACGTTAAATCAATGTCCATTTTATTCCTTATTAAATAGGTAAAATTGAAATATAAACCTGATAAATACTTCAGATCTGGTACTCTGATATCAAAAATAATCTATATATATATTAAGGTATTTGTCCTCCTGAGGGATCAACGTAGAGTCTTAACCACAAGGCAGATCTGGTTGAAATTTTGAGGATGGATTAATATTATCATTTCACAGTGCTTTAAGAAAGGATTTTTGGAAATTCAACTCTTAAAGGTCAAATTAATTGGTTGTAAGTATACAACAAGCATCTATCAAGCAATATCTAATCTTAATTATTATTATTATTCAATATTTATTTATTTATTTATATTATTAAATTATATTATTATTTATTAGGTTGTCATTGGCAATATAATATGGACATAGGATATTATTTTTCGTTCAGTTATTTTCACTTTCATTTATAAAAAATTTCATCTATTGTAGAAATTACTGTGAATGAAATGTTGACATCTCAAATAGTGGTACCAATTATCGGTGATGGGGCCTGCCTTTTACGTTCAATTTCCTTTCATTTGTTTAACACTCAAGAAAGATGCCAGGAGATCCGAAATACAATTTTTGCTTTACAATTCATACGGTGACAACTTTTCCACTGCTGAAGATTATGTTCTTGATATGGGCAATCCTACTGTCTACGCGGTGGTTACTGCGAATTGTTTGCAGCTGGAAATATTTTCCAATATGTACTTGAAATTTATTATAATAATATACTTTATTCTAAATTTTGTGTAGATATATTCCCAGTAAAAAATAAATTCACATCAAATGTGGCGGAAGTATTGAAAAAATGCAAGCTCATTGGGATGAAAGTCCAATGTCTCATAAGAAAGGATTTGAAGCATAAACAACTATCTGAAGGATCTGAAAAATTCAAATTTATTGATAGGAGGAGTCGCGGTACTGCTAGCCGGTGGCGTAGCCAGGATATTAAAATGTTGGGGGGGGGGCAAACCCAAAATACTAAAAAAACAAGATCAACAATTAACAATAACAGTTCACATTTTTATTTTATTATAATTAAATTTAAATTTAACTTAATTTTGAAGAAAAAACTTTGATTACTTCTTCTTCTGTGATTTTTTTGGATTTGTTTATCATTGCCATAGCTAACCCATTAATAAGTCTCTTCGTTCAATGTTGATCGTAAATAATCCTTTAATAATTTAAGAGTTGAAAATGTGCGTTCCGGTGTCTCTGATGTAACCGGTGAAGTTGCAAATAATTGTAGTAGTAATTTTACATTATGTAATACATTTGCACAATTTGCTTCGGGAGGAAATATTGTGGTATTGCAGTGGTGGCCCACTAGTCACCACAATAATAATATTAACAACCGATTTGATAAAAACTGATAAGAAAAAAAAAATACTATCAAACAAATTGATGAAGATTAAGAGCAAAAGAGAATTCAACGAATTTTTATAAGTATTTATTTCATACGTACAAATGTACAATATAATAAATTATGCAAAAACATTGATACGGCCGATGGGGGAGGGGGGCATGGCCCACTGCCCCCCCACCCCTTGGCTACGCCACTGCTGCTAGCTATTCGATAAACTCTACCAGTCGTTACAAGAGGAACTCGAGATAATTAAATTGCAGCATGCATCAAGTCTTCATATTCACTGTGGCCTCAAATAGAAAAAGGTTCCTATAAATATGCGAATACATTTAAAAGGAGACAGGACTGCTGCTAAGCAGTTTTCAGAGTTACTCTTAAAAATGGGAGATGGAAAACATCTGGAAAATGAAGAAAAAATTACTTTGCCGACTGAATTAGGTACTGTTGTAAAAACTAGAAAAGAACGAACAGACAAAATATACCCAGGATATCTATTATATAATATTAAATTAAATATTATAATATATTATATGAAGGTATATATTAAATATCTAGATTCTAGACAATATTTAATCTTACCAGAAACAACAATACATAAACCCGGCAACGACGGGTAATTCAGCTAGTAATTTATAAAACAAACTAATTTACTTAAAAAAATAAAAATAATATTGTATTATTCTTTGAAGACGAATAAAATGAATCAGTTATAACAAAATATTGTGTAGATTAGAGAGAGTATCTTTAATTACAATAAGAATAATGTTTTTTTTTTATTAAAATTATTATTTGTTAAATATGAAGACGTGTAGGTTCGTGGAAATAAATCATTGTCTATGGCCTTTAATTTTAATCTCTTTATTCAAATAAAACAATTCAGAATTAACACCTCGATATGGAGATATCACACTGCAGTATTCAAATGTAACTGTTCAAAATATAAACAGTTTATTAAAGATCAGTGATTTTAATACCTGTGCTATAGGTACGCATTGTAATATTAGTAGTGCAAAATGTTTACTAATTGCTATATAATATAAGTAGGTACCCATACTACATCAGCTGTGCTCTGTTGTTATCCCGCCGATCAAAACAATACAATGATTGTTCTAGTATACGAGTATTGTACTTAATATTATATTATAACCTTTAGATCCTTTGGTACAAATGTGTTTGCTGAATAAGGTTTGCAGGTGGCTTCTTTCAATTATTACTATTATTATTATTATTATTATTACTACTACTATACTGTTATACACGTAGATATTGTTTGCCATAATTAATTACAGTAATATAGAACACCACCCGCGTGTAACAGCACAGCAGCGTTTGCAGAGCACGTAATCCAAAGAGCGATGGATAAATGGAGACTCGAAACTAAAAGCGTTATTTATATAAGAGGAGACGACGACAGAGTGGAGTGGTGGAAATGAAGAATAAAATTAATCGGATCCCAGAGGACATTTCGGGATTAGTCGCGTACATACACATGCGTAAAATGCTCATGCCGACGCGCACACACGAATAAACATTAGTGCACTAACACATCTATCATACATGCATAACATTTCAGTCAGTGAAAAAATAATAATATTATATAAATCGAACAAATGCCATCCCAAATCCGAATTAAATATTTTATTTTGATAGTTGAAAAATAAACGGTGAGTATAGGACAAGCTAAGGGTGCTCTATACATACAAAATAATAATATTGTGTGCTCAATAAACGGTGTTTTTTCCCCATTTCATCCTCCGAATTATACTATCATAACTTTCAAAAATGCATATGGATAACGAATTCATCTGCATTACACCAAAGTTTAAAGCACATCAATTGGAAAATGTGATCATAAAAGTTTGTCCGCGCGATAAAACTTTCTTATGGAGACTTGACGCAGTAATAATTTAATTTCAAATCCTTTCAGTAAACTTTTTTTATATTTATTCAAATGTTCACTATTGACACAAATGTTTCTCTACCTGTATAACACTTCCGATATTTTGCCGTTAGTGACCCCCATGGGTTTTGAAATATTTTAATGGTATTAACCCGTAATATAAAAAAAGATAAATTTAATACGATTAAAACTCTGATTTACAACATAGCTATCCAATTTTAAACTAAATTTTGTCATGTTAACATGTCTATTTACGTGCTCCGAAGTGACGGCAATAATTTATTGTGCTTAAGAACATATTATTATGTGTAGCAAATTGAAAATGTGAGAAATTATTTCATTTTCAAATTCAACCGAACACTAATTCTCAGTTTTACTAAAGCTTTATTCCTATATTAAAAAAAAACTAATGCAATGCAAATAATATTTAAAAAGCAAATTCAAACAAATCGTCACTCAAACAAATGCACTAATCTTGTACGTCATTATTATAATAATTTACATTTTTACTCTTACGTATAGGTACCTAATAGTATGATGTTCACGGATTTAATAATATACTGTTAGAAGTTATAATAGAAATCAAATTAATTTAATTTAATAAATAATAAACGGTGATGTTTTCTTAACATATTTTAAATATTGATGATAATTTATTAAAGAAATCGTTTTTCTATAATATATAGTTCATTAAAATCGCTTGGAAAATTAATGATTTAATAGATTGTATTTTAGATTTCTCAATAACTACCCACAGCCCACAGGCCACAAACATTATTGTGTCACGAATCAATATAGTGAGATCAAAAGTTTACGCTTTCATGATTTTATTTCAAACTTCATGCGAATACATGACTATTTTTTTTTTATAGAAACTGGGCGTTAAAAAACTACAAAGGACATAGATGGTGCCAAGTTTACATTGTATTGTTCATGTATCAAAGAAGCTTTGATACGTGATCGGTTATTTTATATATTTTTCAGCTCACATTCCATACACATGAACTTTGCGATGTTTTCAGAATATATATTGAAAATATATTTTACTCGGTCATTATATAAGTTATTGAAAAGCAATGATTTTAGAAAAAAAATATAATGTAGACAATTAACTAAATTAATCAAATATCTTTTTAGAGTTTATCGACAAATAACCATTTAACGTAATTATTTTAAACGTTCACGATACATTTATAGACTAAATAATGGAAAATAAACAAAATTAATATCCTCTGTAAACATTTCTAGTCGCATCTATTAAGTGTTTATATTTATTATTTTATACACCCAGTTTAATATTAAAAAAAAAAAAAAAAAAAAATACCTAAACATTTTGTAATTGATGTTAAAATCACTAATTTTAATTTCAAATTTACAGTAGGTACAGGATATTTTTTGAAAACTTTCATGTATGTTGAACAAATAGTTTTAGGAGTTAAGACCATTTAAACTTTTGACACGAAGGCGAAGAAATAGAAAATGTGCTTAGAGATAAAATTACTTCTTCACCGCTCTGCCATCTTGTCTAAACTTTAAATAGTCATAGCTTTAGTAATAAACTGTAAGCTTCTAGTTTTGAAAATGTTTAAAAAGAATTTTCCAAACTGTGTTTAGAGTTATAATTTAACACAGCTTTGTGCTTAAAAATGTTAAATATTGACTTTGTGAACAACTCAATATAAACAGGACGATACAAATAAATTATCAGGAATACAAACTAGTAACTTGAGTGATGAAAGTGTACTCAGTGTAGTCATATGATTGGCTGATTCCGGAAATCGTGAAATGTAACAAAATGTTTATGTTAATGTACGAGTCACACAGAAGAATTTTTAAAAGTCTTTTATGCACTCTCTCGCTCTAGGGTTTTTTTTCTCGTACAAGTACTATGACACTATAATAAGTAAAAATAAAACTACTGCTAACGTCATTATTATTAAAACCCCTCTGACATAAGCCAATGTAGTTTGCATCTGAAAGTATAAGAAAGGCACAGTTAAGAAAATCGTACTTGAGTTTTTTGTTGCATTATTGTTGAACAAAAATTGACCGACAATTTTTTGCCTGTTATGAGTCCTGTGAGGTCTTTGCTAATGAAATTCGTTCAGGAATTTCCATGTCTCTAGGGAAATACGTTATGAAATAATAATGGTCGAGAAAACAGCTTTTTCCTGTAGACATTCCTTTCTTGAAACCGTCAGCTTTCTTATATTAAATTATAATGTAATTACACCGTATTTCACCTTCTCAATGAAGTTAAATAAACCACAAGAATATATCGTAATTATTTATTTGTTCATTTTTTTTTAAAAACATTTTAACGGTTTATAACCAACTAGTTTTTTTTATGCTTTACCATGGCTAGCTGCTGTATGGTCTGTATTTACTCTTTTAGAATTGAGTGGAGAGATGAATGTATTAGTATTACAATGATGTAATAAATTTATGATATTTTAGATTTATGTCTGACAATACTATTTGTATAGTAGAAAAAAATCTTAAATATTTAACCTTTGGTTAAACGAAAAAAATCTATTCCAACACTCAGAATCTAATAGCTAAAATGAGAATTTTTACGTAACTCCAGTCTTTGACAAAATCAATTTTGTTTTTTTTGTTGTAATATTCAAAAACAAATTAACTTAGATAGGTACTTTATCGTAGTAATAACCAAATGCTTATATTAGCATTTTACATACGTCATGAATAGAGACGTATATTTTTCAAAATATTTTGACTCTGAGCTATTTATAGGCATCTTAAGTTTATTAGTTTTTAGATTCTGAGTGGAACGATGAATGTATTGATTTTACAATGATGTGTGTTTTTTTTTTATTTATTTTTGTGTCTGTGTACACGATAAGTAATCGAAATAATGCTTCGATTTTCAACTTCAGTATCTTGTTCGATTGGAAGGTGAATCTAGTTGGTGCATTCGGAGAGTAAGGTTCAAATTTTAAAATTCCCAATAGTTTTCACAAGTGCCGGGATTAAACACATACAAATTAGAAATAACGGGAATGTTTCCGCAAAATCTGTTTTCCAAAAAATCGATTTGGGTTTTTGGTGTAACTCTAAAACAAAATATGAACGTATATACATGAAATTTTCACTGGTTGTTTATATTTGCATTTTCTATACACGATAGCATTTTTAAAATATTATGATTTGTTTTGAACTGTTTAGGGACATTTTTATTTTCCATTTTTTTTTAGTTTTTATTCTAAAAATATCAATAAAATTTTATTTGTTGGTTTCGAAAGCTTGAAAATTTAATAAAAGGCTCCTGGTATATTGTTTCAAAGGCAGATGAAACATATTAAAAATCCTTAGTCGCAATTTTTTTTTATAAGCATTTAAAGTTCAAAAATTGACAAAATATGGAAAAATAACAAAAATAATTAGCAAATTATTTTGAGTTAAGAATTCGTAAAAATTTTTCTTTTTAAATCTAAGATTTGAAAATGTAATACAAGATTACTCATAAGTTTGTCTACCTTCATCAATAAAAAATTCTCTACCGGAAAGTCAAATTAAATTTTTATGAGCGTTTGATATTCAAAAAATTTAAAAAAAATATGAACACAGTTATTTTTTACAGACATTTTAAATTCAAATTTGGAGGAAATTACATAATAAAAAACCTAGAATAACTATTTTAGGTATTTTGTTGTGATTGTATAATATTATTCGTGGGTACTTGAAACTTCTAAAGTATACTACTATATATCTATGATAGTATCAGGATTTGTTGTTGGTGTATAACGCCAACGCGTTATAAGTACCTAATGGATATTGTGATATGATTAATTTGGAATTCATTATAGGTCAATTTTTTTTAATACCATAGATAAGTACCTATATAATATGTCTTATACCTAAAAGGACAAACCGTCTCCGTCAGAATCGTTTTTCTTATACAATGATATAATATCATTGAATTCAAATGTAATACCATCCATTATACAGTGACCCACTTGTAACCTACTGTACAGCAGTGCGACACCCACTTGCCCACCTTTTTTTTTTTTTAATGTAGATAAAAAATATTAATTTGGTTAAGGATTGAAAATATAATAAAAGATCCCACGTGAGTATAAAATAATATGAATTATTATATGAATTTTTTTATAAGCGTTTAGTGTTTGAATTTTAACAAAGTTCATCAATATCACGAACTTTTGCTATCTATTTTGTAGTTAAACATCCATAATTTTTTGAATTGTTATTACTAAGGCTTGGACCTTTCATACAGGCACCTGATGATAGTATTTCTTACTGAAACCAATAAATCTAAAACAAAAAAGGTGGGCAAGTGGGTGTCGCTCTGCTGTTCAGTAGGTCACTGTAATGAATTGTGTAAAATTTGAGTTCTATGATATAATATAATTGTATAAGAAATACAATTCTGAGGCCTGAGCGAAGACGGTCGGTCGACAGTCAGTCTATGATATTACTAAGCATATTATTTGATGATATTATTGTGAATAAATATACGCGTGAATATCCAATATGGAAAAATTTGAACTTCAAAAGCTCATAAAAATGTAATTTTACTTTCCAGTAGAAATTTTTTTTTGATAAAGGTAGACAAACTTATGATGAATCTTGTATTACATTTTTAAATCTTAGATTTAAAAAGAAAAATGTTCAAATGACAATGTCCATAAACAGCTTATAACAAGTCAATATATTTTAACAATATACTATGGTGTATAGAAAATGATAATATTATAAAGATTCAGTGAAACTTTCATGTATCTACAGTCATTTTTTTTACAGTTACACCAAACATTTTCAAACTATTTAGATTTATTTTAAGCTATTGCTTATATTTTATACGGCTATACCACAATCGTATCCACATTGTTCCACGATAGGTAAATTATTCGGTGAAAATTAATTCAACCTACTATAAATTACTAATGTGAAAAATGAAAATATATTACTTAGGAGCAATATAAATATGTAATAAAATATACTAATCAGCCTAAAATATAGGCTGATAGACCGTATACGGCATTCTCGCCTTCAACCCTTTTTTCTTAATGAATTCAAATTTAACAAATCCGTACAATTACCTACTCTATGAAGAGATAAACACAACACCTAAGTACTGTACAGCATTTTTCTCTACTTTTTTTTTAGTATTACACAAATAAATTAAATTTTATAAAATCTGTGATTTTAATATAGGTACTAAGGTACCTATCTTTAATGGAAACATTTTAAAATCTATTGTAAATGGTATTGATTTATTTGAAAGTATAGGTTATCATGACAACAATTAAGTGGCTTACATAAAAAGTATAGTATTAGTTTTCTTACTCAATTTATTTTGACAGGTATTAGAAGAATAATTTATGTTTAATTATGCCTAATTATACTTTATTATGCTCTATTAAACTATAGTTAGGAAATAGTTCCATTGCATATTTAGTCATATTTTTATTGCATATTTTAGAATATTTAAGCAAAGTACTATTATAAGTATGAATTAATTAATACTGAATTTAATAAATTATTATGATATTATTAATACACTTGCTTATACAGTTATATGTTACATATTGTATACATATAATAATATATTATATTATTTCAAAATAAATACCGGGCTTCCCACGAGGGCTTACTAATTTTAAATAATGAGGTGACGGATTTGTTCTCGTTGTAAAGAATATGGATATTTCCATTACCTGTTCAATTTTTATTCTGTTCGTGAAAGGTATCAAAGTTTAAAACGTTTCATATAGAGAGCTATCTAGGGAAAATTGAATTTTGTTTAAGACCAAAGTTCAAATATAAAAATCTTGAACGATGTGAGACGGACGTGAATGTGATTCGCTCGTTCACACTACATAATATTATGTAATATTATATGTATGCCTATAGCCAAAAATAAACGAAATTATGAAAAACATTAGAGAAACACTCACCGACAGCTATTCGATTTTAAAATTGTATACGTGCAACCCTGGCCGCGGCGTGAAGTTTGGTGGCGATACGGGTGACAGTAGTTCTGCAGCATCGCTGTTGTCGCGTGATTTGTTCGGCAAAACGGTACATTTAAATAATGATAGTATCAAAACGAACATGCATAATATAACTGTACTTTACATTACATTAGTATGTAGAAAGAGAGAAAGAAAAAGAAAGAAATAGAAAAAGCAATAGAGACAAAAAAATTGAAACATATCAATACACCAAATAACTATATTATAACTATAAGTGCATTAAGTGTATATTAATGTAAGAGTACACAAGTGCATAATGCACATTATAGTAGACGTTGTGAAATTAAAACATTAATATTATTAAAAACATGGTTAATTTTATATGGTTATAATAACTTATTACGGAACTACCTACAGCTACCTTCAGCTCTATACCTACTTAAGGGCGCCGGAGCCGGTGGGTTTTTTAGTACAAAAACATGTCTTATAGGAAAAACTATCACTCCCTGTACAATAGTACAGTTTAGTCGGATTTCGTTAATTTTATTTTATTTAAAAGAAGAGAACATTTTGCAAGTCGGATCAAAACCCGATTTTCAAAATGATAATTTTAAAAGATAAAATATGCAATTTGAATAATGCACAATATTTGTTCTTTTTCAAGCGTATATTTCTACCTTTTTTTTAAAGTAAAACGAAAATTCGGCTTTCGATCCGACCTGAAAATTGTTCTCTTCTTTTGAATAAAAAAAATAACGAAATCCGACTAATCTATACAGGGTGTGATAGTTTTTCCTGTGAAATAATTTTTGTTGATATAGTACGCCTCTTATAACCCCCCTCCCTCTAAATAGGTATGGAGCTGAAGATTAGTGGAAAAGTGTTATAATTGAGGTGGTGATTAAAATATAAAATAGAATTTTCAAATATTATAGAATTTCGGAAAATCGGAAAAACTGGCACTGACACCCTTATTAAAGGTATATTATGCATTAAAACGATACGCGTTAACTATGTAATCATAATAATATATATTAACTATACGATAATAACAATATCGTGTTTGGTATAATAATATAATATTATTAATTATATCGAATACATCGTAATCATTATCGGCAGACGGGATTTTGTCGCACAAATTATAACAACAATAATAATATACCTAATATCATATCGTAATACTATACTAACCAGACGGGACAACGGCCGTGCGTGTCAACGCGACGTTAATTTATCGTTTCGACCCTGCGACACGATGTCTGGCACGACGCCGGGGTGGTGGCCGGTGGTGGATCGAGCGCGCAACGTGTCTAGTGTCCGCGTACCGACTGCCGTCGCTCCGGTCCGCTCGCATCGCACTCACACACTCGTGTCCCTGAAAGGTTCATCTGCGGCGGCGGCGGCGGCGGCACTCGCGGATTCTGCGCAACCCCCTCGACGCACACCAGATATTACTATTATTATTATTATCATTATTTTATTACAAAAAATAATATGATATGTTTTATACCGATATGTAGTATAGGTATTATATAATGATATTATTGTGTTTAGCGCCCCGACTATATACCGGGTGATCCTCTTAACGTAAGACCCGCTCATTATTCCAAAAACTATAGCAGCGCGTAAGGTTAATTTGCGGCGACGGTGTTGTCACTCGTGGATTGCGCGACCCTCTAAAATTATATTGTTATTATTATACTGCATACAATTAATATAATATGATAATTAATTTGTACCGATGTAAAGTATTACAATATTATAATAGTATGTGTACCGGGTGATCAGTTTAACGTAAAACGCACTTATTATTTTTAAAAAAAACTTTAGTCCCTAAAATACTTACCTAATATTAACGTGCAAGGTTCGTCTGCAATGACGGTGGGTGGACGGTGGCTGCGGCGGCGTTGGCACTCGCGGATTCTGCGCAACCCCCTCGACGTACATGATGTTATTATTATAATTAGTATTTTTGTTTTTATTTTGTTGAGATAAACGCCAAGAATGGCTCAAGTGAGGAATAATATAAAAAAATACGTCCTACCTTAATATAGCAGTAAATAATGCAATTAAATTTCGTAGCATAATAATAACATAAACAAATTATAAATCTTAACGCCAACAAAAATTTAACGTAATACCTCAACACATGTAATATACAATGCATATTTAGGTAAGAAAAAAGTCCAGTCTGGACTCATTTCCTAGTCTCTGGGATTATTAAGCCCATAATTTAATTTATTTTTGTGGGTTTTGACATAAAAAGTAGCAACCGTTCGCGAATAATTAATTATTTTATGTAATTATATTACATAAAATATGATATATACTTGCTGACCTTTCAACGTAAGACGCACTCATTATTTCAAAAACTATTAATTTTTTAGAAAATATTTCTTTCACATAAGTAAAACATCATTTTTGTAAAAAAAAATTATATTTATTAAGTTTTTACTTTTTTGGATGATACAGTACATTTTTAATTCCATATTCCTTAGTATTTCCATCTATAGTAATCAAATTAGGGTTGAGTTGGTAGTTTATTAGTTATATGTATTTAAATTCTAAAGTTTGATGTGTGAAGTAGTTGACCAACAAGGTAACCATGAAAACTTTAAATGCCTACCTACCTACGCGTGATATATCTTATAAATTATGAAATATGGGTACACTCGTCCAAAATTTGGTTTTAATACATCAAAGAACTACAAAATATATTCTGATTTGTAATAAGAAATTAAAAATGCATTTTGTCATTAAAAAAAAAAAAAAATTAATTATAATGATTAAATAAATAGGTAGGTAGTTAAAATATAATTTGTTTCTAGAATAGTTTTACTTTCTAAAAACTTGAGATTTCATAGATATAAAAATAATATTTTCAACACCGATACCTAGTAGTTTTTTTAAACAATGAGTGTCTTACGTTAAATTGATCAATTGGTATATATACCATTATCGGCATTATTATATATTATTATACACCGTCGGCCGATCGCCACACATTTAATAATAATAATAATAGCGTTTTTCGTATGCGGCACCGTAATAAAAGTTCGAGGGTTTTTTTAACCCCAAGACACTGTTTTGCGTAATTTAATCGGTCAGATAATAGAAACAAATAATTCAAATAATTCCATCAATATAATGATATGTTTGAAGTTTATAATAATTTTTCTTCTTTTTTTTTTTGTTTTTAGCTTTTATAGTCCATTTAGGGCTTTTGCTACTTCAACAATTTCCCACCACCTTTCATTATCTTCACCCCCCTCTAGTCTTGATCCTGGTGCACAAATTTGTAGGTCTGATTTGACAGTATCGGTTCACTTCTGCCTAAGTCATCATCTAGATAATATTTTCCCATTAATTGTTTCTGTAATTACTTTTTTTAATATACCATTGGACCTCCAGACATGTCCCACCCATTCCAAAGTTTGACTTTCATAAATGCATATATATCGGGCGTTGGGTACATTTGGTAAATTTCCTTATTGGTTCTAATTGAGTATTCACCATTTTCAATAGGGCCATAGATACGACGAAGTATTTTTCTTTCGAATATCATCAATTTTTCTACGTCACCCATTGTGACCGACTACGTTTCACATCCGTAGGAATGTAGGATAGAACTGTTCGGAGATAACTCGAGTATAGAATTGATTTTGATCTCGTGGAAAGTAATTTTTGGTTGATATTATTATACGTCATATTATATATATATACATACATCCTAAAATTTACATTATTCAAATAAACACTATAAAAACACTGATAAGAAATAAAAAACTGGTCATTTTCAATATTTTGTACTATTAAACTTGCCTGAGGATCACTTAGGTACTCACAGACATTGATTTTTATTAATATATACATAGTAAACTAATATCTCTGCTAGTTAAATCCTACAAATATAAATTATGGAAATAAATAAATTAAATATCAATAAAATATAATACACTAAGAATATTTCATTAATAGGTATTATATTATTTTAAATTAATTTTATTATACCTAACAAAAATTATTGATTTGATTAAAATATGTTTAATTATTAATGTATTACTCCCTGGTACAGTAATATTCTATGTTTATATGTATATACCTATATTTGTTATTTATTTTATAGATCAATTCTGTAAGCGATAGGGTGCTAATCTTTATTTTATAGTATTAGAATGCTAACACTGCTGTATGATAAAATGTAGACCAAAAATGTTCAAAATAACATTATACATGTGGTGTATGTTTCATTTGTAATGAAGTTCTATTTTTTTGAAATGTTTACTTGATCCATTTACTCGTAATAAATATTAATGACAGGTCGCTGTAGAAATATAATACATTAATGACCAACGAACGTTGCTAACTGTTCAGTAACCTATTACCAATAAATATCATGTTCAGAGCATTTATCAATACCTATATCTATAATGGAGTATGCTGATAAATAACCATTAAATAAATGTCCAACTAGCTAAAATAATACACCCCTGAATAGACTGTGTGCATAGGCTATAGTGTGTACCGTACCTACTATATAATAAATTTAGTATTTTTATTCGTATAAACCGGGAAATAAACTACAAATAACATATTATAAGATAAATTACAATGATTTCACTAAACAGAAAAAAAAATTGATGTATAGGTTTATTACAATATGTGAATACCTTAAAATATTATAAAATGTGAATAAATTGCAAATGATAATGACTATACACCTACTTTAATGATCACACCGTCCAATAACAGTTGAATAAGTTATAGAGATAATATGAAATTGTTAAAGGTATAAATAATATAATTGTACTAGCATAATATTATCATGGGTGTTTAATGATTGGATATTAAAATCAATAATATTATAAATTGCTAAGCTTACAAAATAAAAATGCACGTTACATGTAAAAATTCATGAGACCTTATCGTACAAAAACAATGTATGTTTTTACGAAAATAATTTCCAAGTTTTATATTTTTTTTTTATATAAGAAAGTAGTTTTTAATATTAAGATATTAGGTGGGAATCAAATAATATTAATTGAATTTATAAAATCACAAGCATAATAGAATAATATGATATAGACATATACTTTTTAAATAGTAATAATAATAACAACAAAACATTTCAAATTTTGTGGAGAAAAAAGTTTAACAATTTTCATAAAATATATAATAAATTATAATGGTATTATAACAATATTAAATTAAAACAATAAAATTATGAAATAATAATACTAATTATAGGTATTATGATTTATAAGCCAGCACTCATGGTCGGACATGTATTACAATATTTCGAATATTGATATTTTAATAGGAATTTTTAACGGAATCAGTCGAATATGTCTAGATGGTAGGTACTTAAGGTTGTATTGTATTAAACGTGGTTCTGTTTTGACGAAAATTGGGGAAATTTTTTTTTGGATATCTACATTTTAAAATATATGACATATTGTCCACGGCTCCAGCCAGTGCCGTATAGACAGGAATTTCATAAATTTTATAATAATAACATATTATAGTAAATTAAGAAAAAATAACACATTACCTATACATACATTTTTAAATTTTTATCTTGATAATCTTTATAATAATCTAAATTATATAGATCTATTTTTTTCTGTTTTTTTTTGATAATTCGTCCAGTACTTCTTCTGATGTGATTTCAATATGCCGATAATAACTTAGTAAGAATTTCGCTGCTATCACCTCTGACCTCGGTAATATTAGTAAAGTTTTTTGTTATAACACGCTTTTTTGTTTTTTCGTTAGAATTCATTAAATTTTCCATTTTTTATGGGGGTTCCATAAAAATATTCCATTTTTTTGAACCCTTATACTCCCCCCCCCTGGGCTCCACCTCAGGTTACCGACCATGTTAGAACAGCAATAATAATTTATTGTAATGATACAATAATAATAGTTTTAGATAATATACATTTTTGTATTAAATTATTTGTTCGCTGTTATTTTTAATGTCAACTCATAATAATATTTTCGGAGTTAAAGGGAATAGGGGATTCAAACGGAAACTGTGTATAATATAATAAAACAAAAAAGGAAGGTTTGCCATGGTGTTATATATATCATAAAAACAGTGGTTTGGAGGGGATGTTGAGGGGAATGTTGATACGTTACGGTTTGAGATGTTGGTTATGTTTATATGATTGTGTAATTTCAGTATTGCCCACCATTCGCCATTCGCCCGTTGCTTTTCCTAGCTAGATATTATGATGGCAAAAAAAAAAATATTATCGTATACCATTAAAAATAAACCATGTTGGTTTAGCTTTAATATTATGATAATATTTGTTCTCTATTTAATAATAATAATAATAACTCTTTATTTACGGAAAAAATATCAAATTACATAAAATAAAATATAATGACAGTGGTTAATAGTGTTTACATATATTATGTATTTATGTAACAACTAATTTTATATTAGTCATAGGTTTATAGAAATAGAAGAGAACGAAAAAAATATTGTATAAATATTAAATAGCTATGTAGATATAAAAATATAAAGTGCTATGAATAACATTATTGGTTATTATGAGAACAAGAGGGTGATAATATGTGATACACATTTTTAAGTGAAACAAAGAGAAAGTACTATTTTGGAAAAAAAAAATAAAAACATTTGTTAAATCAAATATTTGACAAATTTAATAATTCAGTATTAAATAAATCTAAATTATTATTTGAATTTGTAATTGTAAATATTAATCTAGTGAATCTATAAGAATTCTGAAAACATATTTGAAGTTTTCGTCAAGTCTACTTGAGATCGACTTTCCCACATTTTTAGTGTTCAGTAGCAAAAAACGGAACCCTTATAGATTCGTCATGTCCGTCTGTCACAACTCACAGCCACTTTTTTCCGAAACTCTAAGAACTATACTATTGAAACTTGGTAAGTAGATGTATTCTGTGAACAGCATTAAGATTTTCACATAAAATTAGAAAAAAATAAACAAATTTTGGGGGTTCCCCATACTTAAAACTGAAACTAAAAATTTTTTTTCATCTAACCCATACATGTGGGGTATCTATGGATATGTCTTCAAAAATGATATTAAGGTTTCTAATTTCATTTTTTTCTAAACTGAATAGTTTGAGCGAGAGACACTTCCAAAGTTATAAAATGTGTGCCCCCCCCCCTATAACTTCTAAAATAAGAGAATGATAAAACTAAAAACAATATATGATGTACATTACCATGCAAACTTCCACCGAAAATTGGTTTGAACGAGATCTAGTAAGTAGTTTTTTTTTTTAAAGGTACATCATAAAGTAAACAATATTTATAATTCGTGCGGATCATGGCTTAATCGGTAGCGAGTGCGGAGAGCGCGTGGGGGCAAATTCCCGACTGCGTTTACCCGAGCAGGTAATATTATTATAATATTAGATAAGACTTCTGCTGGACCTGATGGGCAAACGTCGAATTGGTTCCCGGGTCAATTAAAGTGTACGAATTGGTTCCCGACAAAAATATACTTTCCAGTATACAACTGTTCGAATTGGTTCCCGAATAAACCTACAGTTCGTTAAAAATGTGTGTTGTAAATATTCATAACACACTAATTTTTTCTAATATTATTTACCTATTATGACTTATTATTATTATTATTATTATTACATTATTATTACTTATTTATTAAAATCATAATTATTATTATTGACAAATACTTATGTACTATGTAGCGTACCATATTATGTATATATTAACTATACTGAGCAACATTTTTAACCATACCTAGGTATTCTTGATAGTGTTTGAACTATTCAAACTTATTTGAATTCTAGACAGTCTGAATAAATGGGAAGGAAATTGTTGCTGGTTGAATATATTATCATAATAATTTGGTAAGTTCATACCTGGTGGTAGGGCCAAACTTAATTTAAAAAAAATACACTACCTATTATCAAAACATCGATCAAAGTTACTTATTACTTATGTTACTTGCTGCAACGGAACCCTTCATGGGCGAGTCCGACTCACACTTGGCTGCTTTTGATATTATCCCCCCCCCCAAAATCATAAAAACTGTATATTAAAAAGAGTAATTAAAAATTGACATATTTCAGTTTTTAGAGAAGTTTAAATCAAAAATTAAAAAATGTGGGAAAGTCGATCTTAACAATACTTGACGACAAATTCAGATCTGTTTTCAGAATTCTTATCGCTTCACTAGATTAATTGGTAAGTTTAGAACACGTCTATAATCTTATGTTGCACAAAGACAGAAAATCGCCGATTCCAATTCCCTTAAGTTAATTTTTTTTTCGAGTCATTCGTAATCAACTAGACAATACTGATTCGTTGACGCTTTTACGATTTTGGTAATTTATTTTCGAATTATATATTATTATAATAATCTAATTGTTTTCACAGTGTTAAACGTCTTGGTAAACGTTTGTGTATAACAAAATACTATGGAGGTTTATGACTTAAAAATATTGTACCTTCAAAAAAATTAACTTTTTTTTAGAGATAAGTTAATTTTATTTTCCATCTTAACCTTAAAATTATCTAGTTAATTTTTTTTCTTTGTTAACTTTTAACTTAACTTGTCACAGTTAATTATTTTCATTAACTTGCCCACCATTGATATATAACTACAAAGGTTAAAATTTATGTGGTTTGACTAAATCTGATGGCGTTACATTTTATTTTTAAACTAAACACAAAGATGTTTGAATTTACAAGCAATAAGACTGCCCAAAAATTAGGTATTACTAATGTAATATATTGTGTTATCGAAGCCTGTATTAAATATTTTAAGAATAATCTAAACAAATAGGATATTCGAACGTGATTATAAAATAAATACAACAAAGTAGTTAAAAATAAGGAAAGTTGGTTGAAAACTTGGATTATAATTTTGCAACTGACATCCAATCTTGTACGAGTAAGTATGTCCTTTTTCCGAGTAATATCTATCCCATAAACGTCAATTATCGTCATCGCCGATAAAATACTGCACACGTGATGACGTACGAAATCCCTTTTGAGTTTTTCAACATTTATTCATTACCAGCTACACATCCCTTCGTTCGCACCAGAACACTTATCGATTTTTACACTTGTCATACAACTATTACGATTTCTAGTACGTCCACATGGCATACGATTTAATGTGATAATTTTATATAGATGTTCAAAGTTAGGTAGAATATCGACAATAGAACTAGTCCATTTATGGGATAATATTATTATTATGAAAAGACTTCCGTGTATTGAAAAAAAATTAACGTAATCGCTGATAACTATATTATTTCTGTTGGATTGCATGCAACTAACTGTCACGCATACAACTAAAAATTTAAAAATGATAAAAATTATCCGTTTTGCTGTTAAACTAATATTATATTATTTGAAGTTAAACTTTTTCAGATATTACAAAAAAATATGAAATAATAATATCAAAATATTAAAATGAATATCACAAATATTTTTTAAATTCAGTATAAAATATTTAAATGAATTACAAATTAAGTCAGCCAACATGGTATATGGATTCATTAAATTCATGTGTCGTAATTTTAATAAATAATTCACACTTGTCAAAACGGCATGGGATTTAATGTGATATATAGATGTGCAAGGTTAGGCGGAATACAGACAATAGAACTAGAACATGGTTGAGATATGACGAGAAAACTTTCGTGGATATAATATATATAATTCGATGCAAAATATCACATGGATGCTATTCATAAGTTGCTTATATACATTCGTCTCTGTGTACATAAAAATGCGACATTTACTGTCTCTGAATTCAAACCGACTTAAAAGTATACATAAAATAAGTTAATATTATATTTCAATTTCAACTTTTTCATATATATTACAACGAAGCATAATAATATGAGATATAATATCAAAATATGAAAATATACAGCACAAATATTTTTAAAATTCTAAAAGAGGATATAATATTGCAATGAATTACACATTAAACAAGCCATATCTCCCCCCCCAAATTCCAAAGAAAAATAAATAACAATCTAATAGGTACCTACCTACTATTTATACAATTTAATTCAATATAATATACTCTTTTATTATCATGGTATATAATATTATATTATATACTCGATATAGTTTAGTTGTAAATTTTCATTACCGTCGTTATTGTCATTATACGTGGTTTTCCGCTAAAGTATAGTTAAGTATTTTTTTTTTTCAATTGAAGTCAAAAGTTAAGTTAAAAGGCATTTTCAATACATCAATTAAGTTCAGATTAACTTAACAAATACTGTTAATTAAATTAATAAGTAAAGTTAATTTTTTTTTTTAAATGCATTAAAATAAGTAATATTGGATAGTAATATACCTATCAACATATGGATATATTATATTTTATTATGTATGTAATTTAAATATTTAAATATTCCCTGTGTACTTATCTTCATAAATCTTCAACCGTTATTACTGTACTTTGATTACAATATATAATGTCAAACGAGTGTGAAGAAATGCAGAGAGACAACCTCACCACCTACTCCATTATATCGACATAATAGAATTGCCAGTGGAGAGTAACAACAGTAACATGGAGGTCGCTGTGATGACCGTGGTCGACCACGTTACCGTAGAATTATTAACACCGTCCGAACCATGCAGTGGATCGGAAGAGCCGCAGCTAACTCCCGAGGTGGTGATCACGCCAGGGTCACTGGATTCCTCTGCAGCAGTTGGAAGAGTACCTTTTACGGTAATTCATTTGGTCTGAGATATTTTGTAGCAAATCAGCTCCTCTATAACTAATTATTTTTCATTGATACATTGCCGTATTGGATGTAGTTATGTGCAATGCATTTTTGTGTGTGTATAGGTACATACAATATATATATATATATTATATAGGTATGCATTTTTATGTTTAGAGATGTTTGCATTTAAAAAATAACTAATTGTATCGTTTATCTAGATGGTGTACCTACATGGCTACATCTAGATAAATATGTATAAATCTGTATAAAATATGTATAATATAAATTGATGTTTATCGATGAAAATAAAAAACAAAAAATATATAACAAATTTATGTTTTCATTTATATTATTATATATTATCTGAACTAAGTAGCTGAATACCTATCGGCTTTTATCAGTTTTTATATTGCAGGTAGAGAATAGAGATTACCTTTAAGCCATTACCATTATTGATGTTAAAATTGTTTATACTGCATTTGTATGTAACTCGTGAGGTGAGGTACAAAATGAAGGTGACAAAATGGAGTCAAAAAATTATCATTATGATATTACATTTGTTCTAAATAGTGTCAGTTACAAAAATAGGTGAAATGAGATCGTAATAATTGATCCGACAAACCAGATATGGAACTTTTTCTGAAGATGATTTAACGCTAACAAATAACAATATAACTAATAGTTAAACGTTTTACAAGATGATTCAAAAGTTGTAAATTATTATTAGATGATAAACGTTATTCGAAACTAACTTACTTCCTGTGGAAAGTAAAAGTTTTGCTAAATATTTGGAAGTTTGTATACAAAAGTTGGTGTGCTTAAATTTAAATGGATCCTGATTTAATGTAACTTAGGATAGTTATAATTAAGCTAGACATGTTTGACGGGTTGTATTAAAGATGGAGTACAGCGAATCAATATGTTAAGACTGTTTTACAGATACACGTGAGTGTGAGACGGGCCTCCGTTTAAATTATTCCATGCATGGTCTTATGAGTTATTATTATTTATACTTAACTGTTATATTGTATCTTTTTGGTAACAGTTTTTTTACACTTAATAATGTTTTATTTAATTATTTAAATTAATTTGCTGGTAAAAATATCTATACTCTATAGTTGGTGTTATAATTAGTTTGTTTAATTTCAGTATTGTACAAATGTACAATGTACTATCGTAGTTGGAATTACCCTGAGAATTACAGTATACTTAATATTACCTACTAACTTTTGAATGGTTTGAACAGAAATAGATTGAAACTTCAAAGTCATAAATGTATGAAAACATAAAATAACTACGAAGAGTAAACTGTAAAGTAGGCAGGTCTCAAGTCTCCATTTTGTATTTATCGTTACCATCATCGGCGTTATATATGGTCTCAAAACGACAAAAATCTGAAAGAATTATACCTAACTTCATCTGCAGTATCCTCAATTTGGCTTGACTTGTAATTATATTTTATGTAAATATTTCATACATTATTATAAATTTATTATACCTGTATTACAGACTTTTTTTTAAGAATACAATATTGAATATGTAAGATGTTTAGTTAGAGTATTATAGTATGTTTAAATATTTTACTCAATGATAACACAATATATAAGTATAGGTATAACTAACTCTATAGTAATTTATATTCCATTACTTTTATTTTTAATAAGAACTTAAATTTTGGAATTTCAACAATTACGATAATACGAATTGATTTTTTTTTTACATAACAATAGGGGGGGTAGATCAATTATTAGGATGACTTAACCGGTTGACTGCCTTGAATAAATAAGAAATAATCCATAAGAAATAAATAGAAACAAAATATTAGATTGTCAATTTTTTATAATAATAATATATGACATAAAATATGAAATATAAAAATATAATTTTATGAAAAAACAATTTCGTTTTATCGCATAAATACAGCATGCAATTTATTTTCTGAAATAACATTGTCGAGCGTGAATGGATTAGATATGTAGCTACGTTTCATCTAAATCCTGTAGTTTAAAATAACTTTTAATTTTCTCAGATACCTTTTTATTCAATATATTTTCAAGACTACAATATTCATTTTGGTACTTATTTAATAATTTTATTTAAAAAATATTATATTACAAAAACTTTAGTTTTAAAATCCTTACAGATTTATTTTTTAGAAACGTTAAGTAAATTACTCCATAAAATAATAAATTAATAATAATTTTATGTCCAGATATATTAAAATTTTAAATAATATTTTAGCTACTAATTTATGACCTACAATTATACGTTATTAACTCAAACATTATGTTATTGTATTAACATTTTACACAGACACACAATAAACTAAATTAGGTATCAGTAAGACAATTTTATTATTAGACAATCTCAGATGACATAGTACTGACCGTTTAATATTAAACAAAAAATCTATACAGTTTAACTGGTACATTTTATTTGAGAGTATAAAGGTATTATAGTTCTAATTTTAAAATATTTGTTTGGTTAGAAAAATAATATTTCTGAAGTAGTATTAGATATATTAATTAATAAAAAAGTATTATAAATATATAATATCAATTGATAAAATGTTTGCTAAATGTTTTTATACATGAACAAGGTAACGACTTTAAAGGCTATTTGGACTTATGGATTAGACGTTAAAAAGGTGCTCTGCTGTACTGTAGGTTACAAGTGGGTCACTCTATAATGGATGGTATTAAATTTGAATTCAATGATATAATATCATTGTATAAGAAAAACGATTCTGAGCGGAGACGATATGTCAGTCTAGGTACAGTACTCCCTCGTTAACACGAACACGACGGGACCACAAAATAACATGTTCGTGTTAAAAAAATTTGTGTAAACCGATAGGTTTAACACGAATTTGTTCGTGTTATCAGAGAAGGTTAAATCTAATACGTTATTTTACACTCAAATGCATTTTTTTTATTAAGTAATCTTCAAAATAAAAAATTACATTTCTTTGGTACATACTACATATAAACAAATATTTGAAATATTTTTAATTAATTAATTACTACGCTACATTACATATATAAAGAAATATTTTTAATACATTTTTTCAAAAACTCCGCGATTTTGGTTTTAGGCAGTGTACCTTTTTCGACTTCTACTAAAATTAGTTGCTTAGTTTTTAGATCTATAGACATTTGCTTCCTTTTCAAACTCATTTTGGTCAATCACTAACGACACCAACAAAGTCAACTGACCAACTGATTGATAGAGCAATTATTAGTTTAAACGAGAGCGATTATCGCCGAACTAGATTGCACACATACAAATGTACACATGTATACATATGTATGTACCTACAATAGAGAATATGTACATACATAGTAGGGATAAGATAAGATATCGATAAAACTGTGTTATAAAGATTAAATTACTAACGACTAGTATACGAGTAATAAAACGAAATTAGATATATATGTACAGATTGACATTTTTCTGTTCGTGTTAATCAACAAAACGACAATATGGTACCTAAAATTTGTTCGAGTTTCGTGTTAACCGAAATAATTCGTATAAACCGAGGAAATAAAAAAACCCCTATCTTATAGTATAGAGCCTTTCTCTGGACTGAAAAACCGGTTCGCGTTATACAATAATTTGTGTTAACCGAGTTCGTGTTAACGAGGGAGTACTGTATAAGACATACGATATATTATATACTATTATCTATATTATTAAGGCGGCTCTAAACGATTGGATTTTTCATGCATTTAGACCAATAAGCTGGCGAAAACTACACATACTTCTAGTAGTCCAATTTCAATTTTGAATACTTATTTGGATTCATTAGCTTCTTTTCTATGATCTGTAGGAAAAACTTTTTCATCTTTTTGTCTAGTTAGCACTTAAAAGTGCAAGTTAAATTTGAGAAATCAAGCAGTTATTTGGAACCGTAATATACGTAAATTATCTAAAATATCCAAAATCGGTTTCCTACAAATCATAGAAAATAGGCTGACGAATTCAAATAATTTTTCAAAATTGAAATTGGACTACTAGAAGTATGTGTATTTTTCGCCAGCTTATTAGCATTTTTCACTGTTGTGAGTGTACAAAAATATTTTTCGAGAGTGATTACGTTGACTTGTGCATGCGCGTACGTGTACTATTGAACCGTGTGCCCGCAGCCGGGCGATATAAAATCTATTGTTATCGAGTTCGAATTTCTTCGAATTTCACACTAATAATCATTTACGACTAACACATAGATTACGGGCGGCGACGACAAGATTAGAAATTGCCTAAATTGTTCCCCTTAAATAATAGCCACTAAGAGCCGCCTTAAAAAAAAAATTGTACCTATAATAAATTCCAAATTAATCATATCACAATAGTCATTAGGTACTTATAACTTGTTATACATCAACAACAAACCGTGATACTATAATCGATATATAATAGTATACTTTAGAAGTTTCAATTACTCAATATTATATAATCACAACAAAATAACTAAAATAGTTATTCTAGGTTTTTAATATGTAATTTCGTCCAAATTTGAACTTAAAATGACTCTAAAAATAAACTGTGCTTATGTATTTTTTAGATTTTTTGGTAACAGAATCAACTATCTAAGTGGAAACTTGTTTTAAATTTTAAATTCTTAGATATAAAAGTTGAATATTTTATACATTTTTAACTTCAAAATAATTATTCAATTTTAAATTTGATAAATTTTGTCAAAATTCGATCTTTAAATGCTTATAAAAAAAAATTGTGCCTATATTGTATTTTTAATATTTTTCAACTGCTATTGTAACAATATAGTAGGAGGCTTTTATTAAATTTTCAAGCTCTTGTACCCAACAAATAATATTGTATTGATATTTATAGAATAAAAAATAAAAAATATTGGAAACTGAAAATGTCCCTAAACAGCTCAAAATAAGTCTAAATATTTAAAAAAAAATTCATAGTGTATAGAAAATGCTAACATAAACAGTCAGTAAAAATGTCATGTATCTACGGTCATTTGTTTGAGAGTTACACAAAAAACCAAAATTGATTTTCTTGAAAACAGATTTTGCGTAAGAATTCCCGTTTTTCCTTACTTTTTCTTTTGTTTTTCAAGTCACTTTTGAAAACTACTGGGAAATTTTTACTTTTGACATCAAAAAGTACCAACTAGATTCACTTTCCTATCAGAAAAGATACTTTTGAAGAAAATCCAAGCACTTTTACTGTCCTAAAAGGTGATGACAGCGACAAAAATAAAAAAATAAAAAAAAACCTTACATCATTGTAAAATCAATACATTCATCGTTTCACTCAGAATCTAAAAATTATCAATTATTCTGTAAAAGTAATACTTGAAATTTAACATTTGTATACATTACAACGAAATAATATGATATGAGATAATATTAAAATATTAAAAATATTTTTAAAAAGGCAAAAGAGCATAAAATACTTCAATTAGTTACAAATCAAGTCAACTAATACGGTTTGGATTCATTAATTTCTAGTCTCAGTGTGTCATAATTTTGATAAATATTTCAAATTTGTGTACATTTTGTAATTTATGATAGTTCTTAAATGTGTATATTATTTATGTAGCATATTATTAAGTAACTATCTATGTTTTTTTAATTATATTTTTTTTACATATATTTCCTAAATATTTTGTATAATAACTAAGTATTTCATAAAATGGCAAACAACAAATTGACAATATGGAGTATAGGGACATCAGTAATCACTAAGAAAATCCATTTCCTTTTCTGATAATAATACTTCCAAAGACAATTCATTTTATTAGTACCTACACAAGAAAATATTTATTACAAAGTACAAATTTAATATTAAAAAATATAATGCATTCATAAATATGAAACAAAAAAATTAATTTGTATAGTAATTAGTAGTACACAGCTATTAATTATTATTAATGCTATATTATTATTCTAGAAAATACAGAAATCTATGTAGAACGTAGGTACTTTTTATAAGGAAAAAAATTCAACACACTTTTAGAATGTATTTTTTAATTCGTTAAGAGAAAATAATATATACTATTACAAGTATTCAATTAAAAAAATAATCTGTTCTAAAAAAAAAAAAAAAAATTGTACATACTCAATCAATCGCTCGGTACAACTATATTGACGTATATTTCACCAGCCCCCCCAAGTTAATAATCGTTGTTTTTTCTTCACCACCATTAATAAGTGTGGAATTTGTGTCAGAAAAGTCGATTAATTACACTTAGGGGGGCTAGCGAACATTACACCAGCTCCCCAAAGTTTTTTTGAATTTGTCCTAAATTCTTAAACACACAAATTCTGAAAATATTCTCACAAATTCACACAAATTCCACACTAATTAATGGTGAAGAAAAAACAACGATTTTGTAACTTGGGGGTGCTGATGAAATGTACGTCAACAGCTATTGTACAAAGAACACATACACAGCCGATACTATATAATACGACTACGGGTGAACTAACTGCATAAGACAATATTATAAATACGATTATACAAATTATATATACAAATGATACATAGTATAATACTATAATAATATTTTGATAATGATAATATACGAAAATCTATACATTCAATAATCATTTAAAATATTTTATCACACAGCGTAATGTTTATGCAATATAAGCGCACTAATGCATTGAGTATTTAACTTTAAGTTTTTTTATCTTTATAAATCGCCATTATTTTATATCGCCATTCATAAATAATAAATAAATGAAATACCCAAGTATCACTGACTTGTGTTACATAAGTTTAGGATATTAAATGCGGGATGTAATTATTATACATTTTATCATAATATTACATAACCAATATAAATTACAAAAATAAATATGAATACCTACCCATCGTTTAGATAAATTGTTATTCTACATTAAAAAAAATAAACGATTTAACCGTAAGTCCGTAAAAACTAAATGTAAGATCGGCGTTATAATAATACACCCAGATAAAATGGAAGTGAGAATGTGACTAGGTTTATTAACTATGCCGGAGGACAATGTTATGATAAGCAACAATAATAATTTGAATCATTTCAGACTGTCAAAAGAAAATTCCACAGTTATTGCGTATACCAATGGTGTTATCTAGAATTTATTCAAGAATAAAATTAACTAATAAAACATTAAACTATCGCCTATCAGGAGCCGGGGTAAACAAAATTCAGGTCTGTGGTATGCTATTAAGTATTAACTAGACCAACATACTGTAGTCAGGCAATTTCTTAAGCATACGTTTAATTGCGTATTATAGCGTTTCGATATTTACAGCTAAAAATGATAAAATGATAGACATGATTATAGGTGAGATAAAACGTACGAGTATTCTTCAGCAAAATTTATGAGATGAAAATCAGATCTGGTCGGGAAATCCTATTGACCGTTTTCTCGACGCTTGTTTGGTTTTTATGTAGGTCAAAAAAGGAAAGATGAAAGCCTTCTGAGTGTGAATTTCTAGTCATCAGCAGTCATCGATGATGTTGGACTTTTATATTGCACAATAAATAATAAATAAACATAGGTATTTAATATTTATACTGGAATAAATACGAATCTTTTCCATATTTTGGACATTTGGTAAATAAGAAATACCAATATTGCGTATACCTACATAATATTTGGATTTGAAATATACAATATATATTTATATTTAAATATGAAATTGGTATATGCAAGCTATTCTTCTAGAATAACAGTCGATGAAACGGCTGATATTATTCATTATTTAAACTATTTTTTTTTATTTCGACCAAAAGCATGGACTCTTGCAAATTAAAAATCCATTACCTATCACAGAAGACACTTATAAAATATAGGAAGAAGATAACACTTATTATGTAAACATAATATCTAGTGAGAGCCACAAAGAGTAATATATTTTCTATTTTTAATTAAATTATTTTTTATATTCGTTTCAATATTATGATAAGATTTTATATTTTACATTAAACGTAATCACACTTTATGCGTATTTTAATTTAAAATTAAGTTCCTGATTACTATTTTATAATATCTTACTCCATATAAATTATAAACGTATTATTTTAATATCAATATTGTCCATAGGCTTATACAGTTCTCCATATAATCTGCTTAAGTACTTACTGGATATTGAGTTGTATTTATTTTAGATTTTAATCAAAAGAAAATGAATGAAGCACATTTCCTCGGTCTTACAATTTAGCCATTGTTATATTATTTTTATTTTGTTTTATAAAAATAATCACTTTATTAAGTTCATATCTTTCAACAGGCTTATGACTCATTGCCCATTGGCGATGAGTATTTCATAAGCCACTCGCCCACACAATTTTCTTTACATTGTAAATTAAAAAAGCAATGCAATTCTCTTCATATACGCCAACGGGCTAAGGTATAGTAGACCAAAATAAGATAAAAATGTTACTTAATTAATTCTAAGTTATATATATTTTTTAAAACAAACAGAATAATTATCAATTATAATTAAATGTATAAATGTTTAGCAATTACTAATCACCACTTTAACACGTTGATGGATATAAAATTATACAATAGTCATGGTAATAAATTAAGTTCTGTGTGTGCAAAACTGAAATAGCAGTTATGAGAGAAAAATATAGGGTATAATATTATAATTTGTAACTGTTATAAGTTATAACAATCACGTACTCACGTCTATAACGGTACCTATTTTCTAATTCTACAGAATTTGGTGTCCTTTTGCGACTTCACATTTTTTAGGCAACTCAAAAGTACCTGTGATCTATTTAAAATTTAGATTAATATTGATATTATATAGATTTCGAAGTACAAAAAAGAAGTCAAAATGATTACAGTTGATGCCACACCAGCTGTAGCAGTTCTATCCGTCAATATGCATTTTTTATACCTCATAATCAATTTTTTTTTTATACCTACAGTCATTAGCTATTGCACTTTTTATATTTATTTATTTTTTTACTATATGTCCTTATACTTTTTATTAGTTCATAATTCTATCTTTATTTATCGTATGAATATAATATTATTTTTCCTCAGAAGTCAGAACAATAATTATACGACGATGTACTTATATAGACTGTCATTAGCTTAAACTGATTATAGCCTATAGGTACCTATATAGGTTATTTATGTTTTAAAAAGTATACCTAAGCGCCTAGTGATATTACCAAATTTATTGAAGAATATTATAATTATATTTTATTTGACTAATATTATAGTTTATTGCAAAACGGAAATAATAAGTTTATTTTAAATATATAAGCATTATAATAATTGACACAATATTATAAGTATGTAAAGTTGATTTATGTTCTTCATCATTTTAGGAATTTCCTTATATCATTTTAGTACATAGAATTTTTCCTAATATCCATAATATTATCTATACTTATTGGAAATTATTTCACATATTATTTCCATTTTTATTTATAAAAGGACTTATTCCTCAAACAATTTTTACTTATTTAGTAATTTTTGTTCTTTTGATTTGCGTATTGTGAAAGTTTATTTTATTTAGTTTACAACAACTAGTTTGGTTACAGTTTCAAAATTAGATGTTAAGACTTTGGATTTTTATTAAAACAAAAATGGCTCATAAATAAATTTGTGTTTTAAAGTTTTGAATAATTTGAGGTATAGCGTATAGGTAAAGCATTTGTAGTGTTCTTTAATTTAAAATACATGAATGGTATATGACCTTTGTTATGGTTAAGCTTTTAATTTGGATGAACATCCCGTTCAGATATTTTGTATAGTTTTTACACTTTTAAATAATGTGTCTGCTATTATAGTTATCACTTATCTATATGATTTAGTTGCTATTTATGACCTACAAGGCTACAAACTTAAAATTATAACATAACATTTTATTTTATAACCATACAATAATGGTTATATTATTAATTGTGCATTCCATAAGTCCATACCTTTGTATTAAAAGGTGATAAGTGCCAAAAAATTGATTTTGGGATTAATCATGATATGTGAAGAATATTGTATCAAAATATGATATCTGAGGTTTTATTATTGTATCAGCAATAGCTACATATATCATATTTTGACTCGGTAATGGTCAATTGTATTCTTCACATAATATTATCATGTTTACCCCAAAGACCAAAATCGACTTATCGGCTTTTGCCACTATGGTATAGAAATTTAAATTTTGATCTTGGAACACTGCAGTAATGTATAGTATTGTCAGTATGGTCTAATAAATTCCCATATGGAGGTATATAATGTACCGTTTTAACAGAACTGGATGGCCATAAATCGTAATCGATTTAATTTAATTTATATTCACCTTGAGATTACATATTGAATACATCCAAGACACAAAACCAAAATATGTGTGTTTTGGGGCAAATAATATCATAAAATATACTTAGTCATATAGGTTTACAGACCATCTTCGTGCAGAATCGTCCTTCGTATGAAATGATTTATCATACACATAATATCTATGCATACAAAATATAAAAAAACGAATAGTTTTCTTAAATTTGTTGTTTATACATAAAACATATTAAGCTCTCGGGTAACTATTCAAACATATTTGTATTAATAAATTACATGTTTATTTAAAAAGAAACAAGATTGAATTAAATTAAAGAAATTTTACTGCCCCAAAAGTTGATGACAGACACAAAAATACAAATAAATTT
Source organism: Macrosiphum euphorbiae (assembly GCA_949089665.1). Lineage (NCBI taxonomy): Eukaryota > Metazoa > Arthropoda > Insecta > Hemiptera > Aphididae > Macrosiphum > Macrosiphum euphorbiae. The sequence goes on along the minus strand of CARXXK010000001.1, from coordinate 12,939,943 downwards.
AAAAAAAACTCACAATACATTCAATAAATTTATCGGAGCGCTCAGAATCTAAAAATAATACAAAATAATTCGATACGAATCAAAATCAAGGGAAATACGAAAACTTAAATTATTGTAATGAGATCCTTTTTGTATGGTTAACCACACAAAATAGAAATTACTTATTTATTTATCTCAAGAATTTCACTAATTCATATACAGAGAATGCTCAACAGGGTGCATAATGTTTGTCTGTGTGTGTATCCTTTGGCTGCCATGGTTTAATGGTTACCATGGGTTTTGAAGCTACTATAACAGACGCGGTCATATTGCATACGAGTCTACAATGAAGTTCCACATTTTATGTCTTTGCTGTCCTTGCTATCATATGTAGCACATACCTAGGTAATATTTATATTGTAATTGATAAAATCAGTTGAAATAATGTATGTCTGTCTGTCTGTCTGTGTGTCTGTGTGTTTGTGTGTTCATATTACCATGGAAACCAAATGTATCGTAACGTTTTTCGATTCTATGTGCCAAAGCAAAGACATAAAATGTCAAAACGTTTGTTTCATTTAGTTTTGGCGTATATATCTACTGTAGGATCAGTTATTTATTAACATTATATTCATATAGGTATAATATTTGTGCTTACAATATAAATAATATTATAATTTATGAGTTATATACTTATATAAAAGTACTTCAGGCACAATATTATAATAGGATATACAAACTATTTGTTAACTCTTCAGAAACTTTTTATATATAATTATTCCGATCGATCTCCAACTAAGCTCTCTAACTGCAATAGAGTAACAAATTAGTTAATGTAAATTCAGTACAATTCATAAATGTATATACCTATTATATTCTGTGTATTACCTAACAACCTAACAACAACTAGATAATATTATTATTATTATTTTTTGTGTCTAAATTTGTTTCAATACATTAAGAGCGTCTATAGTTATTGGTATTCTTTATTTTTACAATGGACTTATTGGAGATATTCAAAGGCGACGATGATAATATTTTTTACTTTATAAATGATCAAATACGAGTGTATACAATAATTATTGCAATAATAATCAACTATATTGGCTTATGGGACGATCATGATTTTAGAGTCGGATTCTAAATATGTAGTTCTCGAATTTCAGAGATACCAACATAAATAACGAAATATTATCTTTACATTCAGGTAGGTAAATTTAATTATACACAATACACGTAATTTCATTGTATAATATATAGCTTATAGTCATTTTCATATTGGCCACCTCCAGTCTTCAATAACTTACTTTTTGTTCCTCTCAACAATCTTTTGATCCCTTCATATTTTAATGTCAAACTTGTAGTATCTCTAGGCTATTATTTAAAAAAATATATATATTTATTTTTTTTTATTTTTTTTTCTACGAATATAAGATATTGTTTATATTATATTGTGCTTACACAGTCTGATGTGGTTGAATTATATACCTCACTAGCTTGTTCTTGTTCTTCCACGAGACAGAGTTTGATTGTTTATTTTCAAGTACATATTTGTTTAGAGTAGTATATTTTAATAACAATTATTTTTCTTCAAAAGAAATGTTTGTAGGTGAACTTATTTTATTTGACACCATAATTATATATTCAATTAAAATTAGGTTGAGATGTTTCAAAGTACTCAACTCCTAACATATTATATTATCTTAATTGATTTTATTCTCCGAATAATTATTCAGAAGGTAAATTTGTAATGAAAAACACTTGTCAACATTTTCTGTTGAAGTTTATTTCCTCAATTTGTTTATTCGACGATTAGTTATTTGACGAATAACTGGATGATTTAAAAACCAATAGGCAATAAATAGAAAAATTAAAAGAAAAAACTAAAATGAGTTAATATAGTAGGCAGTTTACAAAGCATTTTTGAACATTTTAACAGATTAAACGGGAATAATAAAATCAACGTTTGTTGGAATAAAAAGTTTCAACAAATTTCCGAATAAAAAAGTAAATATTACACAATCACCTTATTGAAAACATAATAATGTTGTCTTGACAAAAATTGTGAATGGAAATCCTGCAGGTTATAACTTCCAATACCATTTGAAAAAAATGTAGAGCAAACTACTTGATGATTTAGCAAACAACACCAGTCATGATTTGACAAACATGTTTTATTTACTCTGTTAAATGAATATTCACTAATTTTACATCTATAATATACATACAAAATATACAGTGGTGGACAAAAGATGTTTTCAAGAGGGGGGGAAATGTCTGATTTTTAACATGCACTATTTGATTATTAAAAAAGCGGATAAGTGCAGAGATGTGGAGTAGGCCAGTGGTGGTGGAAGTTTGTCCATCGTCCCTTAGGTCCTCAGACAGGATAGTGTATTATTACAGTATTCGATTTGAATGCAATGATTATATTCGATAAAAAACGATTCTGAGCGAACGAAAGAAAATGTATGAATTATAAATATGTATTAATAAGTAACCATTAATTGTATATAATATACCTAGTGGGAATTAACTAATTTTTAAATTGTATTCGTTCCTATGGTGTTAAACAAAACGTAAAAAAAATAAATTTAGGTAGTTTTTCTCCTTAGCGTTAAAAAACTATTGAGAAAATCGAAAAATGACCTTTTTAAAGTACCACTCTAGTAGACATTTTGTTTACAGGAAAAAAAAACACATTGTAAAACCACTAGATTCCTCGCTCTGCTCAGAATCTAAAATATAATTTATGGTTATCAGATCTTTAACATTGAAAAAAAGGTCATGGAGAGGTCTATTCCCCTCATCAGCCCCCCCTCCCCACACCTATTTGAGACTGCCACCGAAAATATATACAATTATATAAAACGTAATAATAAGCACAACCCAATATTTTTGTTTGGCTATTATTTGTAGGTATGCGTTAAAAATTTAAAATACGTAGTTGGTACTTGGCAGGTATAGAGTACAGATCACAATATTATGACAATTATAAATATAAAATTAAATATATTTCATTAGACAGATACCTAGGTAACCAGCTATAGGTATATTTAATACAATGATTAATATGTAATGTAAAATATTTAAAAATCATCTTTATTGGCGATTCCCCTCACACACACACACACACACACCATTTTGTTCGAAAAATGTTAGAACCCAAATAATCGAGCCAAATCTTCAGCCAATATCTAATAATTGAACGGCGGTTTGGTATTATGCCAGGAGAAATTGGGGTTTGCGTTTTACTCGAGCGCACGTATATTGAGTTTAATTAGTTTGCTGCAGGGTGGGGAAGACCTGAAAGGACTTGTACACCCCCGGCGGAGGAGAGTAAAGTGGAAAAAAACCATTCCGATACCATCTTGTCAGTAATGGCTCTGTCCACAGACTTTTGTCAATGTTGATGAATAGCCTATGTGATATAGATGCCCATAACTCACATCAATTTCGGACCATTAGTTTCCATTACCACAACAGAAATTTGCCAATAATTGACAGTTTAAAGTCTCGATATCTGTGGTCATAGCGAACAAAATAGTCCTGTGTCCCAAATGTGTTGCAATGTTTTATAATTTATGTCTTGTTGTTTTCCACGTCTCTGAAACTACCTCAAAAATGAATGTAATGGAAAATAACACACCAAATTATAAAATAGTTACTGAAGAGTATGCTTTACGAATATCTATAGGTACCTACCCAACAGTTTAATATCACAGTTAAAATATTATTACGAACTTAAATTGAAAAATAAAACTACGTATTTAAAAATTCAGTTTGGCCCGCATTTTAATTCATTTAAATTTTAAAACAGCGAATTCTATATTCAAATGCATATTTTAGTATTCGAACAACGATTTTAAAACATTCCGTGATTTCAGTGATAAAGATAACAATTCATATTCCCCATAAAATATTGTAATTTTCCAATTAATTTTAATTGACAGAATTATCTATATTTATTTATTTTTTTTTTACAAATCGAGTTATTTACTTATAAATTTTAATTTTTTCATCGTTTGCTAGTGAATATTGCATTTTTCTTCAAGTATTATAATCGCAATAGGTAAATTATAAAAATTATAATGAGTTCCGAATGAATATAAAAACACGATGTTTGTAATACTTATTTTGTGGATAAGTAATATATTATATGAACCACTGGTTGCCGAGGTAAATTGAACTTTGTAACCAAACGTACAACCTTCTTTACAACTAACAGATACAATGAAAATATATAATTGATACATTTCACTAAAATCACTAAATTTTATACGATAAACAACAGTTATAATATGGATCATAGATATAATATGTTTACGAGTCATAATAATAAAATGTACATACATAATTAAATATATTGTATTTCGTAAACAATCCATACTAAAACTTGTCAATATGATAATAGTATACCAATATGCATAAGTTTTAAAATAACTGAAAACTATAAAAAAATATATATTACTTGCAAAACTCCTTAAAAAAAAATTTATATTAGAGTGTTTTTTTTTAAGAATAACTATTAATTTACTAGTAATTAGTTAGGATTTTGTTTGCTTACAAAAATTAAAGCATTGGCACACACCAAAGCAGAGTTATGTATTGTATACAATATTGTATTGTAATGGCGTAATGCTATGCGTAAATGCCCGTGTTACTTCGGATACCATTGCACACGTCTCGTTGCTCCTACTAAATAGACGATTATTATGATTTCCATATAAAAATAATCGGTTTATTGGTAGGTAGTAGGTACATCATAATAATATGTACCATATTGTACCATATATCCACATGTATCTTGACCACCATCACCGATTAGTCGCCGAATAATGAATATTATCCTTATTTATATAATTAAAAAATGATAATTATTTGTATGAATTAGATTTTTTGAACATTAAAAGTTCAACAGTATGTTATGTTAAATTAATAATAAGGAAAGCTTATTTTATTACAACAACAGCAGTATGAAGTGAGAGGTAAAATAAATGCAATAATCTAATACGCATTAGAATAATATTTCACGAAATCAGATTCACCCTATCGACTGACCCTCTTGCATCTCAATAAAATAAAATAAATAAATATTCAAATTTTATTGACGTACAAATATTACTATAATTATTACTTCTACCAGGTTTTGTTTTGATTTTTTTAATTTATAACATTGGTTTTAAAATATAATATATAGTCATAATTATACGAGTATAATATATAAAAAAAACGTAGGTACATATAGGTTGATCTTTCAAAAAATTTAACATCATATTTACATTATAACGTTATCCACTGCAGTATTACTACCTATCTAAATAATTGTATATACCAATTGATTGTAATTAATGTTTATAATCAATGTGTATACTCTATATATGTAGGTATACAAGTCCATCCACCCACTCACTGCAGTGTATAAGTATATCATAATTTACATTGTACATGTCAATCTTTCGAAAAGTATAACATTTACTTTATATCATTGTGCACTGCATCAGCTGCAGTATCTAAATAAGTACTTACAGGTAAGTATAAGTCCATCCACTCACTCACTGCAGTGTATACGTATATCATAATTTACATTGTACATGTCAATCTTTCGAAAAGTATAACATTTACTTTATATCATTGTATCAGCTGCAGTATCTAAATAAGTACAGGTAAGTACAAGTCCATCTGCCCACTCACTGCAGGTGTATATAATATGTTATATATATTATAGTATACGTTTTGCGCAATTAAATTTGCCAGTGGGTGGATTCCTGATAAATCACACAGTTAGGACATAATACATCGTGCAAATCGTGATGGTTCTCTACCATTATGTTTCTGTTTGTCGATCGGTCCTTTGAAGTAAGCCACCACGTCACTATTATCGTCGTCTATATAATGCGAAAGTGCTGCGTATAATAATAATCAAAGGTTTTCATTAACTAGTTAATTTCTAATCAACTTATGAACTTAACTAGTTTAATTTACAGCTAAAACAACTTAGCTTTTCTCAGTTGATTTAAAAAAAATCCATCAAGTTAAAAACATTCTGAAATGTTTCGTTTATACGTAAATATTACTATATCAGTATAAAATAAAAATAATCCAATACAAAAATACAAACATTTCTGTTCTTTCTCTTGATAACAAAATTTTGTGAATATTAATATATTTTATTAAGTTGTAAGTTATATATATTATGAGAGTTGCAAATTGCAATTATAAATGTTTTTAATAAAATTAATAATTTTAAATTACAAATTGACAATTGTTATGTTTTAATGTTATATAACTTATAATATATAATATGAAGGTCATGTACTCATCTTCAGATATTATGATATTCAATTGCTATAAGACATAAAAAAATATATTTGTTAAATTATTAATTTGAGATGAGTATAGTTTAAATTATTAAATAATAGTAAAGGAAAAGTAAAATGGTATACAATGTACATTATGATAAAAGTTCAATAAAATTGTTTTTTATAATTTATAAATTAGAAACTAGAAAGACAAATTCATCTTAATGTGATTTACATACTAATTAAAAAAAAAAATAGATTACTTAACTTTTTTTAAACTGAGTTAAGTTAATATTTTTTTCTATATTAACTTTTAACTTATCGATCTTGTGTCCTCTTCACTTAACTTAACTTGAGTTAATTATTTTCATTAACTTCTACCTTTGATAATAATAATAATATGTTAAAACGAACCATTTACCCACATAATACGATTATATTAATAATGTATATAATAGAAGCAAACGTTTCTTAAACTTTTGAGCAAAAGTCAAACACGTAATATTATTTTGTTATACATAATTTATTTAACCTTCACGCTAAATGTATACACAATACCTATATAATATAATATTATATATTTATATATCAGATTCGCTACGTGTCACAGGTATTATTATACAGAAATAAAATTAGTATAAAAATAAAAATGTAGAAAACAATACAGTTTTTTTTTTGTCATATTTTTAATTTTTTAAGAAAGTATGGTACACATTAAATTTCTTAAATTTTTAAAGCTTTTATTAAAAATGTACATATTATTTTTAGTATAATTTTTCAATTCACATAAATCCTTATCAACATTCTAACTTATTCCTAAAATTGTTCATAGGAAAGAAACCTCATCATTATTTAATTTAATAAAATAAGAACTTTTAATTCGAGGCAGACAATAACAATTTATAAAATAAACAATTTGAACTTCAATATCAACATACATTTTTATATTTTTTATTGCATAATACTATTTATGAAAACAAAGCAATAAAATATATTAGTATTAAGTACATTATTTTAAAATTAAAACCGTGGAAATTAGTAACGATATTGATATATTGATATATATATTGATCACATGTGTTAAATACAGTTTGTTTATGTTTTCAAAATGTGTAAAATGTAAATAGACTAACTACGTTATATGTCTGTATAGTCACAATGATAACCTAAATAATAGCCAGTTGTTACGTTTGTAAAAAAACATTTGCAGAATGTGGAGTCACTCGATTTTAACAACTGTAAAACAATAATGTACTGGGTAAAATGTATATACATTTTCTTTGACCTATACAAATTACTACATTAAATTACAAAGTTCACAATAGATTACCTTATTATATTTGAATCTGTGTTATAACTTCTACTTCTACTGGGACGATCATGTTGGTGGTACTTCATGTGTCAGAATAATATCCATAATATTATTATCTTTTCGATATTTTTGTTACGAACTAATGACAATATATTATTATTGTCCTTTTCAGCAATGACGACTAAATATAATAATATAGAAACTAAAACAACAAAACAGAGTACGAAAACGTTTGACTGATTCTGAATTATTAAACCTGTCAATGGCGGTTTGAAGTGGTTCGCAGAAATCGGTGAATCGGATATCAGGATTCGGGATAATAATATTATATTATATAATATTATACGCGCAGAATGAAATATACACACACACACACACATAATACATATATATTGTACCAAATCGGTTTGTGACGTTCCGTGTGGTTAATGAAGATCGAAAGTCAGTCTCCGGGAACACTGCTGTGGAGTCAGGTCTATACTTAATAAATTAATCCACCGAATTGCCCTTCGAAGAGTTATCGCGGGACGCGCACCTATTACGACGTCATAAATCTCCGCCACGAGAACTGTGCCTGTGCGTTTCTATCACCATAATAATATCATACACGTTGCTAGCACGTCGTTACTGCCAACCACACGTTCCGTACATAAACATATTGTTTTAATATTATATGTAATATAATATGACGTGAGTGTTTGTTTGGTGAAGAAAAAAAACTATTATATCTAATCGGTAGCTGCAGGTATATCGAAATAAACGTTTGTCTGTTTGTTCGTCCTCGATAGACTCTGAAACTACTAGACCGTTTTCAATAAATGTTGCATCAATAGATTTCTCGGGACAAGGCGAGGTTTTTCAGCTTCTTTTTTTCAACCATACGTTTTGTACTGGCTCGTGAAGATCGAATATTGTTTTGGTTATATACGTCTTTATACTAGTTGGATAAATTTATAAATTTATATGATTCTAAAATATTAAATATTTTAACGGTGCTTTGTAAGTTCCGCAATGAAATTGATTTTTTATTTTTTTCAGATGTACCTAAATAAGTTAAACACGAAACACGTCATTAAAACTGTACTCATTCTCCTTAAAACATCGGTGATAGTAATAATAATAATAAAAAACCACACTAAATTCGTAAACTGGTGACTCAGGGTCTCCACTGACTTGTTTGAAGACGTAATTTTATTTTTTCTCTCCAGTCAATCGATTGCAGTAGCAGCAGCAGCAGCAGCAGAGATGTAATTTAAAACGCGTGCGATACAAAAATAACGACTCAATAGATTGGTGGGAAAAGGGCGTGTGGGTATCGGGATAGTAGAGACGGACGGGCCTAAAGGCGAGACAATAATAATAAAAAAAAAAATAATAATAATAATAAAGGGAAAAGCAAAACGGAACAACGACAGACGGTATAAAAGTTTCGTTGAATTTTTAACGAGCCACCTGTACTCGAAACTATTATACGATGACAACGTCAGGTCGAGCTGCGTTACGACTTTACGAGTATTGTTATTATTATTATCATTATACATAACACATAATGCTAGGTACGCGTGTATACTGTGTATATACATAGGTATATTGCTTGCCTGGCTGAGTTGGTTCGGCCGAGGGATGGTTGATGGGTCGGCGGCGGCGGGTAGTGAAACTTTTCCTCGTCGTCGTATAATATAATGACTAGCTCGTTTATACGCGATTTACGTTTGGTGGAAATAAACGCAATCGGATGACGGGGAGCGACCTCTGCGCTACGGTGGTGGACGAGGATTTTTCGCAAGAATATTGTCATTTCGTGGGCGCACACAAAACACTCGAGACGAGGGTGGAAAAGACGCGTATATATAGGTATAGGTATATTATATACGTATATGTGTGAGTGTGTGTGTGTGTGTGTGTGTGTGTGTGTGTGTGTAGCACAACAACAATACTGCTTGTGAAAAAGTCTATTGTTGTTTTCACTGCACATACGACCCTGAATCTAAGTGGATTTTTTTTTGTTTTTTAACCCTACCGTGTATCGCACTCTTTTTTTTTTTGGTCCTCGAGATTCATCAATTTCGTGGGTACTTTTTTTGGACACTTGGGTTTTTTTTTTGATCTTTATTCTGTGTCAGTCCATTTCGTCTAGTCGGTTTCATACGTCTGTACATTGTTCAGTGTGATGAATCTATTCAAATTCTGATTTTTGGATTTTTTAATTATACTTAAAGATCATATTATTTTCAAATTATTGAGATTTTTAAATGTAGCGATATAAACTTATATTTTTAAATGAGACTCCCCACCCTTTTTGAAAAAATTGTTATCGATAATTTTTTTGAAGATGTTGATGCACCTCATCCAAAATTTGAGCAATTAGATTTTCTGTCGTCAATTTTAGTTTAAAATACCTTAAGTTTCGACACTACTAAAGTTAGTTTATTTTGTCCAATTTTGATTCTGAAAAATTTGAAGTCGACAGAAAATTGTCTATAAGTAGATCAAACTGATCAGTTTCTAAAAACTAAATCTAATATCATTATATTATAAACTGTAATTGAAAACTTGAAAATATCAATTTTTTCAAGTCATAGATAATTGAAATTAAAAACGGAAAGTGTTTTGTTCGATTAATTTCGACATTTGTCTGCTGAATTCAAATATTTTTTTCAAAACCAAAATAAGACGCTAAGTTAATACTAACTTTAATACATCTTTTCAAAACAATAAGTAAGTTGTTGTAAAATTTGTATAGTAAATTTTATATTGTAATCGAGTTATTGACATGTACAAGCGCGTATAAGAGTGGTACCCATGTTGAATTTCACTCACTATAATAACCATTTACAACTAACACATAGATCATGTGCGGCTAAAACGAGATTAGAAATTGCCTAAATATTGCCCCTTAGATAATAGCCAAGTGACTAACAAGGCCCCTTAATATAATGGTTTTACAAAAATATGAAATGGATGTAATATATTTTGATCTACTACTTGTGTCTTATTTCTTATAAGTACTTGCACCATTTTTTATAAATTATGACTTATGAGTATTGATGGATTAATATGAAGTACTAAAATGTTCAAATTACCATAGCTTGCATATTATTATCTTCCAAATTTAGCTTTCCAAAATTATCTAGGACCTATTATCCTTAGAGTATAATGTTAAATAACTCAAAATCTATACTCGTTAGAAATTTATTTTTGATATGTCAACATTTTCAGAAGACTATCAACTCAATAATTTATAACGGAAAGAGGGGTTGCAATTGGAAAAACAAAAGTTTGTATCTCCACAAGGCAAGAAATCTCAACAATTTGAAAATAAGGTCTTTAATTAGGTATAGGCATTCAAAAGTTTCAAAAATCAGATTTTGAATAACTGAATTATTGAAGAAGAAAAAAGGGTGAACATGCTTAGTGAATCACTCTGTGTATGTATATTATAATAGTGGTCCGTTGAGTAAAATAATTATATACATAATATAATATAAAGATATATTAAGCTTCAGTGGCGTGCGACAACTTTCCGACAAACATACACGAAAAAATGTTACACTTTTGAAAATTCATGAGTGAATGTTTTTTTTTTTTTTTTTGGAAAGATTCTATCGCTAAAAGCTATTTCCCCCCTAGGAAAACATAAATGTAATTTCGAGTTTTGCTTATAGTGTTCAAGTTGACTTTTGAGCTTATTTTAGATTCTGAGCGGAGCGATGAATGTATTGGTTTTACAATGATGTATGTTTTTAGATTCTGAGCGGAGCGATGAATGTATTGGTTTTACAATGATGTATGTTTTTTTTTATTTATATTTTTATATTTTTATATTTTTGTGTCTGTCATCACGTTTTGGGACAGTAAAAGTGCTTCGATTTTCTTCAATAGTACCTTTTCTGATAGGAAAGTGAATCTAGTTGGTACTTTGGGGGGTCAAAAGTAAACATTTTCCAGTAGTTTTCACAAGCGCCGGGAAAAAACAACATAAAAATTAAGGAAAAACGGGAATTTTTACGCAAAATCGATTTTCCAAAAAATCGAATTTGGTTTTTGGTGTAACCTTAAAACAAATGACCGTAGATACATGAAATTTTCACTGGTTGTTTATATTTGCATTTTCTATACACGATAACATTTTCAAAATATTTTGATTTATTTTGAACTGTTTAGGGACATTTTCATTTTTCATTTTTTTTTAGTTTTTTTTCTAGAAATATCAATAAAATTTTATTTGTTGGTTGCGAAAGCTTGAAAATTTAATAGAAGGCTCCTAATATGTTGTTTCAAAGGCAGATGAAAAATATTAAAAATCCTTAGTCACAATTTTTTTTATAAGCATTTAAAGTTCAAAAATTTACAAAATATGGAAAAATCACGAAAATTAGCAAATTATTTTGAGTTAAGAATTCGTAAAAATTTTTCTTTTTAAATCTAAGATTTGAAAATGAAACACAAGATTCCTTATAAGATTATCTACCTTTATCAATAAAAAAATCTCTACCGGACAGTCAAGTTAAATTTTTATGAGCGTTTGAAATTAAAATTTTTACAACATTGGATATTCACTCGATTTCTCATGTAGCGATTTCCTAATTTTGTTGTAATTCAAAAACGAACAACTGTAGATACTTGAAAATTTCACTGAATGTTTAAATTAGCATTTTCTATACATCATACAATTTTGAAAATATTTTGACTCTTTTTGAGCTGTTTAGGGACATTTTCAGTTTTCAATTTTTTTAGTTTTTTTTTTTATAATTGTCAATAAAATTTTATTTGGTGGGCCAAAAAGTCTGAAAATTGAATACAAGCTTTCTTATATATTGTTACAATATCAGTTGAAAAATTTTAAAAATACATAGGCACGATTTTTTTTTATAAGCATTTAAAGTTGGAATTTTGACAAAATTCATCAAAATCTCGAAAATAATCAATCGTTGGAATTAAAAAATTATAAAATGTTCAGTTTTTATAACTAAGAGTTGAAAATTTAAAACAAAGATTCTCTTAAATAATTCATACTGTAACCAAAAAATCTAAAAAATATATAAACACACTTATTTTTTACAGACATTTTAATTTCAAATTTGGACGAAATTACATATTAAAAAACCTAGAATAACTATTTTAGTTATTTTGTTGTGATTGAATAATATTATTCGTGGGTACTTGAAACTTCTAAAGTGTACTATTATATATCTATGATAGTATCACGGTTTTTGTTGATGTATAACGCGTTATAAGTACTTAATGGATATTTTGATATGATTAATTTTGGAATTTATTATAGGTACCTACCTATTATAGGTCAAATTTTGGTTTAGTACCATAGATATGTATAATGTATATAATATGTCTTATACCTAGACTGACATACTGTCTCCGCTCAGAATCGTTTTTCTTATACAATGATATTATATCGTTGAATTCAAATTTAATATCATCCATTATACAGTGACCCACTTGTAACCTACTGTACAGCAGAGCGACACCCACTTGCCCACCTTTTTATTTATATTTTTATTTATATTTTTATATTTTTGTGTCTGTCATCACGTTTTAGGACAGTAAAAGTGCTTGGATTTTCTTCATCAGTAGCTTTTCTGATAGGAAAGTGAATCTAGTTGGTACTTTGGGGGGTCAAAAGTATAAATTTCCCAGTAGTTTTCACAAGCGCCGGGAAAAACAACATAAAAATTAAGGAAAAACGGGAATTTTTACGCAAAATCGATTTTCCAAAAAATCGAATTTGGTTTTTGGTGTAACTTTAAAACAAATGACCGTAGATACATGAAATTTTCACTGGTTGTTTATAATTGCATTTTCTATACACGATAACATTTTCAAAATATTTTGATTTATTTTGAACTGTTTAGGGACATTTTCATTTTCCATTTTTTTTTAGTTTTTTATCTAAAAACATCAATAAAATTTTATTTGTTGGTTGCGAAAGCTTGAAAATTTAATAGAAGGCTCCTAATATGTTGTTTCAAAGGCAGATGAAAAATATTAAAAATCCTTAGTCACAATTTTTTTTTATAAGCATTTAAAGTTCAAAAAATCACAAAATATGGAAAAATCACGAAAATTAGCAAATTATTTTGAGTTAAGAATTCGTCAAAATTTTTCTTTTTAAATCTAAGATTTGAAAATGAAACACAAGATTCCTTATAAGATTATCTACCTTTATCAATAAAAAAATCTCTACCGGACAGTCAAATTAAATTTTTATGAGCGTTTGAAATTCAAATTTTTACAACATTGGATTTTCACTCGATTTCTCATGTAGCGATTTCCTTATTTTGTTGTAATTCAAAACGAATAACTGTAGATACATGAAAATTTCACTGAATGTTTGTATTAGCATTTCCTATACACCATACAATTTTGAAAATATTTTGACTCTTTTTGAGCTGTTTATGGACATTTACAGCTTTCAATTTTTTTTAGTTTTTTTTTCTATAAATATCAATAAAGTTTTATCTGTTGGGCCAAAAAGTGTAAAAATTTAATACAAGGCTCCTGATATATTTTTACAATAGCAGTTGAAAAATATTAAAAATACATAGGCACAGTTTTTTTTTATAAGCATTTAAAGATCAAATTTTGACAAAATTTATCAAAATCTCGAAAATAATCAATCATTGTAATTAATAAATTATAAAATGTTCAGTTTTTATAGCTAAGGATTGCAAATTCAACACAAAGGTTCTCGTAAATAGTTCATACTGTAACCAAAAAATCTAAAAAATATATGAACACAGTTTTTTTTTACAGACATTTTAAATTCAAATTTGGACGAAATTACATATTAAAACCAAGAATTACGATTTTAGTTATTTTGTTGTGATTGAATAATATTATTCGTGGGTACTTGAAACTTCTAAAGTGTACTATTATATATCTATGCTAGTATCATGGTTTTTGTTGATGTATAACGCGTTATAAGTATCTAATGGATATTGTGAAATGATTAATTTGGAATTTATTATAGGTGCCTATTATAGGTCAATTTTTTGTTTAATACCATAGATATGTATATAATATGTCTTATACATAGACTGACATACCGTCACCGCTCAGAATCGTTTTTCTTATACAATGATATTAGATCATTGAATTCAAATTTAATACCATCCATTATACAGTGACCCACTTGTAACCTACTGTACAGCAGAGCGACACCCACTTGCCCACCTTTTTAATATATGTGTACATAATATATTATGTAGGTACCTAGTCCTGATGAAAAAGATCGAATTTGGCACTGAGTTTTGTTATTATTAGTTCCATATATCAATATGTGTTAATGTTACAAATATTGTGCTCGCACTTAAATATGTAACATGTAATGTCGACCTTAAATAAACCCTTACACATCACACATTGATAATAATACGATGATAGAGCTTTTCAAGGCGGGTTCATACTACACCGTGTCGTGTAAAATAAACACGGTTACCACAGTTACCAAACGATACCACATAGTTGAATATATTCAACTTTTGACCGTGTGGTTACATTTATGTGCAGATAAAGCCGGGTTCATACTTAATGTAACCACACGGTCAAAAGTTGAATATATTCAACTATGCGGTATCGTTTGGTAACTGAGGTAACCGTGATTATATTACACGACACGGTGTAGTGTGAACCCGCCTTCACACACCATACCAGCTGATGAGTATTTCGTTGTTATCGACGTTATACGAATGTCAAACTATTATCAAGCCAGTTAACTGCAGTTGTGCAATCGTTTATGGTTATATCAATTTTTAGTATGAAATACAAAACTATGACAAGAATGATGTTATTATGATATGGTTGAGAAATGTTTTATAATTCACTTTCAGAAGACGGTTTGTTTTCCGACGGTTATTACAATATAATGTTTTTTATCCATCCATAATAATACAATTATTTCAAAGAAACTTTTAAGACAATATTATTTATATTTAATATATACAATATACATGTCGAACCCCAATTAAGGACTATTATTATGGTATTTTTTATCCATCGTAGCCATCAGCTGATTGATATATAGTCTAAAAAAATCTACCAAAAAATGTAACTACAATATGAAACAATATGAAACTACTTCAATGATACAAACAACAAAATATACGAATCGTAGTATGCTTTATAGGCCATGACTCATGACAAAAATATTCAATATTTTGCCGAGAAATCTCATAAAGCAAGAATCGCTCTGTAAAAGTTAACGGAAAATACGTATTAACAAAAAAAAAAAATGACCAAGAATACACAAGGATGAAAATCTTACCTCCCATCTCCTCCCATCTCAGCTCAACCCTATACCAGAGTTGGTGTATTTTTTTATTTTTGAAAAAAAACTGTTTTTTTATCTGTTTAAAATGATGTTTCGGACAAAATAAATAATTGTTTGAGTTAATTGGTTTATGCAAAACAACCATACAGGATTACGCTATCTTGTTCAATTTCCGGGAACGTGACTTGGTGTGAATAACCGGGAATGTCGAATAATTTACGGTAATTAATTACCTATTACCTGTTTATTAATATACAAACATTTTAACGTATATAATACATATAGGTTAAATTAACCTATATTATATTATTATCGGATAATGACATAATAGGCATCTCAATTAGATATTCAAGTGTTTGATCAAAATAATATATAAACACATATTTTTTAAATACAATTAACTTATAAGTGAAAACAAAATAAGTTGTAAATGTATTTTAATAGTTTAATCTTTAAACATACAAAATAATAAATTACTTACTTCGTGGAAACAAACAATCGAAAATTTATAACTGTATAGGTAATGTACCTACTACCTACACTTACCTATATTATGTAAACTAGTATGTCAAAAGAACGTGACTAAGTAATGCATATCCAAAGATGTATCCAGTGAGGGTAGGGGGAGCAGATTCCAACCCCCCTAAAATAATTAATTTAAAAAAAATATTCATTAATAAATAATTTTCAGATAAAATTTATCAAAAATTAATTTTCAAGCCCCTACTAAGAAAAAAAATTTAGATACGCCATTGTGCATACCTAAGTATTATTTATTGTTTATAATAAATTAAACTGCTTACGTGGGCGTTATTGGGTCAATACCATCTGTCGAAAAAAATACTTGAATACCGCTTTTAATTAACAAAATTTATAAAATGTATTAATCTATTAGCAAAAACATCTCACAACTTACAGACGGCCCCCACCCCGGACTCACCTGCTTGCTCATCCAAGTACGGACTCGTTATCGGACGACAAGTTATCGGACTCGTAATATTATGTAGTGTGTATACCTGAAACTAATTTTATTATTATAAAATAATACATATAAGACGTGATAATTGATTTATTGGATTATTTTATTTAATTGAAGAATTAATTCAAACAAAATACAAAATTCTGTAGATTTATTACAATCTATATTATTATTTAACTTTTATCAGGTTCTGCAAATAGACTAGTCTCGATTTTACCTCAAAACTTCCCAAATACAAGACGACATTCTGTTAAACTGTTAAAAACTAATAATAAACTGCAATTGTCTTCTACTAACAAAAGTAAATTAGAAAAAATATATCTAACCGTTAAGCCAGTATATCGTTCTGCGGGTACCTATCTAATGTTATTTTATCTCATGAATCGTACGTGAATTATATTCCATGGTTGCTCAACATGGTCTTCAAGACTCACCTATTATATCTAAGTCACACCCGCGAGTACCAATACCGGTAATACCTAAAAGTAAGTTTGAAACTCGGTAAGTCATTATAATATTACATATTATTGTCTATTATCGGCAAGAGTATTCGGGAATGAGAGTACCTATGGGTACCTATACTATATCTTTATAAAAGCGATATAGTTTTCATATTATTTTTTTTGTTTACTTTTAAATCAAATTGCCTTCGGCCAGCGTTCGCCGCGGCCGCAGTGTATCGCTACCCTCCTCCCTCCACCATCTTTGCTTTCTCTCGTATTTTTCCCCTTATTTTTTCGTCAGTATCTGCACGCCCGCAGGCCGCAGTCCACACGCCAAAGCGGGGTAAACAACTCGATGAAAAATAACGAAACTTGGCACGCACCAGCATACTACACGTTTTCTTCCTATATAATATATATCCTTCCTCCGTCGTCACCATATATATATATAACCACACCACCTCCACCACCACAACTGTACCAACCACTCGATCGGACTGCACCACACGGTTTTCGTCTCTCCGTGGCCGTCGCAGGCAGCGCGCCCCCCTCACACGCGTAGGTAATATATATAATATCCGATCGTGCCCCAGCCCAGGGCAATATCATTTATTTTGTTTACCTGGCGTGAAAAATACACACACACACACACACACACACACACACACACACACACACACACACATACTTACCCAACGACAACGTAATCCACCAACGGTCTGTTTCCAGAGATTGTTGTCGAAATAAAGGACGTATTTATAATGTATATATATTAATAAAAATAAATATATATATACAGCTATTTACAATGGCATATATACGACGGATAATACCTGTGTGTATATACGCAAATAGTGACAAACAGGGTGCCAGTAGATTTCTGAAAATGATAAATGTACTCAAACTTTTTGGTCAGATAAATTTGTCCCGGGAGACCTACACAAATGAGAACTAGAGCACTCGTTCACGCACAGCTTTGGATAAAATCACTCGCTCGGGACCGTGCTTCGAGGCGCCGTGCATATAATACCACGGTATACGTACATACCTACCTACCTACCAATCAATAATCGTTTTTTAAAACTTTAATGTTTACACCGTTAGGGTCTGTTATGGATCACTCTTATATTTCTACCACTGCGGTCGTTCTGTATAATAATAACTTATACTACACACATTATTCTGTACATATAGCCGTACCAACCATACCTAAATTATATTATAGACATCAACATTTTATTTCGATAGTTTTATAAATCTATTAGATATTATATTATATTGATTTGTACATTATTACATAATATGTTGGGATTTAAACTAGATAAACGATCGTTATCACAAATTCACAACATACCAGTAGTATAAGTACACATAATATTTTTTTGGGAAGGTTCATTCCGTGTTCTTAAATAAATATTCACACCAATTCAAATGTATAAATTGATTTGATTTGAAAAATAATATTATCAATTAAATAGATATTTTAAGATTTTTATTTTTATAAGTATTCTAATTATTTTTAGTGTTATACAATATTCTATATTGATTTTACATTAATGATAATAATTCGAAAACAACTAGGTACATAAAATAATATGTAAGAGTATTATCATAATACTATTAGGTATATTATACGTTGATAAAATGAATCAGTCCACTTCATATAACTTTTCTACTGCCCAATATTATAGGTACCTATGCAAAGCTCAGTACGTGTGGTCATCATCGTCATTCGTTGCATACTATCAATTTCCAACAATTTGTTTAACCATGGAACTGGTCTCATAATTTGGTACTTTTCAATTCTGCGTTATGACTAGCGCACACCGTAAATTCAGTAAAGCTTGAAATTTGTTAAAGTACCTATATAAACACCATATCGCATAAGAATTCAAATTATGAGCATATACATATTAATTATTATTATGTATGGTCTGTATTCTGTAACGTGCAAACTTACTATTAACTATCACATAACTTACTATGTAACACAATATTATATTATATTATATTATAATAAAATTATGGTACAGGTATTATAGCCAATTTTTATTAAAAATAAAATGTAGTAGAAATCTGGTAAGTTGGAAAAAATAATACTCAAATTGGCTTACAAAAGTGCACAAATTAACAATTTCCTACTTTGCACAAATATTTAAAAATAAAAGGAAAAAAATACCTATGTAAAATAATTGAGTATATAAATTACATAGATAATAATATATGAGTAATTTTTTTTTTTTAATATTAAATATGTATACAAAACTAAAATAAAAATAAATTCATTTCAATTTTAAATTTAAAACATGCTTCATTGTATAGAATGGACATCTAGGTTGGTTCGCTATAATTATACAGCGTATAGAAAAATATGCAACTCCTACAACTTCCAAACTCTAAATGTATTACTTATTCTAAGATGCTTCGGTAAAACAAACAATGAAACAACAGTAAGGGCAACATAAATAAATTTATATTTTTTACTATATTTACTATTTACCTGCTCGCGTTATTAAAATTAAATAAATCATTTTAGAAACAAGTATAACCCTCAAACAACGTCATAATATAACGTTATATACTAATAATTTAATATTATTTCATAAATAAATAAACCTACTCTTCTATAATATTTATTCCCCTAGCCTTATTGTCAGTGTAAACTTTACAGTTCCTTCATTCCCTTTAGTATTTCATAATATTGTTTCCTATATCTAAACCGCTACAATATCAACAGAATTAACTTTTATAAATAGTTGAACGCAATTCACCGTTACCAACATTTCATTGTTACGGTCTTTATAATATTAACGATATTACTATTATTTTCATCTTTTAAATTTATTTTATACATTACTTCTTAATTTCGAACATGTCTCTATACCCTTATTTTATTGAATATATTATTCATAAATTATTATTCACAGTAATTTGCAGTTATTCATAAACCTGTGTGATGGATTTAAAATAAAATAAACCTTAATAATTTAAAATGAGTATAAAAAAATGTTTAAATATTTTTACAAAAATAAATTATTGTTCATTCTACGCATGTGTCTCCTTATTTCAATGCAGTGATTTCGATGCGCATCAAGTAACAGCAGAAAATTTCACGAATGACAATATTAGATAATATAATATGCAACAATTTAAAGTAAATGTACATTTCACAAATCAGAGCATAAAAAATTGATTTTATTATTAAGATACCTAAATCATAATATCACTTATCAGAAAATTTCATTCAAATAAAACTCAACATGTATAATATTATTATTATATTCAACACGTCATACAAAAAAAATATCAAATGTTGAATTAAGATGTTTGAAAAGAATATATAATAATAAACAAATGAATTAGGTAAAATATAAAAAAAACAGGTAGCGGATGTCGCTCTGTTGTACAGTAGGTTACAAGTGGGTAAAATGTATAATGGATTGTAATAAACTTGAATTCAATGATATCATACCATTATATAAGAAAAATGATTCTAAGCAGAGACGGTTTGTCAGTTTGGATATTTTATATTGTTCTTATTTATTATAGCCTATCAGTTGAATTAATATTAAAATATTATTATTTTTTATTCGTTTCCAAGATGATATACAAGCGTTAGAAATTGAAATCCCGTTTTTTTCGTTATTTGTCGTTGTTTTTTAACTTGGCATTAAATAAATATTGAGAAAATCCAAAAATTACATCTTTAAAATACCATCCAATTTGCTAAAATATAAGTATCACTCCTACTGGTAGAAATTGTGTATACAATATAAAAAAAAAAATAAATAAATACCATTGTAAAACTATATTAGCTTCTTCGCTCCGCTCAAAATCTAAAAAAAATAGTTTAATTAACTATTTAGGTATAACATTTTAATTTTACTTGTATTAATATTTTTAAAGTATTTTTAAAGATATTACAATTCTAATTTTTTGTGGTATACTGGTATATATTATATCCTGCAATTAAATTATTGTTCTTTTGTTCTTTATTCTTTATGTGCTCACACTTTGATCATTTATATTTTATAATTCCCCAATAGATTTCCAAATTATTGGTTTCTTACAATTTATCAATCATAAAAATGCATTAAAAATGACAGTGTGCCAACCCATAGTACTGTTATCGATTCTTGGTAGATCAAAACAGTTCTAAATTTGATAAATCATTGTGGTTATCACCATCCACCTCTCATGTCTAGAATTCCAATCCATGCATCTTCGAAATAGTTTATATTAAGTGGTCATAACATTTCTTAATTTTTTAGGAAATACTCAATCTTAAATAGTAGGTACTTCAAAAAAATATTTTGCTAAATGTACCTATTTAATGTAAAATTTATACCTTCTATGTATTGTGTTTCCACTTCATAATGCTATTTTATTTTCCAAAAAGCCTGACTCAAAATATGAAAAACAACTACGTATTTTACTATACTGGGAAAATTATTGTTGATAGCATTCAACACTGATTTTACTAAATCTGCAATATAGTTGGTGACTTAGCCGTTTATTACATACAAATTCCGATTAAAATAATACAATTATACTATATACCTACGTGTTGTTTCTTTTTTACCTCTCAATAGAATATGGTGTATATTTTGGTGTAAAGGTATTAACCGGTAGAGAAAAAAACTAGACGAATTTCTTAAGATTTCCAGAATAAATTTCAAAAAGATGAAAATGTATCATCTGAAAAACTTATATGATCTGAGTCTCTTATAATATTTCAAACTTTTTCTTTTGAAGATTATAAAATAGATAATAAATAATAATAATAAAATTCGACTGTCATACATACCATGCCAGTATTCCACTGTCAAAATAATAAAAATATTTCTCTATCTTATATCAAATTAAATGTATATGAAATTTCTAATTTTAATATTGAGGATTTCAACTATTTCTCCTTCTATATATTTTCTAACTTGTTTTATAGTAATTTTTATACATTTTGAATTCGGTGTTTTACCTGATACTTCAGATCGACACAAAAGTAATATATCTAAGGGGGCGGAGTAGGGCATCGGTTGCAACGCTTTAAGTTGCAGCTTTTTAATTTAAACAAAATATTTTATTGATACTGTTTTATTGTCCAAATAAAATAATAAAAAAAAAAATATACCTAAACACATTTGTTTTAAGTAATTTAACATACATATTTACTCGTATTTTCATATTTTTTATTACGTCCAAACAAAGTATTAAAATAGAAGTAGGTAATTGAATATTTTTTCGAATACCTAGGTATATTTTTCAAACGTATTTTTTTCGAGGAAAAGTAATACAAAGTATTTGAATGTTTCTTTTTTTTATTATGAAATATAAAACTATTTGCAAAATATAAAATAAGAGGTTAAAAAGAGTTAAAAATAAAGAATTAATTAAAATATATTTACAATTCATAAAAGGGTATCATAATTGTATAAAAAAATATGTTTTACCTCTCAGTTTTAAAACTCAATAAATGGCCTTTGGCAATTCTAAATTGATTATTTTTTAAACATTATTATTCAGACATACTTTTAAATAGTTTTTGAGTAATTGAAAAAATTTTATGAACATTTTAAGAGAACTAATATACGTTTTCTGAATAATATACTTTGAATATTTTCCTCTTTTTACTTGTTTCTGATAATTACTGAAGAAAAAAAATTATTTCTAGGAAAGAAATCTATCTGAGTCTGTTCTAGGGTCTGATCGTGATCGGTTATTCGAGCTGTGAATTTCACTGAATAACGTTTGAAAAATCGTTAAGTGATAGTCTGTTAGTGTATTGAATACTATAAGAAGACACTTAAAAGTTTACCATAATATGAAGATTAACGTAATAGATTTTTATCTTCTACGAACTAACTTTCAGTCGTTTTAGCATACCCTTCTGAAAACTTTTAAACTTTTTTGTACGTGAACGTCATCGCCTGCTTAAGTCGTGTGAAATAATTGTATTTGTCTACGCTATTATACGATTAGGTATATATATTGTATTCTACTCAAATAAATTTAGTTTTCAGACAATGTAAGAGTTAACTTAATTTTTCAAATATTTCTATTACAAATTTAAATTAGGTTTCCGACTATATATTTCATATTTTTATCGTACTCTTCAATATTTTTAGTATCCATTCAAGTATATAAATTGTGTTATTGTGATTTTCCTATTACAGATTTTTTCTCGTTCTTTATTTTTTTCCCTATACCCACATTATTATATCTAAACAATATTACCGTTGGCAACTCGACAAATATTGACGGTCTTAACGAATGTTTTATAAACGTTATGTTTTCATACGAACGTTATATACTAAGATAAACTACATTTATTATATTGTACGTCTGATAATTATTGTTTGTATCAATATGTAGTGTTTTAACAAAAGGTTGTTAAGAGTTAGCCCATAGCACAGAGAGATAGTTATTATAAACTTTTAATGAAAATATAACATCCAACGAAACATTTATCATGTCAAATAAAACAAATTATTGACAAAGAACATTGATGCAACTACGTATAAGTATACTAATAATTATAATATATACTAAGAAATATCTATCTATGTACATACCTACTTTTATTTAAATATAGGAAGGTTTATTCTGAAAAGTATTAAATATTAAAAACAGACATTATTAATATATAAGTTAATACAAATTTAACAATACATCGATCAGTACCTTTACTGTAACAAGTCCGGACGATTATACAAAAATAATAATATAATGACATAACATTGGTAGTCGGTACCTTCATATTATATTATTCAGTGAAAAAACTCTGGAGCATTTGACCACAAAATATTTTACCCATCAGAAACAACTGAAATTGCATTCCTAAAATTTAAATTCGTCGTGTTATGTTTATGTTATATTTTATTACCTACTGTGTTTGTTACACATCCTCCTACAGTTTGTAAATAATAGCCTAGGTAAATGCTTATATTATTTTAATAAAATAATTTATATTGTATATTCTTCATGCTTAGATATACTATATAGGCATCGCATTGATCAATGTTGGACATTCGAGTTTACCATATTTTTATTTGTGTCTTATAATAATTGTTTTATGTAACGCCCGTCTGCTGTATAATCTACACTAAATTATTCCGACATTTCATTTTTAAATTTTAAACGGCTTTCAAACAAAATTGTTGTTTGATATATATTTACGTAATTTAAAATGAATGTAATTGTGCGTATAAGTTAATGAGTTTATAAATACATGTTCAGTTCACACGCATGATTCGAACGAAGTTTGTATATAAAAGGTTTAAAAAGCGGGGGAAAAAATGTTCGAAAATAATGAGTTTTAAACATTAAACGTATACAGAACTAACGGAAATTAAAAAAATAGTTTTTCGACAAGAAATACATATTATATTATGTTCAAACCAAAGCAAAAATAATGCACAAGTATAAAATGATTAAACTATGTTTTAGGTATTTCAATTTTCTCATCCAAAGTAGATAAATACTACAATATACACTATTAATAGATATATACCTATACGAATAAATATTAAGTACAGGTCCACGTGTGGCTAAATTGAAGGTATTATAGTTATAGTAAATAACTTGTATCTACATTGCATAATATATTATCATATACATTTCTGCATTTAAGACTAAAGTACAGGTATACCAATAGTAATATTATGACAAGTTCATTTTTAATTAACCCGTCCTGTGCAATATTATTTTACATTTTCAAAACAATTCAAGCCGTATTGACAGGATTATTATTATTACTATAAACAAGAACACGTGATTTCGTGTAAATAAAGGTAATTTTTTGTTCTGAACAAAACCATTGCAGCCGACAGCCCGCGACAAAGCCATTACATTATAATATTATTACGTTTGCGCTCGGAATAGTCACTCGTAGGTTCTCGGTCGACTGACGACGATTTATTGCTAACAAAAAATTATATTTTTCGGTGAACCGCAAATCGTCTCTCCATAATAATAAAACAAAAAATATATCATAATACAGTGCAAACCCGGGTTCAATACCTAGGAATACAAAATAAATGTTAAGTTAACTTGATCACATAATTTTTGCATATGCGACGTGTTTAGATAAAACTAACAATTGGCTACTGTTGAAATATACTCAATTTTTTTTCTTTTTTGCAAAATCGGCCATGTATTTTTTTAGTATACAAACCTTATACACTTTGATTTTTTATACAGGGCGATCCACCAAACATACTCACCCCCATTTCTTCGTTTAATACCTAATGAATATGTTCCCAGATTCTGATTTTTGGAATTTTTAAATATACTTAATGACCATATTAATATCAACTACCTATTTGTGATTTTTTTACTACTAGAGCCTGGAGTGTCCTGTTGGCGATACAAAATTCTGCTGTTCAAATGAGAATCTCCCTGCTTTATTTTTCATTATTTAAGAGATTATTTTGCTGAATATTTTTATCTTCTTAATTCAAAATAAAAACTAGCAGTTATTCAATTAATAGAATGTTAACTCTATAAGGTTAATATTTCTTAAAAATGATTTAAAAAATATATAAAATAGATGTTATACTGGTTCTTGTATTTGTTAAACTCAGCAATTTTTACACACTATAAATATTGATACATCGATATAAATTACTGTTAATTTTTAGTACTCAAAGTTAAATATAACTCAAACATTATTCATTTGAATTTTGATTTTGATGCGTCCAAGTTTTCAAAAAAATGATCCACTAAATAATTTACAGTAGAATAGGAGTTCTTGGTTGAAAAATAGATGTTTGTATCTCCACATACACACCCTTAGTACCTAGTCCAGCAGTTCCAAGTTTGTGATGTTAGCATAAATATTAGAGTGCCTTGACCTTTTATCAAAACTAAATGTGAGAACATAATGTGTATTCTCTAGTTGGTTTTTTACCATATTTTTATTTTTAAATGATTTATCTGCAGTTTGTAAAAATGTAAAATATTAATATTTAAAAATGCTAATAATTCATCTAAAAATAAAAATATCGTAAAAATCAAAGAGAAAACACAGATAATGTTCTTTTCTTCAAACATTTAAGTTTGATTATTATCAATAGATCAATTCATTCCAATGTAGGCTAACAACCCTGTATAATATGTTATTACATTTGACATTTATACCGAGTAGCTGTTTAAAATACGAATTTTAAAAAAAATCCTGTATCAGTGCACCCTTACATTGTGATAAAAAGTTTCTTACCATGAACCTTTCAAATATCTAGTTATCATAGTTTTGGCTGTACGTTGATAAGCCAGTCGGCAGGTCTTCTTTTATACTATACACAGATAAGTAGTATAGCCGATAAAGGTATCTATAACATAAAAACAAATACTATGTGTGTATAGCTATTTACTTAAAAAGTAATTAATGCGTTTCCCTCAGCCACAAGATTATTTTTAGTAGTTACCTCGAGTTGTCTACTGCGCTTTTAAAGTTCAACTTTGTCTGTCATTAGGCCACCGAAACCATCGTCTTTCTTAAATAATTTGCATTTAGTTTTGTGCTAGTTAGCTTATATTGTATATTTATATTTCTCAAAAGCTCGACGCACTTTCTCACTCAGTCTTTGTCGTCGAGATTTTTGCGGCATTTTTATTGCCTCCCACGTAGAAAGCGTATCTTTCATGTTTGCGCTCGAAGACAGTCGTTAGAACGTCGAAACGAGATCCCTCTATATTTTAATTCAACTGCCACTCCGCCTAGTATATAATATAGTATTATTTAAGTATTTTATCTAAATTAACGCCCGTTTTGTCCAACTGTTTTCCACATTATGTTCATTTCAAGTGGTCGTGACGTATCGTCCCGACCATGAAATAATTCTTTTATTTTTATTCATATTTTATTCCGAGTTCAAGTAATTACACGCTGACAAAATATTTTATTCCGAAAAAATTCAGTATAATAATAATTTTTTATATTTTATATTTTATATATTATTGTTTGCTTATAATATTTATTTTGCATTGTAAGTACCTAGGATATTAATTATATTTTTAAATCGTTTTCGAAATAAAAGAAACTCAACATCATATATACATTTTTAACGTTAAATGCAATTCCTTTTTCTTTTTATTATTATTCAATTTATTATGTCCTAAAGCAGTAAACGACGGCAAAGTTAATGACCAAATTTATGTAAATGGAATTATTGAACATTAAATAAACTTTAAAATCATGAAATATAAATTCGTAGAAATCTCAACCTTAGTTTTCGATTTTCTGTAGTGACACATTTCTCAAATACGCGTTAAGTTCATTCACTGCGCCGTTAAGTGTATTTAAATAAACATTAATGAACCATAAAATTTTTTTAAGATAAAAACTCTTGATTTTTTTTTATCAAGTTTTAATCTGTTCTATGGCCGAAATAGTGTTACGCATATTTATATTTTAAGTATTTGTATACAACAATATAATATTCTGCATTATGCATACTGAATGCATACATATAATGTAGTTAGATTCGTGTAAACATTTTGATATTTACGAGGTGTACGACAAAGACGAAATACTTTGCATACTTGTATCCAATAGAAAATTAGGAGGCTAAGAAAATCTACCATATAAAATATATATTATGTTAGAATATATTAGGTATAATATAATGTATATTATATATATATATCATTTATAAAATGATATTACGCTTCCAGAGCTATTTCTTTGCATTTTTAAAGAGCCTTAATGGGGGTTCATCAATGAACTTCCGTGACTCATTGCGATTGACTCGGCGACGATGTGCGCGTCATACGATGCGCACATGTATGTGAAAGGATGTGAGAGTGTGCGTGTGTACATGTGTGATAAGCGGGAAAAAACGATAGGGTAAAACACAGATAACCTAATCACCGTACATACTCCGGAAATAAGTATCATAAAAACAATGCGGGGATAATATAATATATATCGTCACTCAGTCCAAACTTATAAGGTGGCGGTATTATGATACATTTAAATTTTCAAAACGCAATTTACTAAAATATTTTTTAATTAAAACATGTTTATTTTCTCTCCGAGTTAAATGTAATTTAAATGTGTTTACAGTATTACGTAGATTCAATATTACAAAAATGATAATTATCTTTTCAAAGAAACTGTATATATATTATAATATGTATACATGTTACCTTTATATAATATTATATATATTTAATACACACACTGACCTATACTGCATTCTCTTTGAACTTTGTAAAATTAAACACTAAACAGTTATTTCTAGTCATCCTATTCCGAGTAGGTACCTACTACCTAGTTCACTACGCGTGTTATGTCAGTAAAAACGACCAGCAAAGAACTAAGAAGACATAGTGTTACTGTAACGTATGTTCTAACTACATTCCCTCTCGATTTTCAATTTTTAAAAAAACGATTTGATCATCAGTTTGTATTTCGTTTATACGTATTTGTACGACCACAGCCCCGGGGTAAGAAATTACTTGTCTAGAGACTAGCTCATTCGACGGTGAATGGTCACGGGCTTCCTTTACGAAAATAAAATATAACGATTAAAGAGAATTTGAGTGGATATCGATAGTGAAAATCATTATTTTTGCAAATGCCGTCAAAACAGCAAACGCGTCTGTGTAGACCAGTAGTCCTCAACCTTTTATGATTCATGTCACCTCTAGTCACTAGAATCAAACACTGCGTCACTCTAACATCAAAATAATAAACAAACTTAGCTGATTTTATTAAAAAAATATATATAACTTTGAGGTATGTTATGTACATGACAGTGGTGGTATAGGTGTATAATATATTTATTATAAGAAATAATATGATTGTTTTCGAAAAAATTAATTTTTTTTCTTTTCTTGTTAAAATTCTGCGTCACTCCTAAGCTAGGTCCATGTCACCCTAAGGTGACATGTCACCTCGGTTGAGAACTACTGGTGTAGACTGTAGGTATTATAATAATAATGCGGGCGGAGGACAAAGGAATGCCATAGTCCAGTCTGGCTAAAAGCAGCAATTACAAATTAGTAATTACCTTAGTTTAGTTAATATCTGTAGGTCGAAGACCATCCCCATGGGCCATGGAGGTTGGAAGCCTTCAATTAATATTGTTAATCCTTAGTCCTTGGAGGTACCATGGATTTCGTATTTGTTTTATTTTATGTTTGTTGAATTGTTAGTAAATTATTTGACCGGGGAGGCAGCAATGGGAGTCAAGATTCCAAAAGGAAAAAAAAAGAAAAAAAGGTTTTATATAATTCAATATACCTAATAACATACAACTATGCAAAATATAAATAATTAATAATAAATATAATAGGCCAAACCACGGCACATCGCGTTATTAAATTATAATAAGTTCCACGGTGATATTGATTTTTTCCTCCCCGTATAATATAGGTAGGTACCTACCTATACCATAAACACATGTCATCCAGTACATTTTCATTCACTTTTGTCAAACTCTAGATTAAATTTTGTATTTATAATGATATTATGTATTTTTAAAACTCAGGCTCTTGTTCATAAATGCATATATATACATGTTATGTACATAAATATTATATTTATATATACCTTTGTTCCCCGGAGCGTTGTATATATATATATATATATATATATATATATTATTATAAACGAAAAAGCCAAAAGGTAGTACATATTATACACATAGAGAGAAAGAGATCGAGAGACGTAGTGTAGGAGACCGCCGAGAGAGGATGTCTCGTGAATACAATACTATATTAATTTCAAAAGCTAAATTATAATTAACATCCACTTTTAATTATATACATCTAAGCTTTATACACAATTAGTTTTAAATTTTAATAAAACAGTTGCGATATGTAATTTTTTTTTACTCGCAAATACAACATGACGCAGGCACTCGTTGGGTGAATCCAACATTTTTTATACTGTTAAAATATTCACAAAATTTCAAAAACATTAAACTAATAAACTACTTTTTTCAAATGGTTTAAATGAAGTTAACATTTAAACTTTAACGTTTCGATTAAATTCAATTATCGTGTAAAAATTGTTCACAATTATTTATGCAATTATGCACTTAGAAACGTACGTACCGTAAAAGTACTACACACTCGCTATAATCACTATTCACTATCGTCGTTCGCGATCAAAGTATATATAGATACTCATTACTCGCCGTGTTTTCTCATAAGACTTTAGACTAAAATAACGGTTATTGTGTACATAGATTATAATATGGACTATGTGTTATAGGTGGTCAGAGTTCAAATAATAATATAGTAAATAAAACGTATAACGAATCTTCCTCGATCGGTCGAATAATGTATTCGTCGACCTTGAAACTTCGTTAGTATTGCGTAATGATAAAACAGATATATAATTTAGATTATCATACCACTCAATATCACATTTTCTGGACTATCGGAGTTTCCCCGTTGCGTATCACAAGTTACAGACCACACACACATAATATTATATAGGTAATAGTACCTATACGGCTATACCTTATACCGTAGTGCCTGGTAAAACTATATTCCGTCTGTTCTGGTATTTTTGACATTACTTATCTTATTCGTAGTAATTCGGGTGTCTCCATCGAAGGCCACCTGTCGTTTTTCCCTATTAAGAGACTAACTACTAACTATAGAAAGTTGAAATTCGTGCTTCGGATTTCACGTGACATTTTTCAGCCAATGGCGTTCGAAAATTGAAAAAATTTAAATATGGTCGATGATCGTACTAAAATCAAAAGTGAATTTTGACGGCCGACAGAATAGTACCGAATATAATATACCTCCTATTTTCAGAAATATTATTTTATAACATACTTATAATATAAATATATTATAAAGATATTTCGTTCAAAATTTTAATTTTTTACGGAAAAATTCATATATTTATACCTATAACATATAATTATCATATTTTTATAAACATTTCCGAAATATGATATATATTGGATATACCTAGAGATGGAGAATTTACGTAAAAAAAAATATCGGTAAATTTACCGGTAAATTTACCAATAATGTGGTAAAAATGGTAAAATAGCTAAATCTTAGAGCCATTGTTATATTTTACTAGGTATTACATATTAGTAAATACGATTTGTACTAGGTGCTAATGTTGTATACCTACTTGTTAAATCTAGTTCTTTCTAATAATAACAATAATTAACAAAAAATTTAAAAAATGAACCTAAAATATCTATTGTTCTGTATTAGACATTAGTAATTAGTACATTTTATAAAATATGAATATTGAATTATTCATATTACAATTAATAAATAATTTAAATTAAATTAAACTAAACTATCAAAATTCACATAACCTTTATTTCTTTTTAAGTCAAAACATTTATATTTAGACTTAACTTTTGTATTAATAATAGTATATTATCAATATCACATTATCTGCATTCTTGGTATCTCCCTATAAAATCTTTCCTAATTACCTACTGATATTTAATGTTCTAATATATAGTAGGGGTGGCAGAATATTGATTTTATAGTCTATAACAAACTATATAAACTATAACAAGTATATTAATATTACAAATGATAATATCACAGAAGTTCCTTTTTCGGTTTACCTACTTTGGTCCAACCCAAAAAATGTTAAGGTAATTTTGCCAACTGGAAAGTGGAAATTGGTAAAAATATTTTTGTTGATACGCTATAGACTATAGAGTCTAGAGACTAGAAACTCGAAAATGTATCTGAAAATAGAAATATCAAATAGTCATAACAAGTAACAACACAGGTCGACAGCTGATAACAATATAACGATTGACGACCGACCGTATACCGAACAAATAGAAAATATGATTAGTACCACGGTTTAAGATTTATCTTAAACCGTGATTAGTACTTTATTCATTATTGTATTGTTATCATTTGATAAAAAATATATCTCTTTACAATGCAGACTAGGCGTTTTCGATTTCATTTGATTAGAGGGGTCACACAACATTTTTTTTTGGTAAAAAATAATTTACCGGTAAAAAAAAAATTGGTAAAATTTACGGTAAATTTTTTTACCGGTAAAAATTTACCTGGTAAATTTACACCACTCACATCTCTAGATATACCTACCTTGGATATGTATAAATTGTAAATTTGTAAGTATTTACAATTTAAACCAAATGAGAATTTGCAATACTACTATTGTAAATGTCTATATTTGTAGTGTATATCTACTATATTATAGAACCGGTATTTTAAATATTTTATGGTGTAATGTACCTATCTCGAATTTGAAATATTTGACATGTCGTCGGTTTAACAGCTAGGAAATGAATCAGTAAACTAGCTGTCAGCAAGACAAACGTCACAGCTTCAGATGATGATGAAACATATTTTAAAATACGTGATTTATAATACACAACATAATAAAGCTTAATGGATAATTTAATATTTTATTAAATTGTTTTCTGAAACAAGTTTCAATAATAAATAAATATATTAAAATAAGTATACATTGAATTAAGTCCCCGTCGCAGTATTATGTTTGAAGTTTGAACATAACTCAAATATTTAATATTTTCATTGAATATAATATGTATAGGTACTACATTTTGATCCTGAACATGCCATTGAAGAACCTATCTAATGTAATTACGAAAAAAGATGACAAGAGACAGGTGACACATGTAAAGAGAATTTTACAATAATACATTACTACTACTTACGAGTATATTATATTCACTGTATAGTGTATAGCTAGGTGAATACCTACCTTATATAATATTATCGACGGTGGTCTGCCATAAAAATACTCAGCACTCTGAAGCCTACGGTAGAATCTCTTTCCGGAAACGCAAGTAATTATTTAGACACTCAAGTCTGAAATTCATTCGTGAAACTAAAATATTCAACTTAACATAATGTTAATAAAATCCAATTTAATGTAGTTAATGTATTGTTACTTTTAATTAAAATTGTACGAATTCCGGTGTATTAACTTGAAGTTGTTGCCTTGTAAGTATAAAATATAGCTGACGATGAGTCTTATTATTTAAAAAAATTAAAATAAAATGATAAGACATAAACTATATACTCAAATACACAATAGTACAATACACTGGAAAACTAAATCAGATGACTAGTATCATTGTTCATAATACTAGAACTACTCACGCAAGTTGTAAAAATGTAACAATTAGTTTTGATGTTACGTATAAAATGAGACTGTTGTACGGATTTAGATTTTAACAGAATAAACACAAAGTAGACTCTACTAAAAAGTAAAAAGGTTTTTTTTAACTAAGTTTTTTGAAAGTTTCGTAAAAAAACATTCACCTAAATTCGCCATGTTGGTGTTACAGTTGTCAGTGTTAGTTTTACGGCATTACCCTTGTGCATTGCAGTTTGGGTAATGCGTGCATTAAAAAAAATATACCGTAATTTCATACTAAGTGCATTTTTATCTAAAAATGTAATATTATTTAATTCCATCCACGCAATATTTCGTACCCATCATAGGTAAACTCAACGATCAAAAAAAGATCATTGGATTATTTCGATGAAGCACAATAATATTATGTAAGTATAATAATATATAGGTAGATACATTGTATATTATTTTTAATTTGTATCGATAAGTTTAAATTGATAGTATTTGTCATATTATTATAACCGTGCGCCTACGACTATATAGTTATAAACTGTAGTACGTGCAATTATTTGGTCACGATTTCCCTGTCACGTGCCTATAATAACATGTGGTAGCTAAACCTAAATATAATATGCTATAATATATTATTATATAGCACTGTTAATACTTTCCAGGATGACAGTAATAATGTAACCTGTATAGGTACCGTGCGCGCTTCAATATAATATAATATTATTATATTGTGGTCAGATCTCTTGCGGTTTCCCGCGGAAATGTGGATGCGATTTTATTTATTTATGGATTTTTATTTTCTCGGTTACATTTCACTTCAAAGCGTTCGCGAAACGTGTGTGGAAAAAATTAGAGTTTTTCAGGTGGGCGCCGTACGTGCGATGGCCAAACACGTTCGTGGCAAACCGCACCGCAGCCCATAGCAGAATATTATAGGTACCTATGTAATATATTATTAGTTATTACACTCGGGCACACACTCGTCTTTGATGTCTGCATATTATATTATTATCATTATTATTATATGAAGATTTCTCACCAGTCGACCGACCTAATCAGGTGCTGAACCTCCACCGGTGTCACGGTGTATGTGGAATGACGTGAATTTCATGATGCATAATATTATTCTATGGAGGTACATATTATAATATAATGTGTACAAGTACAACTTACTGCGGTTTGCAGTATACACGCTATAATGTATGTAGACAGGTACCCGATATTGTACATATATCTTGCATCTACTTTGATTTTTTTGATTTTTTATTCCATATTTTATTTATTTTTTTATTTTATTTTAATTTCATATATATATATGAAATACTGGGCCCCACTGAGAAAACTCGTGTGGGGGCCCAGGAGTTCGAATAATATAATTACTTACAGATAACAGGAACATGGTAAAAAAAAAAAGAAAAAAGATTAAAAATTACAAAATTAAATCAGCTTATGAAGATCTAAAGCGTGTACAAATTGTGTTACTTAATACTAATTTAAACAGTTTGAATAAATACAGTGATATCATTATAAATTATATTCATAAGGAGAGTCCAATAGCCACTGTAAAATGCTTTTTTTAAATAAATTTATTGGGAGGTTTGTTATAGAGGATGGTATTTCGTTATATATAGTTTGGTACCAATTATTTCGAAATATCTGTTAGTTGTGGTTTTTTTATTTTTTTCTACAAAAAAGTGGTTTTCGTGTATCTTGTGTTTACTCCATGCGCTATTGGTTGCAATAAATTTTGATTTTTTAAAAATATAGCGGTTATTTTTAAATATATTTTCTTAACAGGAAGGACATTTAGTTCAGTATATAAGTTTTTTGTTGGGTACATACGGTCTTTATTGAGTAATAGTCTAATAATTTGATTTTGCATATGTTTTATGTTTTGAACATAATATACCATAGTAAATTCTAAGCTTAATTTATATTTGTATAATAATAATATTATATGCATTTAAAAGTTTACTCTACAGATGCTGCATCGTGCTAATTAATAATATAGTATTTTCAAACTTAATTTATTAGGTAATATTATTTGTTGAGTCGAAGCTGCGTACACCAGAGTGGTTATATAAGTACATATATCTACTTATATATTATGTCATATAGCGTGAATATAATGTAATTTTAGCAAAAGTTATTAGCTTTATAACTATTGTTGTATATCAATACACGAATATAGTTAATTTCAAAACTATGATTATACACGAAGATTTGACTTTTGAATTAATTTTAATAAAAAAGTCTTACTGCATCAACGTCGTATACCTAATAATAATAATAATGTCGTTTTAAGCCCTACAAACCGTGAAAAAACGAACGTAATTCATTATTAGATACTTAGTATTTTATATAATAGGTAACTACCTAAAGTTATTATATAGATAAACAAAAATATACAACTCTGGTTAAATACCTATTGTAAAACACTATTGTGTGATGTAGTTTTTATATTAAAAATTTGTCGGCTACAATCAATGTATTCGTCAAGTTTTTTTTTCTATATTTTTTGGTACATACTAAAAATTCAAAACCGTAATAAATTTAACTGATCGTGTCACGCGCGTCGTTCGATATTATATTATGTTCCTACCTAGCTGCGGTACGCTATTATCCTTTTGATCCGTTTCGTTTTGTTTTGTTTACCCGTCTTTTTATTATTTTGCGGAGACCATCCAAACATCGTACTAGATTATAGTAATATATCACTAAGTCCTAAAGGTATACATATCATAAAAATGTTCTGACGGGTTTACGGTCCACATTGCAAACTCAATGAAGTACGCCACGTACGAAGGATGATGGCATGCGTTTCGGCAACATCGTGTCGTACTTTTTCCCTTCCTCATTTTTCTTGTTTTTTTCTGTAGAACACTATTGTTGTAAAATAATAATTGAATAACACATACATTTTTATGCGTTATTAATTTCGTATTTTACAACGTACCTAGTTATTTTAAAAATACTCAGTGTGATATCACTATCAGCTCGTTGTGCTGATTAAAATACACCCTACACTAAACCAAGGTATCTATCTAGTACCTATATGTTTAGTGTTGACTTTTTTTCAAGTTCAGTTCCATTCCAAAAATGCCAATTCAGAGTTTACTGAAGTAAGCGCTAGGCTGCTGATAGTTGTGAAGACCTTGGAACCTTTATTTATCATGAGCAGAGTGAGAAAATTTCATTTGCATACATTTTGTTTTCGATTGTGTTGTATATTATGTCAGGTAAGCACAAAATACGTCGAAGATAACATTTTGACAGTTTTCAATACATAATTTTGCATATTTTGACATTAAGAATTTTTTTAAATTTATTTTGTGTTTGCTGTAGCAAATACATATTAAAGCTTTCAAAAAACATCTCTTATATGATTTGTACCTATAGACAAAGACTATTGGATAAAAAAAGTTATGATTTTTATGACATTTTAATTTATCTGAAGATTTATATTTTACAATTTATATATTTTTTTTTAAAACAGTGGTATAAATGTGTCTTATATTAAAATAGCCAATACCGTTTATAACTTATATTTTTATTTTGCCAACTTGTATGACTTCAATCTGTACATGCGAAATAAGCAATTATACTATTTAGTAATTGCAGGGAGCCTGCTCATGATACCTTTAGTATATTCAATAAATGCAGCTTTATTTTCAAGTCTTAAGCATAGTATAGGTACTATAATATGTAATATGTGATGCCTAAAGAATTTAGCCGGTATTATAATTTATAATTGAGGCATTATTGGATAATATTATATTCGATTTAGTACTGTGTACAAAGCATCAGCTAAATAATATTTTGTTATTGATGACAACACGTGGTATATATAGGTACGTGAATTATCGTACTTCCTGCGGATATCCTAACAATAATTAATAATGCCTAGCATTCTTCTCCTTGATTTATCCTTATATTATTTCTAGGCATGAAAACTCTATAGTATGTGTTCTATGTGTACCTATACCATATTATTTAAAATACCTAAGTACCTACATGATTTTTAGCAGCAGAAACTTCATTTTCCAAATGATATAACCTCTTTCGGAGAAATGAACTCGGTGAACCACCTTGCATTATTATTTATTATATACTAGTGGTTGTATACCTACTAATTACTATAGTATTATAGGTACCTACCTACTTATCATTTTTGTGAAACTTTATCCGGTTAGTGTCGTTGACGCCTTTAAAAACCAAATATATATTTACGTAGATTATATATATATATAAATATATTATATAGGTACGTATACCTAATACATTTATCTTTTTAACACGACTACTGTGACGTACAGGACGTTTTAGTTAAATTTTTATTCTGTGCAGTGATTTTGACCGGACCTTATGTT
This sequence comes from Macrosiphum euphorbiae, assembly GCA_949089665.1. Taxonomy (NCBI): domain Eukaryota; kingdom Metazoa; phylum Arthropoda; class Insecta; order Hemiptera; family Aphididae; genus Macrosiphum; species Macrosiphum euphorbiae. Next base: position 12,902,175 of record CARXXK010000001.1, on the reverse strand, counting down.
ATATACATATGTACCTACTCTGAATGTGCCTATATAAAACATCAATAAGTAACGGAGTATAAATATAATATATAGTATTATCTCAAAATTCTAGGTATATATTATATAATAATATATTATTATACCTAGTGGTTTAGTTGACTAATGTCTTTTTGGAAAACTTTTACCATCAGCGAGAAACTGTTGGCGAAACTTAGTTCCGACTTCTCGATACAATTTGTCCCCTCAAGTAACACTCTTATATACATAATTGATTAATTTAATGATTATTTTATATTCATATAGTATAATACCATAATGTTATATTTAAAGTGATAATCGTCATTATAATATAATAATACACGTTCTTTTTATAGATTATATTATGATATCTTACTATTGTAATGTTAATAATATTTTTTTGAACACGTTTAAGTGTAGAAGACATAATGGGATACAAACTCAATGCACGTATCCGGAATGGACCTTTCGCAAAGTAGTAAGTACATCGATGGACCATGACGGCCAGCCCGTACTTCATTTCAGGTTGGCCCATTAAAGCGGAAATTATAGTAAGAAACTACAGTTACGTCAGATGCCCGCAGAACGGGTATTATAGTAAGCAATCCACGGCTGTCGAAATATATTTGCAGCATTTGTTACGGGCAAACCGCCACCCACTGCAACCCACCGTATAGGTAGCCGTATATCCTGCACCACTGGCACCAATCGTACAAGGGTCATATCCTGCACCGCCGGAACAAGCGCCACCGATGCCGTCTCCACCTCCGGAATCCTGCACTGTTCAAGGCCACCGGCCCTAGCCTTAGCACTATTACCGTTCAAGGGTCACCAGCTCTTTCCTTGCCATCTGGTACTTATGATTCAAGGGTCACCGCTGCCAAACATGGTGACGGCCACAAAGCCTGTGATCTCTTTTTCTCCTGGTTCTGAGCCAAAAACGTACTATCGCATTCCAAAAACCACAGATATATACGGAAGTCTGTGATGCTGAGTAGTGAAGCCTGCCGGGGATAGAAAGCTCGGAAAACGGCTTTCGACGGAGTGACTTCAAATGACGTCATTATTAATATAATATATATTTTTCTCCTAATATAGGAAATAATACAATGTTATAATGTTTATACAAAATAAAAAACCTTACAAAAAAATACTGAACTATTTGTATTTCGTTGTGTGTTCTATGAAAAATATTATTAATTATTATTATTATATTACCATTTAACCTATTACATAATTTTAAAATTAGGTAAATCAAATTAATCTCTGAATTTAATATTTTCAGAGTCATGCAGTTTTTAATATAATTTACATTTATTTAATTTGAATGCTTATATGAAATTAATTATAGTGAAACAGAAATCGATCAAAATTTTAAATTTCAAATGTTTATAAATCGTTCAAAACGAGTTAAAATATTTTGAATATTATGATGTATAGAAAATAACGAAATAAAGATTTGGTGAAAATTTTAAATTTACTGTTATTTGTTTTTGAATTACAACAATACAAGAAAATCGTTCGATGAAAATTCATTAATTTACTGGTGAATATCCAAAATAACTTCAAATGCTCATAAAGAATTAAGTTGACTTTCTAGTAAACTTTTTTCTTTTTTTAAAGGTTGGAAAACTTATGAGAATTAATCGTGTGTTACATTTTCAAATTTCGTATGGTAATAACAACATTTTCTATACATTTACAAGTAAATAAAAAATAAACTTACGTGATTTTGACGATATTTGTCAAAATTCTAACTTCAGACGTTCATACAAAGATATTGTGGATTTACTCTAAACTTTTTTTCAATTTTTTTATCAACAATTATTTCAAATGAACTAATTAAAATTGAAATTTTCTTGTGCCAATAAATAGCTCAAACGAGTCTTAAGTGTTTTGAAAATTGTATGGTTTATAAAAAATGCTGATGTAAACATTCGGGAAAAATTGCTTAGTTATATTTTTTAGAGTTACACCAAAATTGATTTTGTCAAAATTGATTTTGGGTAAAAATCTCTATTTTTACTTTTTTTTCAACATTAAGCTTTTGAAAACTATACTGAAAATTTTTACTTTTGACCCCCGTAGTCCATAGATACCAACTACCAACTAGATTTACTTTCCTACCAGAAAATATGCTGAAGTAGAAAACCGAAGCATTTTATCGTGCTTTTAGCTACTTATCGTGAATGTGCTCAGAATATAAAAAAACACGCATCTAAGTAAAACCAATACCTACAGTTCATTCATCGCTTCGCTCAGTATCTAAAAGCTTATACCTACAAAGTTACAGGATAAATTCTCCTACTTGTTTTCTCGATACATTTAATAATCTAAGGAGACGACTATTAAAATGTATACAGCTATGTATTGGTTGAGTTCATATAAATATTTTACATTATCTTGGCGCAGGTCACAGCTAGATCATCCATCCCAGGATTGAAACTCCACCCTCTACTTCGCCTCTCCCATCAGCTTTTTCGTGCTGTAATATATAATTTATTTATGCGCTGTATTTTTATATGGCCAACGGCAGGTGTAAATACTATATAACTTTACAGCGATTCAGCTGCAGCAGCCTAATGGTTGTACCCAAATTGGACGAGAAAACCTGCGTACCATTAAAAAATCGAATCGTAGGTCTATATATATATATATATTGTTAGCCTTGACTTTTTTTTTATATATGCACTTTTTTATGCGCGGGCGGTTTCAAGGTACCTTTTTCCGATTTTACGACACCTCGCCAAAGCACCTTTGTTCTGTTTTTCCTTTTTTTTCCTTTTTTCATTTCCCGGAATGGAGTAGAAACATTTTATTTTTTTGACCCAACGAAATTAAAGTAACCGCAAAACAAGGGGCGAACAAAAACGAGATCACCTACTTGCATATAACTCTGCCGTCCTGCCAGCAAGGTGTGCGCACCACGCACGCCTATCCTAGCTGTAAACCATACATAAAAATATTTATTTGTTTATAGGTATAGCTGGTATAATAATTTATAATATATATTATGAAGGTGTGACCTTGCAACAAGATGGTGATTACGTATTATTAGTATATTATTTAGTAGAGGACGCGCTTAACCGGTGACGATGCAAGAAACTATGTACACTATCTTATGATGTATCTATAATCGCTTACACTAACAAATAATTAATAACACCAAAAAATCAATAGAAGACGTCAATCCCCGCCGGACCCCGTCAGCACTCCGAACAAAAAAAGTCGTTTATCCTAAATAGTAGTGGTCTTGTCGGACAATTGATTTTATAATAAATAATAATATAATATAATATAAAATATTATTATTCTGCAGTACCCACGCACAATCATAATATTATTATTATTACTATTATTTTTATTATGATTATTATTATTATCCATTGTTAATCGCCATTGATAGACCGTCTCCACTTAGAATCGTTTTTCGTGTGCAATGATTCATCATTGAATTCAAATTTATCACATCCATTACAATAACATTTACATTCAGCCCTACTGTACAGTAGAGTAGTTACCTTACTTATTATCTACTTACTCACTTTCATTTGATTTGCTTTATCGTTGTCAGATGTTTTTACATACTCGTACTCCTTAAGTCTTAACACATTTTTCATTGAAGGTATACAAAATGCATCTGTATGGATAAAACCTTTATCCTGTGAGAGGAATTCAAGCTTATAAAGTACAAAAATAGCAAATTGTAAATTAATTTAAACACAACCATTCTAGATTCTTGAAAATAACAACAATTAGTCGTTCTATTTTACATAATAATATAATATGAATCATGGTCATGGTCTAATTTAGACTTCAAATTTATATTATCCACCTAAAATTTTTTTTATGTGGTTGTGTTTTAAGATACTGAATCTGAAAATGTTAGTTGTTTTTTTTCTACAGAAACAATTATAATTATTAAAGAAGTAAGTAACATACAAAAAATTTAATTAATTTTAAATACAATAATAAATCCGTACTTAACCAGAGGTAGTAATTTTAAATTGAAACATGAATACTTATAATTATAAAGATGAAAAAAAAATTTAATTTGTTTTTGTATTAACAAATATTGAATATTATAATTTTATTAATATTCACTTATCATAATTCTTGAACCAAAAATAAGCATGCTATTTTGATAAGCAATAATTATAATGGGTGGAGTATACAGTACCTACACTGTTTCTTCAAATTAATTTTTAATTTGTCTAATTTAAACAATGTATGCGTTACTACAATTTCCGCTATTACATTTTTAATGCATTGAAATTGAAACTCTCGGAAAAATTAAATTTGTATAATCCATCATATTCACAAAATAATTTGTTGAGCTGCCATGTTATTAGGTGTATTATTGTTGCTATTAATTTAACAAATAATCACTGCAATTTATACCATGAATTATGATACATTTAATAATAAATAAATAATTTTGTTTTTGTAACTAAATTAATCACATGACCACATTATAATATAATATATTATTGCACACCAGACCAGTTTATAATATTTCAAATACTTCCCAAACATATGTTTGAGCAGAGTTATTTTGATGTAGAAGTATTTACCTTATTTACAAAATATATTTTAATGATTTGCACAGTTTCACAAAATACATCAGTGACAGGGGAGCTCCTCACGTACCATTTATTACAATTAGCCACATTCACAATATATAAAACTCTGATAGAAAACAAATACCATAATATACTTATAGTAGGTACTCTCTAACCTATAATAACATAAACTTATAAAAGACGTCTTACATTCGACCATTTCCAGATATATATATCATATATCATATGATAATATTACATGGCTTATTAATCGTGATCCATTCACAAAATCACAACACACATTCATTTAAATTTGTCGATAAATTTAAAATATATCAAAAAAATCAACGTGGATAAGACGTATCTTCATGGTTTAAATATATAAGGTTATGACAATAGTACCCTCACTATATCATTTTATCACATTAAGGAATTAAAATGGAAACGTAAGGGGACGACCTATACTGGCTTTACTAGGAAATATACTAAGATATGGACTGTACCCTTACGCTGTCATTTTATTTTTGTTTGATAACAATATAGACCTTGTGCAATAACCTTGTATATTAAGCCAAGGTATCTTGCTATATTTTACAAGTTGTGTTTTAAAATTATAAGTAGTACCTATATCACCAGAAATTCCCGTGTTAAACTTATTGCAGTAAAACATTATTTGGTTAAAATATTTTAATAGTTGATTAAATACAATGAAAATATCCCAAGCGTGCAGTATATCGATTCATTACTATAAGTTCATATTCTAACATTTTTAAACTGTTTAAAAGGAAGTTTTCAAATTTTAATTCAAGTGTCCCTGTATGGTATAGGGTATGTGAGGTTGCCAGGTTAAACTATTAAAATCATTATTTATTACAGATTATAGAAGTATAGAATGGAAAATGAACTATACCCTCTGATCATATCAAAACATGCTATTCATATGAAATTAATATTATATTTCAATTCTGTAATATTAAAATTATGAATTATAAGACATTAAAACTGCAAAATTATAACAATAGTTTACATCATAATATTTATATTAATATTATATTGTTATATTATTCTATTTTAGAATGTTTCTTCAATTTTCTAGTAATTTAATTAACAAATTACCTACATGGTATAGTCGCCCTCATCGACTAAATTTTAAAAATTCCATCACTTTAGCTTTCCGTACCCTCAAGGAACTACGTAGGTACCATTGATGTATATGATCCCTTCTTAATAGTACCCTCTATGCCGCCGATTTATTTGTCTCGGTCTCTATCCATTTTCCTTTACCCTTCACAAGAAATAATTCTTTATTTTCCATTCTTACCCATCTTAAGGTCAAAATCAATCTCTCTACATAATGTTACGTTGGCTTAATCCAACTTAATCGCCAACTTCAGAATTTTTCTATATATTGTATATTGTAAATCATGTATTACCTCAATGTCTGACAATTCGTTTAGTTATATAAAATAAATAAATAATTTGTAATTTGTATACGATGTCAGAAGTGTTTCCTTACATTACAGTTGATCACACAATATGGTACTAATAGTAAGTACCTATACTATGTAGATTATGTGCTTACATTATTATAATAGGTCTCCTACAAACTATAATACAAAAGTTTCTATTTTACCAATATTGTTTGAATAAAATTAATTTTTTTGTTCATTTTTCAACTGAATTTAGTATTACGGACACCATATAGGTACTGTACGACATTTTCATCACCCAAAAACAAACGTAAAACCGAAAACATTATTAAATTTGTAGTCAAATTATTTTTGGAGAATATTAGTAGCTTAGTAGCTTAGTAGCTCCTCGATTAAGAAAAATTCCTAAAATAAGGTTTCAAGCACCAAATTAATTATAAACTTATTTTTATAGTAATTAATAATGATCTATGATTAATAACTATACATTTAAATAATATTGAATACACGTACTTAATATTAGTTTTGAAATCTATTTCTATACTTATGCATCAATGACCAATACCTCATACTATACATCCTATACGATTTTTGAAAGATCAATGGCTACATAATTTATTTATGATAAGATCATTTTTCCAAATAAAAATAAATTATAAATCACTATTACCATTTATCATCTAGTAATATATTATTACAAAAGGATTATATTATAAACATAAATTACTTTTTTTTTTTAAAAAAGAACACTGTGTGCTTGTGTTTGAATGTTATCAAAAATTAGTGAATTTTATTTTCGGTGGTTATTCGATTGTTAGTCCGTCAAAAACGTTGATCTATGATGCAATATAGAACCTGACACATGTTGATGCTTATAGACGTCAAAGTTACAGTTCCCTCCGACGCCGAGTCGGAGGTCAAATTCACCTCACCCGTGACTGCGGCTAATTATTATATCCCGCTTCGTCTTAGATTCAGAACTTAAGACTTATTTCAAATCAATGACCGGGCTACATATTTGGCAAAGGTAACGAACGAAAACAACTGTATGTAAAAATGTGTGAGTACACTTCCTTGGATTGCCATTTTTTTGTAAAGTGTGCAAAAATCTCGAGATATGTATATAATAAAAGTTTATAAATTTATTAGATTTTTGGGTTTCAGAATTAATTAATGATGCATGAGTAAGTTGTACAATTTAAAAGTGTTATAAATTGTCAATTAATCATCAATTATTCGTGATTTTTACAACAATTTTCAAAATTTGAACTTAAATAGCTTATAAAAAAATGTTGATTTACGTTCAGCTTTTTGTGCCATAAATTCCAGTATTAACAACACATTTATATAATGTGCTTATATAGCAACATTGTACCTATTAAATTTTCAAGATTTTTGACCAAATAAAAAAATATTTACCGACAGCTATTAAAACAATTAACAAACGTTTAAAAAAAAATTGTAGACGTCTAAATCAGCGTTTCTCAACCTGTGGTACGCGGAAAGCTAGTAGGTGGTACGCTAAGAACATCTCCCTTAATAAAAAAAAATGGAATGGATCATTAGAAATTCACAATAGAAATTATTTGATATATTTGATATTTTTAATAATAATATATAAATAATAGTTTTACATATTTAATTTTCTTTTTATGCCTTAAATGCTTATATTATTATCATCAACTACACCTAATAAAATAAGATTCCGTAAACATGTAAAATAACATTTTTGATCATCAAAAAAAAAACATTATTTGGTCAAGTGGTACTTACATGAAAATTTTAAAACTGTATAAAGTGGTACGTGGATATAAAAAGGTTGAGAACCACTGGTCCAAATAATATAGGTCAAAAAGAGTCATACTTTTTCAAAAACTATACCATAAATATAAAATCCTGTATAAGAAAATAAGAAAATCGTTTAATAAGAAATCTTAATTTTACGAATGAATATCCAATTTTGTGAAAATTTGGATTGGGACGATCATAAAAAATATTTGTGTTATTTCACTCAAATATATTCTTTTTCAATTACAGTGTAAGAGAATCGATTTATTATTTTTTTTTAATTGTAGAAAGTGCCTATGAGTATGAATATTCAACATTTTATGAGTTGAAATATATTATATTAGAATTTTTGTGATTTTTAAGTAATACTAAATTCAAACGCTATCAAATATTCGATGGTTTTAAACGTGCTACCCATTTTGATGTAGGTATATAAAAAAGATTTGTCTCCCTTACTCTTTTATCCGATGACTGATGTGGTTGACTGTTATAAATCGCTCCTGGCACGCACTCGGAAGTGAAGGTACTCACGGGACGACCGGAGCACGTTACCGAATAATGAAGACCGGTGTAGTTTAATGCCATCATAAGTCATAACACTGTCAAGCCAAATACACAGACATCGCTCCAAGGAGTTTGCAATAAGCTTTTAAGTGTCAATAAACATTCGAATGTACATAATTATATATTATCTATTTATCTATCGACTATAACACTGTAGCGTGCATTCAACAAAAATCCATTCGTCACGTCGTCGGTGGAGGCCAAGAACGATGGCAGAAAACCAGCTCATGGTATTATAATTATTGATATAATTAATTAATGGTTATGCAGAATTGTATATGAACTTGGTGTTAAACAATGACGAGATATTTAAGTCTTTATTTTCATAACGGTCATATAATCCATGTGAGAGAAGAATATTCTCAAAAAAATATGTTATGGCCAATAGAGAATGTTGTCAGCATTTTTTTTAAAAATATCATCCTGTGTGTTCTTGTTATTAATTTAAACTACCTATATACTAGTATACTACATTCACAATTTGTGTGTTTTTTTTTAATAAATTGTGTAATACAGAATACTAAGACTTGTGGGTAGTACCTTCAATTATTATTACGATTATTGGATGGTGGTAAGGAATAACAATAATTTATCTAGGATTAGAAGTTAGAATTCAATGAGTTGTGAGTTCAAGAATTATTGCAATTAAAATATTTGTATAGTTTTAAGGCTAGTACCTAAATGCAGTAATGCAGTATTGTGTGTTTAACCTTTTGTCCTTTTTTAAGCTTCTAACATTATATTTTGAGGGAAAAAAAATGAAAATTACCGAATATTCTCCGTTTTTGAGGATATGCTTGAAAAAGTACTGTAGCTAATTTAAAATCACTTCGTGAGCTTAATACTATTATATTATATGGGTAGAAATTACTATACTCACAGTATTCTAAGGGATAACTATACGGTGCTAATCATCCGTGGTACCTATACATTTTTGCTACACTAAATCCGAGCAACGCTGATATTGCACCGTATTTTATGATTGTTCATTTTTTCCTGTTCAAGTCGGGTTATATACAACTAAAATATTAGGTAAACCTAATAAAGTACATTACTGAAATCGAAATATTATTCTGTAGCAATATTAATAATAGCAATAGTAACAATAATGTGTTATACCTTAACCTATAATACGAGTGGATTTTTGTTTGTAACAGATTTATTATCCTAAGGCTGTCGTTGACAAATTTTTAATGTCCCGACAATCGGGTTAATAGATTAAAATTGGAAACTCGTTGGATATATAACATAATGTTGACCAATATTATAATATACGTATTTTGTATCCATAGAAATCGCTATACACGTTACCAATAATCGTATAAAATAAATCAGTAGGCATTGACGTTTTACACAGTTACCTATTATTTTCAATTCACTGCACGAGTCAAAGTTTTTCAAAAGTTATAAAATATAATTATAATTGTCCACACGTGGACGTTAAGAATCAACGAACGAGGCCAAGTAGTCGTTAAATTATGATCTATACCAGGGACGGCCAACCCACTTTGAAAGTTTTGCGGCCCGCGACATACAACAAATATTTACAAAAAAAAAATTATTTTTGCGCCGATAGAATATTCTGGAATGCCTGCATAATGCGGTATCTGTAATATTTTTTACTGGCTGATGACTTTTTTTTTTTTTGGCCACCCTATACGTGGCCCGCAGGATTGTAATGTATTTACAAAGTGGCCCTCAAGATCATTTGGGTTGGCCACCCCTGATCTATACTAATATATTATTATAACCAACATGTATGTATTCCTAGAATTTTAAACGATAAAATACATACCGTTGACATTGGTACTTTTGTTATGAATTTTCATCGCGGCGTGTTACGGGATTAAAAATTTGGTTTAAGGGGTTCTGCAGCTCATACGTTTTAGACCAATAAGCGGTGGTAAATTACACATACATTTAAATTTTTTACACATGTTTGAATTCATTGATAAAATATATGGGTTTCTTAGGAAGTCGATTTTCAATTTTCAATTTAAAATTACCTTAAAATAACCATTTTTTTTTTAGAAATCCCATGAAATAATTGCATTACATTAATTGTATTTATTTTGGGCACATCTGATTTTAAATAAAAAGAAGTGATTCCTAAGAAGCATAGTCTAGAAGTTTATAAATTCAACCATTTTTTCGAAATTACAATCGAACTTCGGGTAGTATGTTTACTACCGCTTTTAGTAGTTTTATAGTCATGCAAACAAGAATATATTTAATTTTTCGCGATGAATTGACATGTGCGTGCGCGTGTGAGAGTTACTTCCGGCCCGGTTGCCCGACTCGACGTGCAGCGATTCTCGGAAACGATGACGGATTACCCACACTAATGTTCATTTACTACTCACACACAGATACAGTATTAATTTACATGTCACATGAATTGCCTATACAGTACTCCTTAAAATATGCTACGGTTCAGCCCCCTTAAACCACGTAATCTACTTTGGCATAAATATTAAATATTTTATATACTTTGTCCAGCGACAGTTTAGAAGTGGTTGGCACATACGACTGTGGGAGACATTCATGGTTGAGGGTTAGTTATGACTCTATGAGAGTTAAAAGTGATTCACGGCCGATGCAACGCGTTTTAGTTTCTGCGCATTTCTAAACTCTCGCTGGACAGAGTATAAATTGGTTTTTTTTTTTACAAAAGCGACTACAATCTACATGCAGTACCTATTAATTAATAACAGAAACCAAAATATTATAGGTATGTACTTCAAATAGTTGAAACTATACAAATCTAAATGCAGCAAAAACATAGCATATAATTATTATGCGAAGAGTTCATCTAAAATTATCACATATTATTTTATTATATTTTCTGTAACTCCCGAAATCGAATAAATATAATTCCATGACAGTATTTATTGTTATATAAGTTATAACTAATGTCTGTGTTCAATTTAGATTATTTTAGAACCAAATTCTCAAAAATGGTCCTTAACAAAAAAAAACTGAGAGAAAAATCAACGGTAAATTATTTTCAATATTCAGCTGCGCGCAGTTCCGAAATTAATTGATTTTATGTGCTAAAATGCCCAAATCGTTCAACAACTATAATACCGAACGACATAACCGTTCGAGTTACTGTAGTTGTAAGCGTACATACTAATATTATATTATTATGCTAACAAAAGCGGAGTTTACGGACAAGGAGTTTGTTTGCGACTTTCGACAAAACGCTTTCGCCAAACACGAACTCGCGACGACCATAAATCCCTGTGTCCGGCTGCGTATTTCATTTCTTTAATCATATTAGTATATAATTCAGAGAACTTTTCAACTGCCGAATGATTGCCACCGCCGCCCTACCGTAGTCCGCACTCGTTGAGATTTATAATATAATATTACTATTATTATTATTATTATCGTTACATAACAGTTGGTCTCACGTTGTATGTTTAGGTATGTTATATTATACGCGTCATTTTTACACGTTCGAAAACATTATTGCGGACGTATATATTTCATAAACAAACTTTCACCGAGCCCGTTTCAAATTCTCATTTATAACGCCTTTGTGTATAATGTATATTAAATGCATAATATAATATAGGGTTTCAAATGTTTTCCAACCACACTAATTAAACTTTAATTAGAATTTAAAAATAATAATAATAATAACAATAAACATATTATTATTATATTAGATTCTGAGCGGAGCGAGGAAGCTAGTGGTTTTACAATGGTGTTTATTTATTTATTTATTTTTTTATATGTATTTTGTATACAAAATTTCTACCAGAAGTAGTGCTTCGATTTCAACATAATATTATTATGGTACCTTATCTTTTAGCAAATTGGATCAAGATGGTACTTTAGAGAGGTTATTTTTCGATTGTATCAATAGTTATTTAATGCCACTGGAAAAATCACCGAAAATTTACGAAAAACTGCTAAAAATGGGATTTTAATTTCTAAAGCTTTGTATATCACTATAGAAACGAATAAGAAAATAATAATATTATAATATTAATTCAACTTACATGATAATATAATAAATAATAACAATATAAAATATCCAGACTGACAAACCGTCTCCGCTCAGAATCGTTTTTCTTATAGGTACAATGATATTATATCATTTAATTCAAGTTTAATACAATCCATTATACAATGACCCACTTGTAACCTACTGTACAGCAGAGCGACATCCACTTACCAGCTTTTTTTATTTTATTTTATTATAACTTATAAGTCACAACGTTGCTGTATTGGACAGTCTCATCACTAATCATCAGCTATAATATTATTACTATTTCTGTTATATTTTCTGACGGTTGTACAACATTTGTTACGTCACAACTCATAAAAAAATCGAAATAAATATTCAGGATTAAAAGATTACCTCCCTTTGTTCAAATTTTTCTCTACATTCGGACCTAAAAATAAATTAATAAGTGATGAAACTAAATGTTTCTATAAAAAATTCCACAACCACCTAAGTACTCATTCGAATCTCCTAATCAAAAATTTGTCCTCCGCTACCATATCTGGTAATCCCCCAAGACGCCTAAAGCGTAAGTGGTTTGTTATAAAAATATATATTTTAGATACTGTTTTGTAAAAAGGGCGTATACCACAAAAATTGAAAAATTAGATTTTGGTATCAACATTCTCAGGAAAAATATGGGCATTATCTGTAAAAAACGACGGTTAAAAATATTGATATTTATTTTCTATACAAGGCATCCAAACCAAATAAAAAAAATTTTTACTGAACAAGTTAAAAACGTTTACCACACAAATATTAGTGGTTATAATAGAAGGGCTTTCAAGAATCTGAATTATAAAAGGGCGCATTCCACGACTACTATTGTCTATCACTTTGAAGGGTAATAATATAATTCACATAATATATGTTTAATCATTTTAATGATAAACTTTATAAAATTATCAACAAACCTACTATATGAAGGGGGGACGAGGTGGCCGAGTGATCAACGCGTCGGCTGCGGCATAAAACAGATTGTATATTGCTTGTAAAAAAAAAAGGATAGAAAGGGCTAATGTTTATATTATAAACAATATAAACCAGTTTGTTTGAATTTTAAAACATAGACTAAGTAGTAAGTACCAACTATTTTATCTGATAATGTTTGTGAATCCAGGATTCTATGGTTAGAATATATAGTGTATAACCAATAGGTATAGGTGTAGCGTGAGGATACACCCAGTACCCTAGCCATAGAGGGGGCCTCGTCGCCCGGACAAAAACGGGTGTTTTGCAGTTTTACCTATAAACCTAAAAAATTATTAAAAATCATGAAATCAATGAAAATAAAATGTTGAAAGGTCAACATTTTCAGAAAAATAAACACTATAAAATAGTTAACTTAAATACTGTCAAAAATAAAAAAAATAAATTTTTTAACTTTAAAACAAAATAAAATATATGTACCTACCTATTCCTTGTCTCTGTGAGTCAATAAAAAAAAAAAATGGGTAAATCGCAATGGGTAAATCCTCGCGGGACACCCTGTATATAGTTGGCGGAGTACATTATATTGTTTTTAGGCATAATGTGACATGTGCATGCGAGTGCACTCACATCAAATTTGTTTTTGTATTACTAAATATTGAATATTATGATTTTATTAAATATTCAACTATAATAATTTGTTAACCAAAAACAAGCAATTTGTTTTGTTATAAGCAATAGTTGTGAAAAATAAGATGGGTGCCGTATACTGCATATTGTTTCCTCAAACTAATTTTTAATTTGTCTAATTTAAACAATGTAGCGCTACTACAATTTCTGCTATTACATTTTTAATGCAATGAAATTGAAACGCTCTAAAAATTAAATTTTTATAATCCATCATAATATTCACAAAATAATTTGTTGAGCTTACTATTGTTATTATTTTTATTATTGTTACTATTAATTTAACAAATAAACACTGAAATTCATACTATGTACTCTGATTTCTGATATATTTATTTGACTACATTATATTATTGGTGTACACCAGAACAGTATCATAATGTTTCATTTACTTCCCAAACATATTCGAGAGGAGTTATTTTGGTCAAAAAGCATTTAGGTACCTTTTTTATAAAATATATTTTAGTGATTTGTACTGATTCAGAAGAGGAGCCTCTCAAGTACCATTTTTTGAACTTAACCACATTCAAAATATAAAAGGCTCTGATGGAAAATAAATATAAATATATTAATATTACTATTTAAACCTACATAATAACTTAAACATATAAATACGTTTTACCCTTGCGAACATTTCCAGATTTATAACAATATAATAATAATTGTAAGTGTGATAGGTATACTGATATCTTAATATCTATGCATTACTTGTCGATAGGTATGTAAGGTTGACGGGTCAAACTATTGATATCGTCCATATCATCGGTTCCTAATAAATTATCTGATTATTAGTTCATCAGCATTAGAATACGATAAACGAAACAAAGGTATTTCAAAAATAATATTATTATTGAATTCACTTTGAAAATTATAATTCTATATAATGTCATTTTTAAACTGAATATTGGGTTAAGCAACATGGTGTATTCATACGACACTTTTGTAACCACAGTTTAATACGTATACTAATACGTTATAATATAATATTAATACTTTTTCCAATTTAATATTCCTTTTTACACTTCTTTGATATACAATGCAAACCAAGTATCTACCTAGATAATGATGGACTAATATTAATAATTGACGTGCACATCGCGTGCAGGATGACATATTTTACTATTTAATACCCGCGCTTATTGAAAACCCATAGTAAAGGTTCAATACTTGCAGCTCAATCGTTGTCCATCATAATAATTTCCGATGACAATTTAAAAACATAGGTACCTATAAATTACGTTGACAAATAGTAGTCGGTACCTATACATCAAAAATAGGTAATAAAATATAGTATGAGAATATAGGTATGGTATTATGGAATAAATTTAATCGTTTAGGTAAGTCACATAATATAATATATTATATTACATTTAACAATTATTGATCCTGGTCCTCCTTGGTCCGGTCGATTCTGCTCTATACTAGCTAAAGTGTAGTATTAAGTCTGCCATCCTTAAGTCTTATTTTGTGACCAACTATATTATGATCAAGTTAAAACTCGCTTTCTATCTTTGGCATCGACTCATCGACTAAATTATACTAACCTAACCTTCACTAGCTTCCCGTGCCGTCATGTAACTATACGTAAATACCATCGATTTATTTCTTCCCTATTGCATTCTTAATAGTACCCTCGATGCCACCAATTTATTTTTCTCGGCTCTATCCATTTTTCTTCACACTTCACAAGAAATAATTCTTTATTTTCCATTCTTACCCATCTTTTGTCAAAATCAATCTCTCTACAGAATGTTAAGTTGGCTTAACCCAACTTAATCTCCAACCTCAGAACATATCTATATATTATTTATTGTTAAAAAATGTAATAACTCAATGTCTGACATTTCGTTTAGTTATAAAATAAATAAATAATTTCTAATTTATTTAAGATGTCAGAAGTGTTTACTTACACTATATTTGACCACACAATATGGTAATAATAGTAAGTACTATGTGTATATGTAGATTGTGTGTTTAATTTTTATAATAGGTCACCTACGAACTATAAAACAAAGTAACTATTTTAAAAATATTGTTTGAATAAAATTCATTTTTCTATTGAATTTACTATTACGGACACCACACTGTATGACATTTTCATCACCTACAAACAGACAAAAAACGTTTGATTATAATACAAACAGGAAACATTGTTAAAATATTTTTAATTAGTATACAGTAAATCAAAAAATGTTGAGGACCATGTAATATAACAAAAATGTGTATGTGATGGATTAAGTAAAAAAAAAAAGAAAGGTTGAGTATAGCTGAACTAATAAATTAGGTACAATAAATTGTACAAATAGAAACAAATTGTAATATGTGTTTGAATAACGTGGAAAATAACTCGTATGTGTGTAAAAAGTAATTTTATTATGATTGCGTTACTTTAAGTAAAATGTAATGCAATTACTGCTGCGTTACTGAAAAATTATTTGCTTTACAGTAATTTGTAATTTACTTTACGTTACTACCCAACACTGCATATTAATGATATGTATATTAGGTATATATTATAATATGTAGCTTAGTTTTGATGGAGTTAACCTCCTCAAACTCATATTATATCGAAAATCAAGATCTTAATAGCTTAGTACTTGGCCACAATATCATATTATTGTATTGTGAGTCTACTTAGCAAAATTACGTTTATTAAACATTAAAATAATGTTAGACTATTAATTATTATAAGAATTACAAATTATGTAATATAATTGTATATTTGGTTTTCATTTTATATTATAATTAATAAAATGCTTACCGCAGCGAACATTTCCAAATTGATGATATATTTTGGTGACAATTTCATAACCTTCATGTGTGCGGAGTTCATGCTCATGGCCAAAAATAAAGTTTTTTTAAATTTTAAATCCATCTCAGTCCAGTTACTACTATACAGTCCGAAATTCAACTTACATTTCTAATTGTAAAAATTAACAAACTATAGTTATTACTTATTAGTCATTTAACGCATTATGAGTAGTGATTTACAAATTCCCGATAATATAGTTTCGGGAACTTCCCGGGGAAAATCCCGTGAATTTCTCGGAAATATAATAAGTATTTAAATATTGATCATAGGTTTGAGTTTTAAATTAAACTTATGGTTGTATAAATGATCCAAATGACAGCTCTTTATTGATATTATGTCAGTTTAGATATTTAATATACTACATCATGTGACGTAGAACGGAGCTTCAGTCAATACAAAGCCATACTACGATCCAATCGCCGATCATTCGTTTTCGAAAATTAAAAAAAATATGTGGTGGTAGCATGTAACACACGTAGTGAATGTGAATTATAAATTTTATTTCTAAATTATTTAATTTTATTTCTCAATTATATTATATTATTTTATTATATTAAGACAAACAGCCAACCACTGATGTATTTCAATAATAAATATTTTTTTTGTAACTATATTTTTGTGTTTATCTTATAAAAATTATTGCATATTTTAAAATTTTTTATTGCATACAAATCCTAGCCCTGCTTATTATTAATACAGTAGTAGTACATATTATGATATAATTATTGATCATAATTAAAATAAACATATAATATAAATTTCAAGTTCTACAGTTATTCGTTTTTGAATTACAACAAAATAAAAAAATCGCTACTTTAGAAATCGGAGTCAATATCCAATGTTGTAAAAATTTGAACTTCAAACTTTCAGACAAATTAAATTTGTTTTTCTTATAGAGATATTGATAAAGGTAGACAAACTTTTCAGTAATCTTCTATTACATTTTAAAACCATCCATTAAAAAAACAAATTTTTTATGAATTCAGAATTTCGAACTCAAAATAGTTTACACATTTTCGTGATTTTTAAGCTTTTTGTCAATATTTGAACTTTAAATGGGTAAAAAAAATTGCGATTATAGATTTTTAATATTTTTTAAATATCCTTGTAACGATATAATAGGAGACTTTTATTAAATGTTCAAGATTTTTTACCAAACAAATAAAATTACATGAGTAATTACTAATTGCAGTAGGTACATTTTTTGATGCAAATATAAAAATCGTATGTGGTACCTACCTATATAGGTACATTTATGCCAGATAGGCACCACATGTAAAATGTATAGGTGTAATATATGGTATTATATTCTTATTTCTTACCGCGATTTCAATGTAATTTAAACTGTAGCAATAAATATAGAACTGGATAATAACATAGATAAGACCAAAGATTAATCTTAAAACTGGTCCAAATGTAATAGGCTCACCCATAACGTACAACTAAATCAGAAAAAATTACCATGTTTTCGCAATTATTATATGATTATGTTTAGTAAAAAATACAATATGTACTCACAAGTTCAATGAGAAATACTAATCCCACGATTGAAATCGAACTGCTGACAACTTGGGTTATGACCAAAGGCCGAACAATTTCCAAAAACTCGTCATATTTCCTATAAGCACAAATTATATTACACGTTTACCAAAATACGAAGACAAAGGTTTATTTATTCATAGATATGAACAAAAGTTTTGTTACAAAACTATATAGTGTTATAACATAGCATAATAGGTACTAGATTATATGGAATTTTTTTCACGTTTTGATCTTATTTATTCACTACTAGGGCGCTTTGTGAATCAACATCATGCTAGTGCAGTCTCTCGTACCTACATAATAATTTTGCCTGAGAGTAATTATTACTATAATATTTAATTTTAATTATAATCACTTTATTATATTTTGATTATCTTTTATGTGAACGATCAATTCTTCGTAATAATCTAAAGAATCTATATCACCGTCATCGCTCTTTCCACCCATACCTGCAACATCAACACAAATTATTAGACATATACGCCGAGCTCATAGTATCAGCCGAGAAAAGTATTAGAAGGTCTGAAGAAGACTAAGACTTTAAAAAAATTTAAATTGGTATAAGTATTATTGTATAAGTATAATTTGGTATGAGTATAACCAGCAATGACTTATGGGGGTGTTTAAAATTAATATTGTTCAAACAAAAGTAATTATTAATTAATCAAATATATACAAATGTATTTATTTTTTTGAAAATTATCATTCAATAGACATTTTACGAAAAATTACAAAAATAATGTTAATGTTAAGTGTTAACAAAATATTTTGTCGAAAAAAAAATCGTCCCCACGTTTCAATGGAAATTATAAGTAGAAGACTGTTCTCAAGAAATACAAATAAAAACAGCATAGAACTATAGATAGTCCGAAGTTCAATACCAAAAAAAAGATAGGTAATAAAATATATTATTATAGTCTGTTCAGAATGAGATCAGTACGGGCGGCCAAATAGTGCGCATGAGCGGCTTTGTTACTTGGCCGTAGTGCCGACAGCGTCTGACAGCCGCCCGACGAAAACTGATGGCCGCCGTGTACCGATCTCATTCTGAACAGACCATAGAGGGAGATATATTAAGATATTATTCATATTGGTACAATAATCATGCACAATCACAATACTTGGAATATTTAAACTTATAATTTCATCATTTAAGTTCACAGTTTTTTTTAAATAGTTACTGTTATTTTCAGTTTTAAATTAATTTGTGTAACTTCAACTTGTATTTCGTTGAATTATTATACACTATTTAGGTAGGTATATATTTTATATTGATGCGTACCTATCCTATCATTATATTTATCATTAAAATGTTTGTTTTAAACATTTTTTTTTGTTAGTCTGAAATTATTGTTGTTCTATTATAAAACAAATTGTATGAATCATCATAGATGGTTTTCGGTAGCAATATAAGCACAGTATAATAAAGTACCTACTTTTGAGGGAGTCTACACCTCGCCGTAGATTCAACCTTTGGCGCCCGATCGTCTCGTACCCGGCCGCCAATGTGCGGAACTGGGCGTTGAGTACGAAGCATACGGTGATCAGGTAACAGTCAAACATAACCCAGATGACCGCGTCAACCGTCAACATGACCACCTCGGTCGCATAGATGGTGGCCCAGACGGGCGGCCAGTTGTACACGGTCTCGGACATGCCGGGCAGCCATATGTTGTCGATGGTCTTCCGGTAAGCACCGGCAGTGCCGTCACTGTGTTCGATCTGCACGTAATCTACGCCCGTGAACAACGGTATGACGATCCACGTGACCAGCATGAAGTAGGCAATCATGGTGAACGTCCTGAGTAGAGTGGACACCGTGGCGCTGGTCAGCCGCATGTTGGCCGGCTGTCGGTAACCGCACGTCGTGTACCGGTACATGGCGACGTCCAGCACGGCACGCATCCGATCGGCGTTTGTGACCAACAAGATCCCCTTGAACGAGCACGTTATTTCGTTGAACGCCAACACGGCCAAGGACGCGAACCGCTGCACGTCGTTAACCGACGTGTACAGCCCTACCACCTGCATCAGCTGTATGGTCAAGGTCAGGCAAGCGATCCACTTGTACATGGCCCGTAACCGACGGCCCTTGGACCCAGGGTCTAGCAAACGTTGCAGACCGATGACCTTGAACAGCGTCAGGTCTACGGCCGTCTCATCGTCGCCGCACTCGTTGGCGCTTACGGGCATGGCCCCGGGTAAGGGCGTCGTGGTCGTGGCCTGTGCAGCCTGGATATCGACGTCGTTCATGGGTAGTCGCTAAAAGTTTTCGTTTTGGAACTACAATGTCATTAATAATAAATAGGTAGTTTAAATCATTAATGACACCACGTACATATTATAAGCGTGGACTTGTCCTGAATCAAAAAGGAATGTGCTTGCATTGAAAGCAATTTGTACCTACACATTTATATCTATAGTATGTTGATGAAAAAATTATATTGAAATAGTACGCGTGGTTTATGGAACTCACAATCAGAGGACACATGATAATATTATATAGTCTATTTTTTATTGGGTCGTCCTGATTTTATCAGATGTATATTTTGTTACGATGGTTATTTCCTAGGTTTATAATTATATATTTATAGATTATAGATTTCGAATGGAGTGATATGAATGTATTGATTTTACAAAGATGTATGTGTGTGTTCTTTTTAAACATCTACCTAAACTATATGTCTTTGCAAAAGGCTGTAACTTTTTTTTCTGACCGATTTTTACAAGGCCAAAATATTTTGTAACGCTTTCAGCTTTGTTTAGAAACGCAAATTGTCAAAAATAATATTTGTATATGAATATTTATCTGGATACATAACAAAATTAAATGACAAAAATTGGTTTTCAATACCAACCGCAGGTCGGCTCTTAAGTGTAAAGATGTACACTATACAATAATTAAAAGATATGAATTCAATAAATATGATATTATATTTTGACTTTATACTTAAATTCTTTTTAATTAGTATTTTTTAAAACGTCATTCATATACAATTCAGTGACGCTCTCCCCAAAACATATTTATGATACATACATTTTCCTCGGAGTGGAAAAATATCGAGTAGAGTGCTATGTAAAAAAATGCCTCGAGCATTTATATTCTGAGCAGAGAGATATGAATGTATTGGATTTACAATGATGTGTGTTTTTTTATTTTCATTTTTGTACCTTGTAAAGTACTTCGATTTTAAACTTCAGTATCTTGTTCGATGTGAAAGTTAATCTAGATGGCACATTGAGGAACATTTCCAGCAGTTTTTAAAAGCGCCGGGAAAAAGAAAACAAAATTAATGAAAAATGGGAATTTTTAAAAATAGGGAAAAATATTAAACAGGAATTTTTTGCAAAACCAGTTTTAATTTTTGGTGTAATTAAAAAAAAAACAATCGTATATACATAAGATATTCATCGAATATGTATATTGACATCATTAATACTCCATAAAATGTTCAAAATATTTTAATTCTTTTTGAGCTATTTACAGGCATAAGAAAATGTCGATTATTATATTACATGTTCTTTAAATTTAATATTCGTCGATAAAATATTTTTTTCTTGGTTAATTAAATTTGAACATTTATACAAGGTTTCTCATAAGTAGTTATTAATGGAAATAAAAAAAAAAGTTACGAGTGAATCCACAATGTTTTTTATGAGCACCTGAAGTTAGAATTTTGCCAAAACTCGTCAAAATCAAGACAATATTTGCAAATTATTTTAAGTTAGTATTTCATAGAAAATGTTCTATTTATATCCAAGATTTAAAAATGTATTACAAGATTTCCATATTTTTTTCTACAAAAGAAAAAAGTTTAACGAAATAGTTATTTTGTTCTAATTTAAAAATATTATTTTTGGGTAGGTATTTGAATTTTTTTAAGCATATTATTATATTGTATAGACACTATACACACTATGACATTTTCAAATTCAATATTTTTAGGTACTTACCCTATAATGTCTAATAGTAAAATAAATTAGTTTAATAAATAATAACAATAATATAATAAAATATTCTTACTAATAAGTAATATTATAGACCAGCAGACTGCCTTCGCCCAAAATCGTTTTTCATATAAAACGATTCTATATCATTGAATTCAAGTTAAAGTATTTAACACATTCGTCCCAGCGACCCATCTAGACATATACTGTACATCTGTATAGTAGAAGGGTACCCACTTGCCTACCTTTTTTATTCATAAAAGACGATAATATACATTGGAAACACATAAATAAACAAATACTTAATAGTGGAACGTTTATTATAACATGTATATTATATGAAAAGTCTAAGCATTTTATCACGTCATCGTTTAGGATTTTGATAGTGAAAATTATTATTGAATTAGAAAATTAACTTCACGTTGAGCATTGTCTACAATATAACTGTCAACTGTCCCTTTTGGGGCATGAAAGAAATATGCATAATATATGAACGTGGTTTTTCACTTACTGTGTGAACCGTCTGAGTATTGAGTTATTATGAGCTCGTCCGCGTCTGCTGCCTGTTCAATAGTACAACTTTATACTTACTATTTAAAAGCTTAGAATTTTTCTTACCTGTCCATATTTTCTATTAAACTTGCATCGTATTTCAAATTTAATATTCTTTTTTACACATAATTCTTGGAAATCCAGTTCAACCCTTCAGCACCTAGGTAGGTATTTGTATCGCATATGGAGTAACATTTAATTCATGACAATTATTATAAATCGATGCACGAATAACCCATGTATGTCATTTTTAGTTCATTTTGTATTAACTTATAATTTTCTATATGCCTCTACAATATTTTCAAAGGAAATCGTGTTGGATTTGACTTACTTTTTACAATAAATTTTTTATGAGTACCTACCTATTGAATAATATATCTTAAAACATAAAAAGCATATTATGATAGTAATAAGCAACTATATAAATAACTATAGGAAATGGTTCAATGTAATTTTGTTTAGTATATATTTTATATTTTTATATAAGGATAGTAATATGCGTACATATATACTTGCATTTAGGCATAGCTGCATAGGTCAAATTATATTTCATGGTTTACTTCATCTATGATTCTAAAATACTAATAGGTACCTAGTTGATAGATACACTGTGATAAAAAAAAGTAGTCCACTATAGCTAATATCGTGGATAGAAGAGTATTCTGTGATAATAATAAATCATTTGGTAGATGATAACTAATTAACTAATAACTTTATTAGTTATTACATTTATTCACAGATTCTATAATACTATGAGATTAAAACTAGCTTCACTTTTTTCATGTAAAATGTAAAAATGTTCACTATCTAGTTTAGCTTAGATATCTGTGTATTTATTTTTAAAAAATCCTGAGGCCACAGGGGGACTTCTTCAAACTTATGTACAATATCTGGACAAATATTACCGGCCATGCTTAGTACACATTTTCTGCGTCTGTAAATGGTTTTCCCTCTTTCGCAATTAACATAGCTACATTCACACTAGCAGAAATTATGGCTTTATTTTGAGTAGTTATTTTTGAAAAGATCGTTTGTTCTCCGGTTAGAGCTTTTTGTAGTTTATTAACTTCAATTTCTCTTAACTGTCCGTATAAGGAGTCATATTTAACTTTATGCTTGAATTCATAATGCCGTTTAATATTGTATTCTTTCAATACAGAAATTAATTCACGACAAACAAGGCACATGACTTTTATTTTCAATAACAAAGTATTGATTGATCCATTTATGTTGAAATACACGACATTCAGAATCTATTTTTCTTTTTTTACCGACATTCATTTTAACTAGTTTAAAATTTAAATTAACAGCCTAATAAACGATTACTAATATAAGACATAAAATATAAATTAAAATGTTATAAAAATTACTCACGATGCAAACCGCACATACCCGTATGAAAAACGCAATGTTACTGAGCACAATCGAAAATTAAGATTATAACCCAAATACACTCGTCGTATCTACTCCATCTTATCGGTAACTGTCAAAGTGTCAAGGTATATCCACTATTATAAAATATGACTGATAGAAACGTTCAACTATATTTATACAATATGATTTTTTTTGATATGATATTCAATTAAATTTCGTTGTTATAGAATTTAAAGCGGGCCGTATTTAATAGACTCGCGGGCCGCCGATTGCCGACCACTGAGCTAGTATATTATCATAATATAGAGATCCATTTCAAACTTATTTTGTAACCCAAATAAATCAATTCTTTTAAAAATGTTATATATACATTATATCAATAAATTTATTAAAATAGCCTGCTATTATAGGGAAAGACCTAATAATATAAATTATTTATCTAACTAATTTTTCTCTCTCAGTTACTCAATGATATTAAACAAATCAACAATTTTAATTGTGCTGAGAAAGCTGCAATTTGTGGGGTTAAAGCCAGAGTTTTTATGGAATATTCTCCAAAAGGAAACGATATTGCTTTAGAATTTGCTTCTCGAGCATGCAACCTCTATTCTGCAGAACATGAATGGATAATCGTTTGGTTAAAAGCCAAAGGACGAGTAAGGCGTTATTACTTATTACCAACCATTTGATATGGCTGATAATGATGAAAGGGATGCTGCAAAAACGTTATGCTCAACAAAATTAAAGTCTCACATTTTAATTGAAGTTTCTCAACTTTACAAAGAAGCAGGATTTGTTAATAAAATAAAAAACAACTACAATTAATCCAACAAATATTATAAGCTTGCATCTAATATTGCTAAGTAAGTCGTTTTTCTAAGTATCTACTAAAATAATATATTGATAAGTAAGTAAGTAAGTAAATAATGAAAGTTAGTAATAACTTACTTAAAAATTCTATCACACATTTTAATGTGTTTATCATATATGTTTTAAATTATAGTTTTAAAAAAAAATTAAATCTATTTTTACTATGTTGTTCACTATTCATTTATCTTATTTTTATTTACTTATTCATTTATTTTCAATTGAACGATATTGATGTGTTTTTTTATTAGAAAATCAGTTGAATTAGCAAAAGATGATACAATACAACTTTGTTTTATTTTAATGGCATGTACCGAAAATCCAAAACTGTTGTCAAAATCCATTATAGACAATTTAATTACAAAACTCACAAATGTTCAAAATAGCTGTGTGGATCAAGTTCTAGGCTTATATTATTTAAAACAAGAACAGGTATGATATTTATTAAATTATAGGTATTGGGATAAAAAAAAATTATTCAATTATTATTTGTTTTGTTTCAGGATTATGCAAAAGCAAAAATTAATTTATGTCGTGGAAAGGCTGCTGGTCAATTTAATAGTGCATTGCAGTTTCAAAGTAGAGTGCCTGTTAGGTACAATCTGTCAATACATTTCCTTACGTAAACACTCTAAATATGATGTATGATGATTTTTCAAGCCCAGTGAGAAGCCTAACTATTTTATTACATTTATTGATGTATTACAGTTATTGTGAAAAAAATCCGAAAGAAATGATGCGCTAGCTAAAACTGTACATTGATCAAGACGTCAACGATACTTTTAAAAAACGGCATTTAATTGTAAGTTGATGTTACTTGGTATATTAATACTTCAAATTATTTGTAATGAAGAGTAAAATTATTATAGGCATAAATTACATTTTTTTATCTTCGCAAATAGGTACATATAAAAACAAAAAATAATTATGTATTTACAAAATTTAGGAATTAGGTAGTTGAAATTATAAATGATCTATGCAATTCATTATGGGCATATAATATGATTTATTAGTACGATAATTTGTTGAAACTTATGCGTGTTATAGTTGATGATATATGTGTATAAAAAATTCTCAATGCATGTTTTGTATATAAATGTTGTTTTCTAAAGTATGATATCATTATTTTTTATGATTTTAGTTTGTTCGTCCATTGTTTAATGTGGGCAGATATATTAAACCAAATGAATTTCTGAATGTTCTATTTGAGAATCTAAAAGATTTAATAAACTATAAGTGGAGTATAGAAGAAAAAAATATGGTTGACTACACATTTGATTGGTTCAATAGAATTCTAAAATTAAATATTGATGGTGATAATTTTAATGATGGTAATAAAACCACTATTAATGAAAAAAATTTATCTTGGCGAAAACAGAGGGTTGATTTATCAGAAAATAAGTCTAATGAAATTCATCAACAGAAAAATGAATCTTGGAGAAAACAACGAAACCCAAGGTATGAATAATAATATGTCAGTCATCTATATCTATATTTTATTCTATCTGATGATTGATATAAAAAAGATAATACTGTGGATTATTCAAAACCAATAAAAATATACATAACTTTATTTACATTTTACAAGACTATGTACCTACCTATTGTACCAATAGTATATTAATTTTTATATTAGTAAATATATTAATATTTTGACTATTTATTTATTTTTCCAAATACTCACCAACATTAGTTGTTGTTTCCACACATTAGATCAGTTTGATAAAATAATTATGATAATGATTTGAATAAAATAATAAAACCACTGTTCATAAAAAAAAAAAAAATGAATCTTGGTAAAAACAATGAGATTTATCAGAAAATAAGTCTAATGAAAGGCATCAACACCAATTTTCTTCAAAATACATTTTTTCGACATGTGTATGTCTTATGGCTGGGGTCATTCTATAATTTTGTGTGATACGGAAAGCATTGCCATGACAACCAAACAATAACAAAGATTGAATTCTAATCTTAACCTGATCACGAGGCACGTCTTGTTCGTCGCAGACCCTTTTGCAACGTCAACATACATTTGGAGTTCGTTGAGTACCTACACGTGTTGGCTTCTCCCGTCTGGCGGACACATGCGAACACTGAACACCTAGCTGAATTTATAATTAGTTTTTAGTTAAGTTTTTGAGTAAACCGCGGTCGTGGTCCAGCTGTCGGGATATTTTTTATTTGTGGTGAGAAGAACTTACATGGAACCTTGTATTAATTTCTCAAGGTTTTCCACTCACAAACAAAAATGTTAAAATAAAAACAAACTAAAACGAAGTTTAAAAAATATCATGTATATTAATGCGTGGTAAAAATCATATTATTTTACAAGACATAGGTTGTTGTGTACACGAAATAATATGTGCCCTGATTGCGACTCAAAGTATAACCTTTTTACCTTTTTACCTATCCCGATTTGCTTCCTGTACATATTAATATTATCAGGTAGGAAATACTATTTTTCGTGGTTATTAAAATTAAATAAACATCCCGATTGAATCCGATACATATATTTTGATATAAATATTTGAAAAAAGTTTATACAAATTAAAATTAAAATCAAGAAAATATGTAATTTGGAGTTTGTGAAAATAATAAGTTATTAGTAAAAATTTACCTATGACACTATAATTAAATCTTTTTTTATTCGACTATTGATTCAGTATTGAGTAATTTATATATTGTTAATTTGTTCCATAAAAAAAATGATTATCCAATTATGAGTTGTTGTTGTTGTTATATAACAATTTTGTTGAGTTATATCTTTATGAGTATTTTAATAAAATTGCTATATTTATTTATAATTTTATATTTATTTTATTCCATATTTTTTTTTTATTGTAAAAAGTTTTTGCTTTTTATGAATTAGACAATTCACATGACGTATATTATACTATTTATGATGCTTTTTAATGATAATATTTTATTATGTCTTGGGTAGCCTTATTATACCCACCGATATACGGTACATGGTACTCGCGATATGATGACATTTTACAATCGTGTGTACAAAATGTTTTTTTCTTGCACGAAATTTTACAAAAAAGAAAATAAAGTACATAATAATATCAAGGTTTGGTACTAATATTTGAAAGTCGCAGTACTGGCGAAACGGAGCTCAATATTTATGTATTTTAAGATATTAAGCCACTAATTTGACTAACTTATTGTGCTTAATATGTTCATTAATAATAATAATAACCGAAATTAATTTCAACAAAATTTCATTTTAACAGCGACAGCAAGCACATACAATAAATTGTGTCTTTTATTGTATTCGGAAAAACTAGAAATTAAGGTAGATAGAATTCGTGGTCCGAGCGATATCGGCAGTGCTGTCTACCGGTTTCGTTTTGAATTGTTCAACAATAACGTGGGAAGATCCTTTCGCTGCTTATACGTTCGGTTTTGCTGCTAGATTGCTGTAGAATTATCTTTGAATATTATTAATTATTATAGAGCCCGGTATTGTTGATGCCTTAAAAATGGTACGTGTTAATGGCCTATACTCTATAATATTATACTTAAAGGAATAGCCCATTAAACTGTCAAAGTTAACACAATTACTTATTGATTTTATAATAGAAACTAGCTCTCCGAGCGTCGCTGGGGGACACCCCCAGACCCCCGTGAGCGGACCACGAGTGTTGTCGTTTTCGGAAGCAGCGGTGATCTCGTGGTGTGGTCGTGGGTCTCAGCCGACGCGGTGTATGGGTGATGTGGAGGTCTGGTGATAAGGATAGGACCACTGCGGTTCGACGTGGTAGCCTGTGGTAGCCAGGGCAGAGTCTTTGACAGAGTCTTTTCGACGACGCCGCCGGAAATTCGAAATTTGATAAAAAAATAATATAGTAATTTTTGTGGGTATCTAGCAGTTCGGTCACCTAGAGTGACGTTCGCCGTAGTAATAGTATTTGGGGTCTAGCGGGTCAGTCACGTTCCTCGACTTTGGTCGTAGTCACCCTTTAAGACAATATTCGACGGTCGGGGCACGTCATCACGTATGCAATCCGACTGCGTCGAATCGCGGACGACGTTCATTACTGTTACCGAAAAAGCAAAAAAAGTAATAAATTACTTGAAAAGTATTTAAAAAATTTTGGACGTCCATGCAAATCATATAGCCGCCGTATTTTTTAGGGTGTCTAGCAGGTCAGTCACCTCGAATGAC
Organism: Macrosiphum euphorbiae; assembly: GCA_949089665.1. Taxonomy (NCBI): domain Eukaryota; kingdom Metazoa; phylum Arthropoda; class Insecta; order Hemiptera; family Aphididae; genus Macrosiphum; species Macrosiphum euphorbiae. The sequence continues at coordinate 12,872,930 of CARXXK010000001.1, read as the reverse complement.
ATTCGCTATAATAATAGGAGTAGGCTATCCGACTTGGACGGATAGCGGACAATGTGCGACGGCCGGGTCACGTCATCACGTATGCAATCCGACTGCGTCGAATCGCGGACGACGTTCATTACTGTTACCGAAAACTCAAAATTAAAGAATAAATTACGTGAAGAAAATTCAAAATATTTCGGTTGTCCATTCAAATCATATAGCCACCGTCTGATTTTTCGGTGTCTAGCAGGTCAGTCATCTATGTTATCCGGGTAGGCAATGTGCGGCCGGGACAGCGTCCATTGCAGTCACCGACAACGCAAAATTAAGTTATGAAATACGTGAAAAAAATTCAAAACATTTCGTAAGCAATCCGACTACCGAGTCACCTTCCTCGACGTAATTACGCGAAAATATGTTTTAGGGTCTAGCAGGATCTAGGGTCTAGCGTCGGATAGCGGACAACGTGTGACTTCTGACGCAAAATTAAGTAAAGAAATTGGTATATGTTTTGGTGTCTAGCAGGTCAGTCACCTTCCTCGACGTTGGACGTAGCAACCCTGGTAGGCAATCTGACTTCGTCGGATAGTGCGACGTCCGGGTCAAGGCATGAAAACGCCAAATGACGTAAATCAAATGTATATAAATAATAACATTTCGGGCGCCCGTGCTAGTCATAATATAGTCGCCGTGATTTGTTGAGTGTCTAGCAAGTCGGGCGGCCACGTTTAATAGTTTTTGTCGTTTATAGTAATTAGTAGGTAGTAGAGCGATTTAGAAGCAAAACTCGATAAGCTGATGACGTTTCCGTTAATCATATTTATATGACGAAAAAAAAAACTCGAAAAAAACATTGAAACTTTTCGTCGCATATTTTCATTTCCGTATATAGTAATAACGACACTGTCCGCTCTCCGATCTCCTCCGCGGCACTCGACTCGAGCGAAGTACTGACTTATACATTTGGCGGGGAACGCGAATAAGCCTTCGACGGTGAAACTCGAAAAAATCGTAAAATGTTCGTTATAATATGATAAGGCTGAAGTGAAATCGAAAAGTAATAATAAAGAAAAAAGTGAAAAAAAAATTCCGGCGGCCTTGCTACCTATCTACCTACCTACTGAGTTCAGAACGCTATATTCGAGAAAAAAAAAGGAACCTTCGACGCATGCATTTCGATGCCTGTATATAGTAACACCTACTCGACGGTGGTCGAGTAAATGTAGAGGGGAACGCGAATAAGTCATGAACTGGGATTGCAGAAGTGTCGAAAAGGGCTAAAACTGGAATTTTAGAAAAAAACGGCAAAAAACGACGCGACGCATATATTTAGCGTTACCTACTCAAGTTTCTGCGACGCCACTCCTCCCCGGGACTCGTATCTGAAAAAGTAGGGCCGCGCGCCGGCTGTAAATTTAGCGGGGAACGCGAATAAAATCCAAGCGGGGAGGGCGATACGACCGAAACGGGCTAAAAATCGAATTTTTGAAAAAAACTGCAAAAAAAAAAAAATCGAACTCTTCGACGCATATATTCAAGCCCGTGAATAGTAATAAATAGTATCAAGGACTGCTTTGACGGGGAACGCGAATAAGTCTTCGAAGTCCGTAGAGGCGGTAAAATTCGAATTTTAAAAAAAAACCGAATATTTTCGTTAAATACGATAAGACGGAAGTGATAGCGAAAAGACGACGAAAAAAAAAGTGAAAAAAAAATTCAGATTTAACACGGCCGCCGCAAATTATCGAAAATCCCGGCGGCCGGGTTCGAAACCACGACCCCCGAGTCCCTTTGTCCTAACGCCTAACCTACCTGGCCACCTACTGAGATGAAATTCACAGTCAATTGTATGACTCTTAAGCCACGTCACCGTGCACGCGAAAGGCGAACGCCGTTTGGACGGCCGTCAAAAGGCGTTTGAGCGGGCGATCCGACCGTTTCGGCGAGAGGACCTCCGAATCCGCCGCCCTCTGACGTATAAAACGCGAGATTTGCGAAAAAAATCGAACCTCGAGACGCATGTATTTATGCCTATATATAGCGATACGTAATCGGTACCTACTCTCGTTTCCGCAACGCCGCTTCTCCCCGGGGCTCGCTTTTGAAAAAGTAGGGCCGCGCGCCGGCTATAAATTTAGCGTGGAACTCGAATACGTCGCCGACGGGTAGGTCGGACGTCTCGTAGAGGTGCTAAACGCGACTCTAGTCGAAAAAGTCGAGAAAACCGTCGAAACGGCGACGACGCGGCGCTCTCGGCGATCGACTGGTCCGCCGGGGGACTGGATTATAAAAAAGAAGGGCCGCGCGCCGAATACAAATTTAGCGGGGAACGCGAATAAGATCCAAACGGGGAGGTCGATACGCCCAAAAACGCCTAAAACTCGAATTTTCGAAAAAAACGGCAAAAAACGCTCGCGACGGCGGCGCTCCGTTGGCACTCGAGATCCGCCGCCGCGGGCCCGCCGGGCCAAAAGTAAGGCCGCGCGCCGACTATAAATTTACCGAGGAACACGAATAAGGTCCGAACGGGACCTTCCGAGGCCCCCGAGGGGGGTAAAACTCGAAAATTTTGAAAAAAAATCGTGAAAGACGGTCGAAACCGCGAAAAGCGATAAGGAGGAGTGATAGCCGCGATTTCCCGCCATTCGTTCCTTTACTGTCCCTATCGGTGTGGCGGTGCGGATTTTACTGTCCCTATCGGGGGACCCGAACTCCTCCCCTGGGGGGGATAGGGGGTCCGGGTTTGCGGGGGCTGGTCGGCGCCCTCGAGAGCTGCTAGGGTTGCGTCAAGGGGGCAAAATATTTTTCCCGGAACTCTAGGAGCAACCGTTGGGGAGTTACGGCCGAAAAACCGTGGGGACCGTAGGGGGTCTTCTGGCTGGACTTTAAAAAGCGATAAGGAGGAGTGATAACGCGATTTCCCTCCATTCTCGTCTATAGCAGTTCGGATTTAACACATAGGCGGCGCCACTCGTGTTTCTGTTTTATAGACTTAGATTAGATTAAAATTTATAAACATATGTGATTTTGATTAAAATTTACAAATATTAAAAATAATGAAGTTGTGGTTTTTTTTGTTCAATTTGTAGAAACTATGATAATGACAAAATTATGAAATAATTAACTCGTCATTTTTCTCTCAGTTGTTAAAAAAATGTCCTAAAACTTCAAAAATGCCAGTAAACATCACAAAAATTAACCAATGAAGAAAATAATGATGCTAAATAAAAATGAGTTGTACCTATTTTCTCGTGTCAGATATTGAAACACATTCTAAGCTAGGAAAGCAACGTCTACTATGTTCCAAAAAAATTAGCAAAAGTCATCAACATCCGAGCCCTAGATATTATTAAGGCAAGGTCGCTTGTAAGGTGGTGGCAATAATGGGGCTGTGAGCCCGCCCCCCACCATCACGGCTATTTAGATGATATACGTTGTACACGGATCATAGACTAAAATTTAATATTTGCAAAATACTTTTTTTTAAGTAAGATATAATTTTTTTTTTTTAAACTACGCCAAGGTGAGCTTTTGTCCTGAGTGCTGAGTTCACAGCTCTTTTGTGTCCAGCTAGACGCCGTTTTGTTCGCCGGACACTTTAAACAAATCCTCCGTTTAGGATCGCCTTTTTTTGGCATTCGCCCGGCAGACATTTTTTTCCTCTCGTTAATAATGTTAATGAAGTCACCTTACTGTGCTGGCATACCCAATATTTATGAAACATGACTATGAAAAAAAAAAGTCTTATACATTAATATTAATCAAATAATGAGAACTATTTTTACTTACCTAGGTGGATTGTCAAGCTGACCAACTAGAACCCAATTAGTTTTCGAAAATTCTTGGTAAAGCATTATGAAATTCTCAACTTCATTAACATTATTAATATTGGCTCTAAGAAAACAACACAAACAACTAAAATATCGTTGCCATGTACGTGAATGTTTCAAAAATCTACAATTCATATCTGTGTCACATAGTTACCACTTGTCAATATTCATTTCTTGTGTTCATTACGAATAAATTAAAATATTTCTACGTATTTCTGTATAATCTTCTCCGTTAATTCTGCCTATATAATATTATCAAATAAATATGTCATATAGATGTGTATCTATGCCTAACATGGCCGCGATGTGTGAAAATTCCTCAGCCAAATCGACAGATATTGGATGGCGATCAACGCGAAATCTGAAGTTTAACCGTACCAATGATTTACGAAGACCGGAATCGTCGAAAAATGTTGATTCCAAAGGTTTTCTGGACGGCAGGCTATGTGCATCTGAGCAAAACATCCGCATACATCCAGAATTAGCTGGCGAGACAGCTGCAGATATTGGGTGGCGATCAACGCCAAATCTGAAGTTTCAGCAGGTCACCAGCGATGTACGGAAACCGGAATCGTCGAAAAATTTTGATTCCAAAGATTTTCTGGACGGCAGGCTCTGTGTATCTGAACCAAACATCCCCGTACATCCAGAATTAGCTGGCGAGACAGCTGCAGATATTGGGTGGCGATCAACGCCAAATCTGAAGTTTCAGCAGGTCACCAGCGATGTACAGAAACTGGAATCGTCGAAAAATTTTGATTCCAAAGGTTTTCTGGACGGCGGGCTCTGTGTATCTGAGCCAAACATCGCCGTACATCCAAAATTAGCTGGCGAGACAGCTGCAGATATTGGGTGGCGATCAACGCCAAATCTGAAGTTTCAGCAGATCACCAGCGATGTACTGAAACTGGAATCTTCGAAAAATTTTGATTCCAAAGGTTTTCTGGACGGCAGGCTCTGTGTATCTGAGCCAAATATCCCAGTACATCCAAAATTAGCTGACGAGACAGCTGCAGATATTGGGTGGCGATCAACGCCAAATCTAAAGTTTCAGCAGGTCACTAGCGATGTACGGAAACCGGAAGGTCCGAGACACACACGTCCTCGTCGTTCATTTTGGCGCCAGACAAAGAAATTTGTCAGGCGGTTCTTTTGTTGTTGTGGTTCTGTTGACAAGATAGACCAGTAATATGTATATTATAGAGTTTAAAAGTTTTTAAACATCCCCTCCTCTCCTACCGTTATCTCACTTTTGTGTTCGCTGGTACTATTCTGAAACCCGTTTATCATGTCCTCCATTGTCATTTGTACCAAGTTAGTGTAGGTTTGCCTCACGTATTTCATGCACTGTACGTCTGTACCATCGTCAGCTCTTCACCACCTGTTTTGTTCTGTATTAATTAATTAAATTAATATTATTAATATTATTATGTTACTCATATTAAACGTATTATTATAAAGTATGTACTATGTATTAATACCTATCTATTATATCTACCTCATTCGCTTTGCATAAATATAATATGTAATAATCCTATATGGTCACGCAGGTGGATATTGTATTGTCATGGATGTCATTGATTTTTATGATAGTAAAAAATTAAAAATTATCTATACTAGAGTACGAATGATTTACTTCACCTTCCGTTTAACCACCCCATAATCGAGCCATGTACGGGTGCGCATAATATTATATGAGCGATATATTATAAGTCCACGCCTCTCCGTTTCAACTAGTTACGAATTATATTATAGTATTTATCTATTCGTAAACAGCTCGGTGTTATATGCCTGCGGATAATGTTATTTGTTCTGCATCGTGATATAACCGAATACACACTGAAATAAACGTGCAACCATGTAGACGTCTCTGCGGCAAACACCGCGCCGTAAGTTTGAGCTTCAGGTATTAATAGGTACTGTTAAAAATCGTGAGTAGTACTTAGAAGACTCTCCATGCGTGTTATTCGCACACCCCACACATAGAGTTGGTATATTATACTGTAATACTATATAGGTGATCCGAGTTATAATGTTGGACTCGATGTCGTATAATTGTACACACCAATTTTTTGTATACAATAATATTTATTGAAATTAATATACATATCATCAGCCTAATTCGCAATATTGTCCTAACTCCAAAAATGTGATTTTGGAATTAATTTTGATTAAAATTAAGGAAAAAACTGCATTGTATGATAAAGTTCTAACTGATAAATTGTAACATTTTATCCTCCATATGACATTGATTATTAGAAATGGTCGTATCTCCGATGTGATGATTTTAACAATTTGAAAAAAATCATAACTCCATATTAGCATGGTAAAAATTATGAAGATAGGATATTTGCGAATTGAGAGATGAGATAGGAAATTTTCCGATGAAATGTTTTTCCTTTCTCCTGAAAACTAGTCAATATGAAGTTAAGTGATTTGCGAATTAAGATGACGATAATATCTGATTTTTAGATGTTTTTAAATATAATTGAAGACCATATTTTAGAACTTTTGAGATTTTCGTATTGCATTAGAAGTGTCCTTGTGGCGATATAAACTTCCGTTTTTAAAATGCTTCCATTAAGAAGAACTTGAACGCTTAGACATTTTAGTTTTAAGTACAAAAGATATCCAAACCTATCTTGTACCGACGACTATGGAGTATTGGTTGACATACTATTATTTATCTTGAGAGTGATGATACAGACAACTCACTGGAGAGTTGACGTGTTTCTACGGAAAACACAGCACCGTATACATGAGAAATCGAGTGAATATCCAATGTTGTAAAAATTTGAATTTCAGACGCTCATAAAAATTTAATTTGACTTTCTTATAGACATTTTTTTTTTTGATAAAGGTAGATAATCTTATAAGGAATCTTGTATTCCATTTTAAAATCTTAGATTTAAAAAGAAAAATTTTTACGAATTCTTAACTCAAAATAATTTGCTAATTGTCGTGATTTTTCCATATTTTGACAATTTTTGAACTTTAAAAAAAAAATGTGACTAAGGATTTTTTAATATTTTTCATCTGCCTTTGAAACAATATACTAGGAGCCTTCTATTAAATTTTCAAATTTCGCAACCAACAAATAAAATTTTATTGATATTTTTAGAAAAAAAAACTAAACAAAGATGGAAAATGAAAATGTCCCTAAACAGTTCAAAATAAATCAAAATATTTTGAAAATGTTATCGTGTATACAAAATGCAAATATAAACAACCAGTGAAAATTTCATGTATATACGTTCATTTCTTTTAGAGTTACACCAAAAATCAAAATCGATTTTTTGGAAAACCGATTTTGCGTAAAAATTCCCGTTTTTCCTTAATTGTTATGTGGTTTTTCCCGTTGCTAGTGAAAACTACTGGGAAATTTTTACTTTTAACCCCAAAAGTACCAACTAGATTCACTTTCCTATCAGAAAAGATACTGTTGAAGAAAATCCAAGCACTTTTATTGTCCAAAACGTGATGACACACACAAAAATTAAAAAAAAAATTAAAAAAAAACACACATCATTGTAAAATCACTAAAATCACTAAAATCAATACATTCATAGTTTCACTCAGAATCTAAAATAGATTAACTTTTTTTAAACTGAGTTAAGTTAATATTTTTTTCTATATGAACTTTTAACTTATCGAGTTAAATTTATAATTTGTTAACTGCAAACTTTTAACTAATCGATCTTGTGTCCTCTTAAGTCTTAACTTAATTTAACTTGAGTTAATTATTTTCATTAACTTGCCCACCGTTGGTTGTCGATAGTCCTTTATTACAATATACCTATACGAACGTTTTAAATTTAGTTCAAGTTTGCATATTATATAGTAAATATTATTATAAATAATATTTTCTGTTGAACAACCGGAAGCAATATATAACTCGAATCAAACGAACCATAATATATACCTTATGTGTATTCCTCTACAGCAGTGGTTCTTAACCTTTTCAGATTCACTGAACAATTATAATGTTTGCGGATCAGCGGATCACAGTGGTAAAATGAAACAGTAGGTACTTATATATATACATTTAAAATTGCACATACGTAACTGTTTACATATAACTCAATAAAAAATAAAATAGTTGTATAATAGTAAGTAACCTACAAGTAAGAAACTATGAAACTTCAATTCCTTGTTCATTATAAACGTTTTTCATTTTTTATTGCAGTTAAAATATGGTTTTTAAATTTAGATGGAATCATTTTTTCGGGTTCACGGAACACCGTTTGAGAACCACTGCCCTACAGAGTGCAGGGCCACAGCGTTTTTCCTGTGTTGGCCCGTGGTCAGCCCTGTGGATTACGATCGGTGTTTAACTCGCTTATGGCGCAGGGGCTATTACGTTTGATTGAAAAAAAATAATAATAATATGGTGTATAATCTGTATAATATAAGTCTTCGGGGGCTCGAAACCCCACGGAAGTGAGATTAATAATTGTATTATATTTTCAAAGTTTAATAATTTTATTAAATTCAAAGTTTAGTAATTTGTTGGCGTATAATATAAATGCTGGCGCACAGTGTAGTGGATTTATGCGTTGTATATAGTAGAAGACGAAAAAAAAGAAAAACGAACGGTTAACTTTCGTTTTCCAGCACTTTGTTGGCATTACGGAAATCCTATTACAGTTAATCATGGCTGTGGACGAGTATGAAAGTTTTATATACTCGCTACGAGAGAAAGAGTAAAAATTTGCAATCTTCTCAGATATTGATTTTGAAACGCCTAAGACATTTAAATTGCCATACCGTATAGTAATTGGTAAACTATTATAGTGTTATATAGGTATTATGCATATTATATGCTGAGTGGAGACGTTAAATCCACGTGGATCATAATACTGTATACCTATATTATTTACGAGTATATATTATATCTACAACATAATTACAATATAATACCTGTAGTGTATATTATAAAATCGTTTAAACAACCGAAAGTGTTTTTTTTACAGATCGATTATTTAGTGACAAAATGGAAAAAAAAATTATTTTTTTACCTTCATCAGCTTTTTTTTTTATTAAATTACACTTAAAACAATAATAATTAAAATATACCTATACAAATAAATTAACCACCGTGACATTTTATACATTCAATTTTTATTTATTACACATACATACATGACATCTATAATTCTCCATCTTATTACGCATAGTGTGAATTTCGTAGAGCATATATCACAATAATATATAATATAAAAAATAGTTTGTTGCATTATTCAATAATATTATTTCGTCTGTGAAATCATGACATGTTACGGTCTACAGCGGCTACAAGCCTACATAGTACCTACATAGGCGGCATAAAGATTGTGACCTGTTTAGTATTCAACGATTGTAACTATATTTTAAGACTGCTAAAAGAAGAAAACGGATAGGTATAATATCAAATATCAAGTGGTGAGGCTACTTATTGTATTTTGTTGGGAAAGCGTAAAAGAAAAATATTCAAGTGCACATAAGTAAAATTAAAGCTCGATTAATATTATATAGATAGCACACGAAAATTGGTTTTTTTTAAACACTCAATTTTCTAGGTCAGGTTTATGCATTAAAAAAAATACAATCAATACATGTATCTACGAATATGAATACGTTATATATGTTGTATATTCGTCTGAAATTATTGTCTTATCCAAATCAAAATTCAAATAAGGAATTTTTGAGTTAGGTATTTAACTTTGTGATTTAATGCTAATAGATTGATAGTGGGTTTGGGAGATATGGGGGGTATGACAATTTGAACATTTTAATTAATCTATCAATATAGGTAATTGTTATAATTTGTAAAAATGGTCCAAGCATAAGCATAATTAATACTAGATCCAATATTAGGTACATCTATTTTATATTTTTTTTAAATAATTTTTAATAGGTACCTACTATCTTTAGTATAAACATTTTAACATATACGTTTTTGAAAAAGTAAGGCCGGGCGCCGACTATAAATTTAGCGGGGAACGCGAATGAGATCCAAACGGGGAGGTCGATACGCCCTAAAACGCCTAAAACTCGAATTTTCGAAAAAAAACGGCAAAAAACGCGCGCGACGTCGACGCTCGTATCGCACGCGACATCCGCCGCCGCGGGCCCGCCGGGCCAAAAGTAGGGACGCGCGCCGACTATAAATTTACCTAGGAACGCGAATAAGGTCCGAACGGGGCCGCCCGAGGCCTCCGAGGGGGGTAAAACTCGAAAATTTTGAAAAAAAATCGTGAAAAACGGTAAAAACCGCGAAAAGCGATAAGGAGGAGTGATAACGCAGCGACGGCTGCGCCGCCACGATTTCCCGCCATTCGTTCCTTTGTTCACTAAACAGTTCAGATATAACACATAGGGGGCGCCCATCGTAACTTCATTTTTTGTTACCTATTGGGCCTTAATGAGAAAAACTTGTGTGAAAGTAATAATTACTAATTACTTGAATAATTAGTTTCAATAAAAAAATAAAATTAACAATTGATCATAGAGTAATAATTACTCCATGTTATAGGTACAATTTTTTTTTATTTATTATATTTTATTCACGAGGACGTTTTTTTTCGGGGATATTTTTTCCGTTTACCGTCCAAACACTCCAACCAACCCGTTGCAATCGGTGCGTTATTTTTCTCGCCGGTTAAACAAATTTCGAGATCACGCACCACCTAGTACCTTCGATGCATCGAGACAAGAAATGAATACGGTGCTCCGATTGGCTCCCGCATAAATCAGTGTGACCACATATGCTAACACTTGGATATTATCGGGCATCCCTATTCCCCCTCCCTTTATTTTTTCGTTTATTCATTGAGAAACGAGTCACGAAATGGTGGCATAGCCTGTTGTAAACACGAGACTGTAGAGCCGGAGCCTTGGTTTGGTCAAGACGTCTGTTAAATTCGGTCCTCAGACTGTCTGTTCTGACATTTGAATACTTCTCGTTCTCGAAATGTACAGCCAGTTACGATCTACGAAGTCGTTCATTTATTGTAAGTATTTAAAATAATAAATATAATAATATTGTAACGCCTATGATATTTATAAATACTTTATAGTAGATACCTACATTGAATTCTCATTTCCATTGGTCGGGAGTAGTGCGCTAACCTTAGTGTCGCTACAATACACCTAATTACCTAATGTACAATGTTTGGAATAGATCACTAATAATTTATTTAAGTCCTACTCATGTCGTAGTACCTCCGCAGGGAGGCCTCTACACTCCGTCTAATCTGCCTTTTTATTTTTAACCTAAACCATCAATTGTTCTTATTGTTGTTCTTTTTTTGCAACAGATTGAATAAAAACATATGAATCAAAGAAAAATAAATAAATAATTTATTAGATAAAGATAAATGTAACAGTACTAAATTGTATCTAGATAAAATTAGAGATAATTATACTAAATTTTATCTAGATATAAGCTAAAAATTAATACATTTTTGTCTAGATAAATTTCTGATAATTTCATGTTTAATTTTGCAAATATTCAGTGATATAAGTATTCATTTTTAAAAAAAATACATAATATAAAAATTCATTCTCTGACTTAATTTAATAATAATGAAAATAAGCTATTAGCTAACGTTTAAAAAAATAATAATATTAAATGCTTTTAAAATGATAATAATATTCAAACCATGTTTTATCTACAACATAAAATTATTTTAAAAGTTCTATCATTTAACCTATTACGCCTAGGTGTTAAAACTTGTATTGCCTTACTAATGCTGAGGATGGAATTGTAGAAATATATTTTAGGAATACCTCTATTAATTACTCAGTCTGGCCCTTGACTGGTGGCTGTAAAATTATATTGTCTTCAGTTTTGGCATGCTGATACAGTATCAGTAAATAAGTAAATTGGTCTCTGCATTTTCCTTAGATTTGATTTTGAGCTAATATTTTATTCTAAATACTTTTAAAGTTTTAACTTTTGTCAACAGAATTCCTATACTTTAAATATGCCACGCAAAAAAAAAAAGATTCGAGCACCAGTCGACGAACCAAAAGAAAAGTTATTTTGTCCCCGCACGATGGTAAGGTATGACGGATCACATAGCGATTACCCAACAAAATGGATATGCAAGATGTGCCTGAAGGTCATCTTAAGTGAGGAAGCCGTCAAAAACCACTTGATCAAGTGTAGCATCCAATGCAACAGAGCAATGCCTCCCCCACAAATGAAAAAGTAATAGTTCAGTCATATTTTTTTATTAATTATTATCATACATAATGTAAAAAATTAATTTATTTTTATTTTGTTTAGAAATGAAGTGACGCAATACATATGTGGGTATTGTGAAAAGGTATTTCAAAGGCGTGTTGCCTTAAAAAAACACATAGAGTCCCACGAAAACTCGTCCAGTAGTCTGGAATCCGAAGAATCAGATATCGAAATGGAAGATGGTTCTGCAATAACAGAACAAAGAAAAGAAGATGACAAAAAACCTGAGGAGCAGTCCATTTAATAGCATTTGATTTATTAGTATTTTTTTAAATTTTATATTAGATAATATTTTTTTTTTTTGATAAGCCCTTTCAGCCTGCATTTGTTCAATTCTGAATAATTCATAGTAATTTGTGAATTATGTCTGTATATATTTAACTTTGAATTATGTTATGAATTGATTCAATTATTTTAAATTTTATTTTTTTTATACATTTCATTTCTGCAACCATATGTTACTCAGCATAATAATATAATTTGATTTTTATTACATAATTATTTATTTAATCCATTAATACTATTAATTACTATTGAAATGGTGTCATAGACAACAATGATAATTACAAAAGTAATACTTGAAAGTACCGTCAATAAACACAGTTTTCATTTGACGCAATACTTCCAAATTGGTATCACATGTAAATCCAATTATATTGGTTTCTGCGCTGTTAATAAATAAAAACTGTTCTCCCCGATTAGTCATTAAATTATAATTATTTAATATGTTATGAGTCTCGATCAATGTTTTGGGCAACGTTGGTATTGTACTGCACCGACGTGCTGGTCGTTCATGTAATGCTTCTTGAGCTTTTCGTTTCGAACTGTTGCTTAATTTTTGTCTGTTAATTTTTATCAGGGCATTTTTCATGGTTATGTATAATACTTTTATCAACAATTATATTTAAATTATTTATTTTTAATTACGACTTACATGTTCTTTGTACATATGTCCAACGGTCAATGTCGTCTGCCAATTTTTTTTTGAAATCCAAACTTATAACCTTCTAATACTATAAGTTTTTTATTTTTTTCACTATACATAAATTCCATATTTGCACTAATTTAACACTCTACGTAAACTCAACGGTTATTGTGAAATTGCGATGTGTTACTGAATGTCGTACCGACTAACGAGTAATGACTATCCGTCCATATCGATAATATAACAACGTTTTTATCACGGATTTTATCTTAATGACTATCTGTTCATATTATGTACTTATAATGATGGGAAATATATGTTATAATAATATTAAATATTTTATTTATATTATTTTGTATTTTGCTTTTTCGTAAGTCTGTATCGGGAACCAATTCGGACGTGTGCCGCCTACCTATAATATCGGGAACCAATTCGGATGTCAATTTTCAGGTATTGGAACCAATTCGGATGCAGCCGAATTTATTAGATTTTAAGTTTCCGGTTAAATTTGTTCCAGTGACTAACAATATAATACAATTAGGTAGTCCTAAAAGTATTGTGACGAACATCTATTGCAATATATTAACAAACAATAATAATTACAGACGCAGCACTCGGACCAGACACATGCATCACCACACAAATTCTTACATTCTTACACAAAACTAAACTGTATACAGTTATATATAATAAAATTCAAAACAAAATTGTAATTTTAAATTGTAACTAACGACCATTGTAGCTGATGTTAATTAAGAACAATAAAAATAATAATAATAATAATAATTACGCATTGGCTAATAATAATATAAAATTGATTAAGCTAAAATTAGTTTGAGTTAAGTACAATAGGTACTAAAGTTTTAAGCTAAGTGATATTTACAAAGAAAAATAAAACATTTTAACAAATTAAAATGTCATTAAAAATAATTAGGTATACCTAATGGTTTATTTTTTTCTATCATAATTTTTTTCTTATTTATAAGTATATTTTTAAAAGTCTAGGATTTTTAAAAGTGACAAATAAATATATATTGTTAAAATTATAAATATAAATATTATGTTGCCTACATATTTGGTTATCAGCATATATGGAGCTATAGTTAGTCCAAGCTGTTTATGTTTGTTGGTACACAAATATTGATATATTTTGTATACCTATAACGGGTATTCGCTAGGAGTGATTCACCTTGGCTAAATTACACTTAAACCTGTATAAAATTAATAGAATAGTTCTAATAATTTATATGAATGCGTGGTGCATTATATTATGAGTTCTAAATGAACAGAATTATTGTTTACGTCATTGTAATACGTGGGCTTCAATAATAGAAATTAAATTAGCCTATTTAGAGTCCATATTTTTAGCTCAAAAATATGTGAATCATAATATTGACCCCAACATATTATACATTCATACTTATGTCATAAGTGTGAACAATTTACGTACCTATCGTGTTTTACCTGTATATGTGCAAAAAGATTTGAAAATTTAAAACAAGGTTCCCCTAAGTCATAACTTATAACTCAAAACTCACATAATATAAGTATTAAGTAACCTATAAAAATCTCTTACATTGTATTTCAGTATTTCACATTTTAACAAAAATTGATTATTTAAACATTAAACGAAAATAACAATTTTAGTTAAAAAAAAAATGTTCTTATGGACTTGAAACTTTTCTTCGATGTGTAATTATTATTTACTATACCTACTTACATAAATAATGACATTTTATTATATTTATACCACTAATTTATTCACACCGTTATACGGTAGGTATATACCTCTATCTAGATACCAGCTATATCTGTATTGACTTATAAAAGTTATTAACAATAGCAAGTAATATTATATGATATAATATAATTCCTATTAATTATTAAATATTATATTAGTATTATTATATTATATTACCTATATGCGATTAATTGTTTTTGGTAAAAATTAATTTAATCTTTTATACCAATTGAAATATAAATTACTAATATAGCAATATACATTTATGAGAAACACTAAGAAATAAAGGCTGACATTCTCCGCTTAGAACCATTTACAGAATTCAATAATAATGCTTTATCATACAATGAATAAATAAATAAATATAATTCAAATTTCGTACATAAGGTAGCCAGGTATGTACTTTAGTCACCTGATCAATGGCGAGTACACTTGACAGTAACATAATATTATCTACAAGTTACAACCTTGAAATAACGTAAATATATAAATAAAGTACCTATTATTATTTTGTTCTATATGTTCTGGTGGCTATATAATAATAATATCTAGTTATTGACTTTATTTGTTACAACAATCAACTATATAGGCTTAAAATATGTTCATTTTTTTTTTTTTATTAATAAAAAAATTACCCTCAGTCTGCACATAGGCCATTGGGATACAGAGATTATTTAATGAAGTTTATTATTACAGTTTGTTTTGAAGTTTTGATTTTATTATGAATTCGATGGTGGCTGCTAGTGAAGATCTGTTGTATCCGAGTGATTCTGAGAGGTGTTCCGGAAGTTTTGAGGACAATCTTGATTCGATGTATGTTCGACATTCCGTCATTATGTGTTTGATTGTAAAATGTGTTCATATACCTAATGGCTAATGCCAAGTTAGATAGGTATCATCACAGTATTTTGATACGCATCCTCCGATCTTTACTTCGCCTATATCGTAGTTCTCCACTACTTATTGGCTGTCAATCATATACATACATATATAACATAGAACAAAATCAACCAATGAGAAATGGAGAACTACGATATAGGCCGGAGGTGAAGGAGATGCGTATCTACTGCGCAAAACTAGTACAACTGTGAGGATACCTATCTAATTTGTCATGGTTCATATTAAGCAATGAAGCCTAATAATAAACGAGATTTCAAGTTATTTTGAATTTGAATTTTTACAAACGTAATACTTTTCACTTTTTAGATTACCTATTCGTATTTCAAATGCATTATACATTAATTTAATTTTAATAGTTTAGCTACCTGTCAGTTATATACTTATATAATATAATAATATACCTATGTATTAATACATATTATATTATGATCTATAATGTTTTTATTTTAAAAACAATTAGGTCATAACATTATAAAAACTTGATTTGAATTAAACATTTTTAATTTTACTTTTATTATGGTGACAAATGTAGGTATATTTTTGTTGATTTTATGTACACACTACGCAACAGGTAATTTCGGTAAAAATAATTTTTTTCAATCATTGATTTATCAATATAAGACCTACATGATAACCATTTGAAAATATCTAGACACGCGGTAGCGTGTCAAGCCAAGTTCTAGCTAACAGAACTGACGAGCAGCACCGTGTGTAATATTACACGAACCATTTGGAGCAACTTTTGACCCCCTCATAACTCAAAAACTATTCCACATAAACATGTCAAATTTGGCTCATATATTGAGACTAACGAGATACATATGTGCTCTAAATTTCATAAACACACTTCAAACAGTTATTTAGATATTAACGTCCGAAAATCGTCATTTTTATCACTGACTTACCTATAGATCAAAATTCTAACCCAGTTCCAGATGACCTAGAAAGTTCAAATTTGGCATACAGATAGGTAGTTAGGTAAATACAAAGGAAAAAATCAGAAACTTGAAAATTTTTAATTTAAAATTTTTTAATTTTTAATTTTTAATTTTTTAATTTTTAATTTTTTAATCAATTGATTTTATTATAATTTTGCAATTATTTTATCTATTATATTTAATTTTTCAATTTATTAATGAATTGCCTCTAATTTGATGTAATGTTGACTTATATAACCTTTCCCGTATCGCCGCTCCAGAAATACGACTAGCCGAATATGTGTCGATATTGTCGACCCGCGCGCAGCAACATACTTTTTTTTCTATCTATGTATGTAATTAATATTATTTTTTTTAAATATTACAATTAAAATAATTAAATAATTATTCTTACAAATTATGAATTATCCACCCAACACTAGAAACTACAGTCAATAAAATTATGATAATTAAAAATATACTCAAAAAGAGTTAAAATAATTGTATATTAATTTTACATATATTTTATACTCTGTATATACAACGGAAAATATTTTATAATAAATATTATTATTAATATTAGTAACTAAATTATATTATATAGTAATAAACTTTATTTATAGAATACGTCATGGCTAGGTTAGGTTAGGTTATAATAATTTACATACAAAAAGTAATGATATCCCACCAAAAACATATATGTAAAATGAGAGCCAAGTTCAATACTATAATATATGCCTTGGTTGTTGACTTCAACGACAAAAGAAGTGAGATCTAAATGGGTGCCAAGTTAGGATAATATATTGAAGCCTAAGGTCTGACTTGGCTACGAATTATATATTATAGCATTTGCAAGTTCTAAAGCTTTGAGTTCTTATTTTATTCTTCGGAAAATCATCTTCACTCTTCCATTACTGTTTTAGTAGGTACTTATAATAATAATTCGTATATTAAAAGTAGCCAAGTCACACCTTAGGCTTCAATATATTATCCTAACTTGGCACCCATTTAGATCTCACTTCTTTTGTCGTTGAAGTCAACAACCAAGGCATATATTATAGTATTGAACTTGGCTCTCATTTTACATATATGTTTTTGGTGGGATATATTATTCAAGACTAGGCATTATGTATAATATGGTATACCTACTTCCAAATTGGTATAATATAATAGGTACAATATGTTCGTATACCGTATACGGACACTACATTATAGGTAGGTAGTACTACCCTATGTGCAAAATCTAGTTGGTAGGTACTGCAGTAGTGTAGTTAGTCACTAAAAAAAAACAACTTACAAAACGCGTATAGCAGCGCAGTCTATCGATAAAAGTTATCAGCAGTCACGGACTCTTTGTGCACTGAGAATGGTTCTAAAAGCTGCCGAAAGATGTCATTGCCGTTATCGTCCAAACTCGAAAGCTTCGATAGGGCAAGTAAAAAATGGTTAGATTGAATATTTTTATAGTTTTGATGGAAAATCGTTAAAACCAAAATGTTATAGTTGTGTTAAATATATATTATATATATTAGTCATTAATCTCGTTTTATAATGTTTGGTGTTTGCCAAAACTTTATATTATTAAACTATTATAAGTAGGTACCTAGCATGTTACAGAATATTTTTCCTCTGCAAGGAAAATTGTGGAATCATAGATATGTTTTTGGCAGTCTTGTAAACGATTCATGTACAGATACACATACTTATTTTCAGAAGTATTTAAAATATGTATCTGAATACTTGGAAAAAAAGTATTTAAGTAAAAATACAAATACTTTTGAAAGTATTCACAGATATACTTTCAAATATTTTCAAATATTTTTTTTTTTTAATGTGTTTTACCTAGTGATCTAAATTTTCATGAAAATTTTTTTTGTGAAAATTTTCAAAAAGTTGAAAATTCTATAATTAAAGGCTGCCAAGTAAGTTTATAACATAAGATAGTTTTATCATAGAACAACGTTACTTTGTGGTTTTATTACTTATATCTATTATCTAGTAGTCAGTGTAACAAACTGTTATACAATTATTACAAAATTAATTATTTTTAAAAATAAACATAGAAATCAAAATTTGGAAGTTTCAGTGAAAAAATAAATTTTCAAATGAAAATGTTTAAGCTTACATCCCTACTAGTTTTACCTTTTTACTCTGGCCTAATGAGTAGGTAATGACTTTAAAGATAAATTTAATCATTAGTAAACTGAATTAATTTTTTATTTTAGCTCCATCTAGTTTTAAATGTTAAAAAATATAATAAAATCAGCACGATACAAATTAAGTATTGATACTTGATGCTTTTAAGTTTTAACTAGTACACAATCCATAGTTTAGTCGAAGGGGGCCGTTCTTACAATGTCCGGTTAAAGTTAACCGACACTTAACCGGACATTTTATGGCCCTAAAGGCCTTAAACGGTTACAAATATAAAATGTTATTCATTTGTTGTGTCCGTCTTGCAAGTGCGTAACATAATAAATTGTACACTCAGAAGAACAAGTGTAGCTTCGTTAGGTTACAAATTAGAGTGAATAGACATATAGACCTATTATACGATTTAAAGTTAAGATTTTAAAGTGTTTGTAAATCTTAAAATACTCATAACTCATTTTAAAATTAATTTATAATATTTACCAGATAATAATCTTACCTTTAATGAGAGGTCAATTCACTATAATTTTTAAACTAACTGAGCTACACTTGTTCTTCTGAGCGTACAATTGATATGTTACGCACTATTGTAAGACGGAGACAACAAATATCTATGTAAAGTCCTATTAACTTGTTTTTTTATTATCGTTGATTAGAGTTTCTATGGCAATTATAGACAAAGATTTACGAAAATCGGCCTCGCAAAAATTGCTGAGAAAGAAAAAGTTTTACCAAGCCCAAAAAAATTTGTTTTTTTTTACAAAAAAACGAACTGTAGGTATTCGTCGACACTACTACGGCAACATCTGTTCGATGTTTCGCTTTCGCAGCCAGTCGGAAAACTTTGACGAAGATTTACCACTCGTGCCACCCAATACTTATAATATGCTGCAATATGTGTTCAATATTTCCTATATTTGTAAGATTTACTACATCAACATTAGGTACCTATAAGTATTTATTGGTGGCGATAATCATTAATCGATTAATCAATACGATACAATTATACTTAAAATTCTAATAGATCCAACGCTTATGATTTAAAAAAATGTGTTTTAACTATAAGAAATTTTATAATTTTTAATGTAAAACACGAAATTCATTTTTTCTGAAGTTGCCAAATCATCATTTATGTTTGTGTTTAGATGACTTCAATAACTTGGAAAATTTAAATAATAAATATTTTTTTATTAGGTAACGTTTAATAGGTACCTACTTATTCTAACTTCTATTCAACTTTTAGGATGTGTATCGTAATATTAATTAATATTAACAATACAGCTAGAGAGGTACCTACGATCGATCTTATATAGCTGGATACTAAACTTTCCGTTTGTAATTAGTTCAACGTAGGTAATTTTAAAATTAAACTTTATTTACAAGGTATGGTGATTTAAACATAATATTATATCCGTGACCATGCGTTACCTACAGTCTACAATACGTTAACAGAAATGATTCATTTTATTTATGATTTAACTTCAAATAACTGAACAGTTGAAAATAATTGTTTCAATACCTATATTATATAGTATCATGTTTTATGTTGGCGTGCGAAGTATTCTGTACACATAGTAAACTAATATAATAGTATTGTCGTCCTGTGTAAGGTATATAACTATACTAATATATTTTATATAGACCTACATTAATGCATAACAATAGTAAGTATACAACAGTTTCTTTCACAGGTCACTATACTTACTATCTACTATATTACATAATAATGTATAGTGTATACTATATACTATATTATTATATATTATACCAAGTTGGTACTACCGAAAATATACAGAGTGATTTTTTTTTATCATAAACAAGAAATAATATAGGATATCGAAAACAAAAAATTGGAAATTTTGTTTTAAACCTTTTAAACCAATATTCTATCTTACATTTTTTGGGGGATTGTCAATATATTATTATATTTGTTATTAGAAATTTAAAAAAAATCTTTCGAAAATTAGTTCCAGTTTCTAAAATATTATTCCTAGGTGGTTTGCGATAAATAAACCACCTTGTACTTACTATAGAAAATGGTCGAAATAATTGGGGCGGAACTTAGAAATCACTTGAATGTATAGAACATCTATACATAGATATATATAACTATATCGTATATATACTTACACGAATACGATTCTATACATAATAATTATTTTACGCGATTGATTACGATAATACTATATTATTCTCGACTATGCTGTCACATACAATGTTTGTATACTTTATTGCGAGGTATATACAAATACACGCGTTTCCATAGTCTCCACGACTTAGCAACTTGCAAAAGTACAAACACCGCGGTCTCTTTGTACTTTTACGCGATCACGCGGATACGGGAAAATAATATTCATAATATTGTTCAAGTATAATAATATCTACAATACAAGTTGACCAGCGAAAGACGCCCATAACGATCGGTGCTGCAGTGCGCCCGTTGTCCTCTCATTGCGGCAGTCGTTTAAAATAAAACTAACTGTTTCTATAAAAGAAATCGCTCTCCCTACTGCAATATTATATTATATGATAAAGTCTCTTTTCGCAGAGAATTTGACGTCGTCGTCGGGGTTAACAATAATATTATATATGGTGGGCGTAAGTAAATAATACTCGGGTATATTATAACTGTACGAGACCTAACCTAACCTAAATAGTACACACATTTGAGACACAGCACGCGTCGTTATATTACCTACGTGTTGCGGTAAGGCACAAAGGCATTTTGAACAATCTCGGGGCACGCGAGGGTGACCGTATTTTAAATTATTATTATAATAATATTATTGAATCCCGCGACAGTTATTAGACTGTGATCTGCACAAGTGTTTTTCCTCCAACCCAAAACAAAACAACATGACGGCGGAGGACTCGAAAAAATATTGTTTCAGTTTCATCGACCTACGCTGTGGTACAAAAATCATAGCTATATTGAACATAGTAAGTACATAATATACATAATATAGGACAATTTATAGGTAATAATATAATATGTATTGATATAATAATAATTTTATAGTTTGATGTACGAGCCGTTTCGCTGTTCACTGTACAGAAATAATTCGGAGTTTGAAAGCTCTTAAGTTAACTATATCGTTAAGGGGGCTGCAACACAAGTATTTTTCATAAGCTTTAGACCAATAAGTGGTGGTAAATTACACATACTTCGGAATGTCCGATTTAAATTTTTTATACTTGTGTGAATTCATTGATAAAATATCTAGGTTTCTTTGGAAGTCGATTTTTAATTTTCAATTTAAAATGACCTTAAAATAACTATTTTTTTTTAGAAATCCCATGAAATAATTGCATTACATTTGTATTTATTTTGGGCACATCTGATTTTAAATAAAAAAAAGTGATTCCTAAGAAGCATAGTCTAGAAGTTTAAATTCAACAATTTTTCCGAAATTACAATCGAACTTCGGGAAGTATGATTAATTTACTACCGCTTTTAGTAGTTTTATAGTCATGCAAACAAGAATATATTATTTAATTTTTTGCGATGAATCGATGTGCGTGAGCGTGTGAGAGTTACTTCCGACGCGGTGTGCTCGATGTGCCACGATTCTCGGAAACGATAACGGATTACGCACACTAATGTTCATTTACTACTCACACACAGATACAGTATTAATTTATTTGTCACATGAATTGGTTAAATAGTACTCCTTAAAATATACGCAATAATGCGTCTAATGTAATAATAATATATAATGGCTAAACGAATATTATTATTATTTTTAACGATTATCGATAACTTAAGCCTACATTTATTTATGGTGAACTGGCGTACCGCTCACGGGTTTAGCAGTGCATAAATAACAAATTGCATAATATACGGTTAAGTCTGAAGCCAAAGGTGGTTAGATAGCATATTAAGATAATTGCACTATTGTAGTATAATACGTCTTGCATACCTCTTGTATGAAACCTACTATTTTTAATTATTATTAAGTACTGGATGGATCTAAGAATGAAAAAGTCCAAAAGGGGGTAATAGGGTAGACACCTAAATAGTAAATAATTATAAACAGGCTAGGAAAGCTCACTTTGCTAGCGTGCTAAATTCTCTGCTTCTAAACTTAGCCACGACGTCAAGTAGACAACGCAATACAACGGAACAAACTATAATGTCATGTACAAATTAAAAACAGTTTGGTAACCTTTATATTTTGGTACTAATGTTTTTAATATTTTCTAGTATTATGAATCTATATTAAATACTTAAATGTTGATATTATTTTAGATTGTGAGCGGAAAGAGGGAGCTAGTGGTTTTACAATGGTGTTTATTTATTTTTTTTTTAATATTGGCAATCCAACTTGTTTTTTTTTAATTTTTTTTTTTAAATCATAATATAAAAAGCGGGTAAGTGGATGTCGCTCTGCTGTACAGTAGGTTACAAGTGGGTCATTGTATAATGGATTGTATAAAACTTGAATTCAATGATATTCTATCATTGTATAAGAAAAACGATTCTGATCGGAGACGGTTTGTCAGTTTAGATATTTTATATTGTCATTAATAAATTATTATATCATGTAAGTTGAATTAATATTATAATATTATAATTTTTTATTCGTTTATTTTTTATTAAACAAAGCGTTAGAAACTAAAATCCAATTTTTAGCGGTTTTTCTTAATTTTTCTGTGGTTTTCACCGTGACATTAAATAACTATTGATAAAATAGAAAAATTACCTTTCTAAAGTACCATCTTGATCCAATTTGCTAAAATATAAGGTACTATATTATGTTGAAATCGAAGAACTCCTTCTGGTAGAAATTTTGTATTCAGGATAATATATATATAAAAAAAATAAACACCATTGTAAAACCACTAGATTCTTCGCTCAGCTCAGAATCTAAAATTGTTTTAAATAATAGTTTAGGTATATAGGCAATTCAATAATATATATATTATTTATTTATTATTTATATAAAAATAATAAATACACCTAATATATACCATCATATTATTCTAATAATAGCAGATAAACGATTAGTGTAGGAACTTACATAATATGTTATATCATTTTTCGTGGTGTAGAAACTAAAAAAAATTCGATTTTTTTTTGGCTTCTAGGCCTCGTGTAGGAACTTACATTCGCTCAAATTAAAAATATCCATTAAGCTTTCTTTCACTTATCCTTTTTGTAAAATAATTGTTCTAATATAATATTAAAATACTAAAATAAACACTGTAAATGGGGGAGGGGCTATAGCCCCCTTAACCCCCCTTCAACGTCTCTGTTCGTGGTTTTAAAAAGTGAAAAACTATACAACATATTATACATTATTAATCTAGATAGTAGGAGGTACCTACTATCTATCGGCTACCATTAAAATGTAAAAGACTATAAATAGTACACATTTACAAGATAGAATCTTTGAAATAGTATCTTTGGGAGAGCTTATTCCTAATGCCTATACCCCTCCCTCTATCTACCCCATATCTTGTCATCGCCTCACAGTTCACAGTGACATGGATTTCTAAACTTTCTTTATGGACATTGCACATATTTTGAACATAGCGTGTAAAATGTCGGTGACCATATATTATAGGAATCGTACAATTAGTGCCTTAATACTAAAAAATTGGAAAGAGCACTTCATAATTTTTTTTTAACACATCGACATACATTCCAAATGTAAATTAATAACTATGTTATGGATATCTACAAGAATACAATCATATAATATTTTCAAGTGCACAGTGTACATCACATATCTAAATACATATTATTACTAAACACAGTAAATAACACTAAATAGGTAATGTACACACAAATATTTTTAATTTTATTACACTAATATGATGACCACGAACATGATAAATTATATACGCAAATTTTACCATGCCTCTATAAAAATTTAGGTCGAGCCCAGCTTCGATATAATATTATATCCCGAGCTCAAATGTTGTACAGCATTATACCTATTATTGTCTATATTTGATTGATATCTTATTTTATTATTTCAGGTTGTTTTGTTCTTAGCCATCGTATTGAATATAATATTTTTGGCAATGGTACTCGGAATTAAGGCTGGTTTATTACCCTCGAGTAAGTATACCTATTTATTTTTACACCTATATTTTAATGTTGTATATGTACTTGTATGTATTTTTATCTCTTGATTTTATCAAAACTATTTTTATTTAAAAAAGTGTCCGAATTTATTTTCGAATTTCTGCAGTGTACCTATGTGTCTTTAAATTGATCATAGTCGACTATCGAATAAATTATTAAAATTAAAATATAGGTTGATACTTATTATATACCATACACAATTTAATATAATTTTTTAATAAGAAGAACTTTGATAAAATAATAATATAAATCATAGATGTATGTAAGCATTATTTAGTTCCGGCTGACAAAAATAAAATAAAAATAAATTTTATTCTGATATTTTAACAGTCAAAATCTTTCAACAAGAAAATAATATTCGTTGGATTAATATAATTATTAATTTCATAATTTTCGTAATTTATTACTTATAATGATGCGTACCTGCCTACCTAGGTAATGAAGCCGAAGAAACCACAACCAATAGAATAAACACTATACATGGTTTATGTGCTTCGTCATTTATGGAAATTATTCTTCTTTACTTTAACCTTCGTCTGAAGAAATCAATACATGACGTGAGTTGAAAATACCGATGTAATAATGTGAATAAAACAATATTAAAAATGTCAATTAGAACACATTTATGATTTTTCAATAAAATTAAAATCAATAGGTGCTAGACCAATTAAAAATAATTAGTTTGTAACGAGTACTCGTAATAAATATAATTGTTATGTAAAGATGCTTCCTAATAATTGAATTTTCAAAAAGTTACATCAAATTGTGTGCAGTAGTTTTTACAAATCCCTAACTTGTGCTGTAACATTGACAAAATATTACCTATGTAATTTTTAAATAATAGACAATGATTTAAGAATACATAATATTATATGGAGCCATGGAGAAACTCATATTTTATTTTAAAACCACTTATTATTAAATAAAATTATAACTTACAAGCCATATTGATATTAATTAATACAATGATAATAATATGGTCATATGGACCTTATATATATTATGAACTTATACTACCTATACGAAAATCGTTGTACCTAACTTATCGTGAAAACTTAAATTTTCTTTTCAGCAAAATGTTCAAAACATCAAGCATTGGTTAGTGATGTATTTAATGGTTTTAATACATATATTCATTTACTACATTAGTGCGGCCTCTGTATCTGATCGACCATTGTTTTTCTTGGCCATTGGACTTATCTCAAGTCGTATGTATCAAAATTCGGTGGTTTTTCAGGAAACCATTAACCGAATCGTCTCATATATTATTACTGATTATTTCAGTGATCGTTTTATTAATGATGTACGTTGTAAAACGTTTTTACCACAATGAACTCGAAAACTTGGCCCCCAGCAATACTACAGACGACAATAATGTGACTCCCTCACAGTCCGCATAAATATGCAGAAAGATCACAGATCGACAATGGAACCGAAAACTGGATTCCAGATGCAGTTGGACGCTGTACATGCTCTGCTAGACAAGCACAAAATCTAATATTATTGCTTGTTATGACAAATGTCACTTAATATTTTTAGCCAATAAACCATAGTTAAATAGTTTATTTATCATATTATCAACGCAACTATTTTAATTGGTGGTATTAAATAAATAAATTGTTAAAATACAGATACAGACGGCAGTTCATCACATTTTCTTCGTTTTTACAAAATGTTGATTAAGACTATTATAATACTTATAATAGGGGGACAGAGTGTTCGAGCGGTCTAAAGAGTCAGCTGCGACGCAGCCGACGCTGGCTCAATACCTCGGTCACGGGCGGCATTTTTCTTCGGGCAAGTCACGTTGTCCGAAGAACAAGTGCCGCCATCCCCCACCAGGACATGGCAGATACCTACGGGTGCCAACAATCAAAAATTCTGCCAAGCCCAACACACACACACACACACACACACACACTTGTTCATCCCGCCTACCGACATACAAACCTACAAAACCATACAGCTAATGGTCATAGTGACGCGGCCCGCGTTAGTAGCAAGTACAATGTACAAGCACTATAGCGACCAGTCTATCTTATCTCCAACCACCACCACGGGATGCAAGCAGCGCGACCGGGTTGACTCTCCCACCGAGCCGGTAACGGCAAGGTGGGACGGGGGGACTGTGTCGCGTAAAACGTACAACGGTCGGCGGAAAAGTCAATTCGAGATCCACCATCGGACCGTCGGACCGATAACATATCGTCCGACGTTAAACTCATCTGCCCGAGCGGCACGTCATGTATTGTTATATTTTGGTCGCAATATTATAATACATAATTTGTGACATTCGTAAAGTGTTTGTGTTGTGTTTATTTCATCACCTCAATCCTAACCAAATACTTCGACCGGACCACGATCAACCTTGAAGCAATCATCGTGTCCGCGTCAAATGGCTCCCCGCAGAGGAATTAGTCCGGTCAGCGAAAAGGTAAGAGTTTTTCACGTTGACACATACCTCGGATTATTTGCTTATATCATTTAGTATTGAGATATTTAACCAGGAGTGTGTTTTTTCCGGTTAGCTAGGATTTCCAATCTACCCAAGTTAGGATTACGTAATAGGTATTAACCATTAGGTATAACTCTGCTACGTAGGGGAAATCCGCGCGATCGAAAATAACCGTGATACGGAATGGGAAGCAGTTACATAACGTATTGCCACCCTTCCCGGCGCTCACCTTTCGTCCGCGACTTTATTGCCGATAACAGCGCAGCGCGCAGACCGCGACGTCAAAACCAGTCGTCGTCACCGCCGCCGCCGCCGCCGATTCCGTGACCTAGTTTCGCTATATTTGGAACACATCGGCGGCCGTCAACAGCTGACCATTGTTTACGTCGGCGTAAATTATTTGATAATAGTCGTTCAATACTCGCGTATTCACGCATGTACACCCACACACCACCGATTTTGGAAGACACTGACGCTAGCGATTGGTATAGGCCACCGTCCGGGGACAACATTGCTAGCTTTAGGGCTATGTAAATATCCACGGACGGCCAGCCGGTACACAACAGTCCAAGCTCCAGTCGACCACAAATCAGGCAGGGACCGCGCACGTATAAAACGACAAACTTTTCAAAGCCGCCTCGGAATCAAAAAAAAAAAAAAAAAAAATATCGACGTAATCGTTACACCAATCGACCGAAACGAAAACGTTCGAGTCACGTTGGCTGGCGCTGTAAGCTAGCATGGCGAAGTTCTTCACGGAACAGCCAACAGCGTACAGCAGCCACACAATTTTGAGATCCCGTGGCCTATCAACCACCCGTCACCCGTACACGTTACCACTCGCACACACGATGGTTACCAGTCGGGTAGGTCGTTCGAGTAGGTACAACGTAGTCAGCGCCCAGCCGGGTGTCAGTTACATTGCCACCTTAAATGAACGACCTTTTTCAACGACCACTCTGGTCAAACGGGAAGCGCGTCGCGCTACCCGTCATACGCCGCACGCGCGCAGGTACGATCGGTGTTAATACCGAGTTCTACGCGGAACAAGGGCCGAGCACCCTGTCCGGTTTTTAGCCAACACCGAGTCGTTACTCACGCAAGCGCGTAGACACTAAAACGTCCACACAATCACTTACGGAATTTGTGCTGATTTAAAACCAGCTCGCGCCCCGCACGTTAATACTGGCCTATCCGAATCGGAGTAGGTAGGTGTTATCGTCCGGCGAACGCGCGACACTTTCCGTAGGTACACATATCCGGCTACATATAACATTTACGTTCAGCGTGCTTCGACGCATAGCAGGCGTTTTGACTTCGTGTCGGATAATATCTCCACCCACGACCCACCTCTCGTCACCCATCATACCATATTTTCGGTAGTACGGACGGAGAAAAATTATGCCATCATCGCGCACGTAGTTCGGTAATTCGTAACGACGAAAAACCAACTACGAATTTTTCCGTCAACACACCACCTATCGGCACCCACTCTTAAATCCCAAACCTACACCACCCCACCACCCACCACACTCACCTCACCGGTGACACGTGTGGTCAACATCAACGGCTTATGGGGCAGCCGCAGGTGTAGGGACAAAGGTAACAGAGCCACGGGTGTTCACCTGCAAAGGTGATGGGGGCGCAAGCACACCAACTTCGCACACCCCCGCATTATAGGTCATTCTGTATACGTAAAGCATCAGGCGAGCACCGAGACAACCGACAGGGACAGTTTGGTCATGGCGGTCAACACCGACCACCAATCAGTCTCTGTCGCGGTTCAGAACCAGTTGCCCCGCTCGACCGATTGCAATACGTCTAATAACGTCACACGAACACGCCCGGACAAAATTCCGACCCACCGAGGTCGAACACGAATTTCCGTCAGGCTTCGTAACGGCGCTATTAGATCCACAGACCCAAATCGTACGTAAACCCGACCCATAGCCTGTAAATACGGCAAACCCCTCCACGGACCAACAAACACGGTCCGGATGGCAGACGGACACATGCAACAAACAGAGCAGTGCCACATGGATAACCAACGTCACGTCGCAGCCATACCAACGACAACGAGGCACCAAAGCACGAGGTCAACAACCAACACCACCTACCAGAGAGGGACTAGGAGGGTGTCAGCAAGGCAAGCTTACTTCAAGTCACATGGCAAGGGGTACCGCGAGCTGAACCACTTATCCACCGACAACAGTACGCTGTGGCACCCCGTATGGTGGTTTGGGGGGGGAGTATGACGCGGCCCGCGTTAGTAGCAAGTACAATGTACAAGCACTATAGCGACCAGTCTATCTTATCTCCAACCACCACCACGGGATGCAAGCAGCGCGACCGGGTTGACTCTCCCACCGAGCCGGTAACGGCAAGGTGGGACGGGGGGACTGTGTCGCGTAAAACGTACAACGGTCGGCGGAAAAGTCAATTCGAGATCCACCATCGGACCGTCGGACCGATAACATATCGTCCGACGTTAAACTCATCTGCCCGAGCGGCACGTCATGTATTGTTATATTTTGGTCGCAATATTATAATACATAATTTGTGACATTCGTAAAG
Source organism: Macrosiphum euphorbiae (assembly GCA_949089665.1). NCBI lineage: Eukaryota > Metazoa > Arthropoda > Insecta > Hemiptera > Aphididae > Macrosiphum > Macrosiphum euphorbiae. The sequence continues at coordinate 12,843,131 of CARXXK010000001.1, read as the reverse complement.
TGTTTGTGTTGTGTTTATTTCATCACCTCAATCCTAACCAAACACTTCGACCGGACCACGATCAACCTTGAAGCAATCATCGTGTCCGCGTCAATAGTCGTCGGGCTTAAGATCAACTAAAAAAAAAAAAAAAATACTTATAATAAGTAGGTATATAAATAACAATAATTAACTATGAACATGAGGAATACATTCATCCCGACTTGGGTAAAATACTTTTTAAAAGTATTTCAAATACATTTTCCGAATATTTAAAAAAAAGTATTCAGAACATGATTTCGAATACTTTATGATAATAATATTCCTAAGTATTTGGAATACTTCACAGAAAGTATTCCAAATATTTTCCGAATACTTTTTTTTAGTAGATTTAGATTTTAATATCAAAAATATTATTTTTTCAATTCTATGTTTATAAATGAATATTATTATAATCTCGATAGTACACACATATCTGGCTATCTATTAGTTATAAATTATATTCAAATGAATATAGTTAATAAGTAATAATTAGTAATATATTAGATTAGAGTATACCTATATAAGAAAATAAGTATTCCAAATACTGTACTCAGAATACTCGTAAAAAGTATACAAAATACCGTATTGAATACTATCAAAAAAAAGTATTTAAAAAGTATTCCGAATACTGTATTGGGAATGGGTAGTATTCATCATACAATATACTAATATCTTAGACCGTAGTAGGTATATAATATTTATAGGTACATGATATATAATAATTATCTTTAATTATTTAAACAAAGCTACTATGCTGTTTAATGATAATTAATATTGCCATTTTCCATAGGTTATTTGATCATGCATAATAATTTTTTTTTATTTAAGATTTATTTTACAAAAACATTTGTTTTTTTTTTGTTTTTTCCTTGTACAATATGTAAATCCATGTAGGTACAATACATAGACGCGTCATTAAAGAAAGTGAATAAAATAATAAAATAATAATAATATTAACAAGTTAGGAAAGCCCTGCGACCTGCACTCAGGAAGAGTGATAAATTCCCGGTTTCTAAACGTCAAATTATTTATTCTCATTTGATTCAAAGTTAATAATTGTAATATATAGGTAATAATAATGTTACGAATAATATTATTGTTCTCATATTGTTAACCACGTCAACAATCTCAACTAGGTAGTTACAAGTAACATACTACGGATGGATATAAAATGAGTATCTAAACTTAGGTTTAAAAACTGAAACTATTATATAAAAACTAGACTAGAAACTTTCATTCCGCCAAAAACAGTCATGACTTTATTTTCCAACAAAAGTTTGGACTGCTCTATATTATTTAAATTGATTGAGTGTCATCTCCTCTATTGTTTATCTATGTACAGTTGTAAGTATAATGCTAGCAAGTAGGCTACCTACTTACATAAAAACAAATACACTTTCTAGAACTTATCTAGATCCTAAACATTAGAACTTACAAAACTATTTTGTGTTTAAATATATTTAATAGAAATTATTAAATTAGTTTAAAAATATTTAATAGATATTAATTAATTAGCTTAAAAATATTTATGTTTTAGAAATTGATTAGAAACACAAGCGCAGCAGTTTTAATTATTTTTTTCTCGAGTACCTATAGTTCTATAATAATACAATTTATTTAAATATAGGGATATATAAATAAGGGATTTTAATATGATTCTCTAATGTGTGAATACTGTAATAAAATGTCACATTTAACTACGTACTATAGTGCACTACATCAAGGACTGTAAACATAGTTTAACAGTTTGTGAGTGAGTATATATATTACAGTTTACATACATCAAAATAATATTTTTATATACTATCATCAACGATCGATATCATGTACTCATAACCTAAATCCGTTATGACAATGGAAAGTTATGTCCTTATAAGTTATAAATAGAAGGTAAATACTAAATAGTGAAATAAAATATTAATACGTGCATAATATACAATCTGTATAATAATACAATTATACAAATTTCAAAATTTGTTACGACTTATTGAACTACTTACAAGTTATTTTTTATCGTATATATAATTAATATTGTTAAAAAGTGTTGGTCGAACATTTTTTGTTACTGTTACATCCACGATGGTCGTATGAAAACTGTATAGCACCGCCAGGTTTGTTATTCACCATCATTCATAATAATAAATATGTCGGAAAAAAAGTAAAAAAAAAAATATATAACAATAAATAGGTAGTATATAAGTATACGAGCTGTCGTATTTATATAATATCACATACTGACATAGCTAAGCAGTGGAGGATCTGAAGCCTGTTTAAAGGGATAAAGGGAGCGAGTATGAATATTTCGATACATTAATTGGACGTGAACTTATATAGGTAAGTAGGTAGTAAAAATTACAACAGTTGAATGTACATAATATAAATAATACATTTTCTTTGCTTATCAACTTGACTTTTTCTATTGTATCTATAAAAGCTAGGACTAATGCTCTTCGTGGCAGTTGTCTCAAACCAGGGGTTTTCAAACAAAGATAGAAAAAATGTCAAACACGCTTTTTTTCACTCGTTTTATAACAAATGGTAAGATCAACTGGGTTATGGCCTTATGGGTATGTTTGAAGTATGAAGTATGATTCGTTGATTATCTTGTTTAATAAATGACTCGACGATATTTTGTTAAAAGGCCGTAGGTATACCAAATTTTATTTTTTTTCAGGAAACAAATAAAACTGATTAAATACCTACTCAATTTTTAAGATAGAACATTCATTTATACATTATATTAAACATGAGACTCCATGGAACTAAAATAAAATTGCTTAAACTAAATTTATATTTAATGTTATATTCATTTAAAAAATGTATGTGGTGTAGGCCCTTTTAACAATTTCAATTTTATAAACGCCCTTCTAAAAACATATAATAATAGTGTTATAAGTCCTTTTAACAATTTCATTTCTACAAACGCCCTTTTAATTTTATAAAGCATTTGTGTATATATAATATATATATATATATATATATATATATATATATTATAATTATTTATTATAATAATTATCTTATTACTATTACCGATATTTGGCAATACCTTTATCATTATATTTTATAATTATCTATGAACACGGTCTTATAAGATAATAGAATTGATTATATAAATATTATAATATCATATTAATTAATTAATGATAATAGTAAAGAAAAATCAATCAATTGTAACTATCTGCTACATAATAATATTACTACATAGCTGGATATATAAGCTAACTATACCTACTGGCCACAATAGAAGCTATAAACATGACATTACCTAATATCGTTTATTTGTTTTAGTTAACAAATCATTATTTGAAAATATCCATTAGGTATTAAGTGTTTAGCTCCACTCGTCCGTAACAGCAAAGTTCGTAATTTGCAGTACTTACGTCGTTCGTTTGTTGCAAAACCTTACAGAGATGGACTTGGGAATTTCAACATGCCTGCAGCGGTCGTGCGAATGTGCCAGCGTGGGTCATCGATGTGTAGTTGACACACTCGATCTGGCAGTCGATAGTCGGATCAAGGCCGTTTGTTTCCCGTTGAGGCGCAGACATTATGGTGATAGTTTCCGGTCGGCACCCGAGCTCAATATTGACTCACCAGTGTACTCGCGCCCAGAGCTGAGAAGTCTGCAGTCACCCGTGTTATACGACCGAGTGAATACCGTGGTGGTTGCCGCCGCATCGACGGTGACTCGTTTTACCGATTTTCCCGTGACTGCAGAGACGAAAACCGTCAGTCTGAAATCGCAGCGACCTCCACGTGTCCGGTCGTTGATCGCCGCGCTGGACTTGGCCGGCTATCGTACGATCTCTCTGGCTGTCGGGCCACCGGTGCGTCTCGAAAATGCCAGGTCGTGCCCCGAGCTGAAAATGCAGTCACCTGTGTACGGAAGAGTTCAGAATACCGTCCCTCCGGCACCAGCGGAAATCCTGGCACGGTCTGAACCCCGCAAATCCCAGTACACCTGCAGCGAGGATCGATGTCTTGTTGACACTCTCGATCTGGCAGTTGATCGCAGGATCACGGGCATCGGTTTTCCGTTGCGGCGCAGTCATGGTGATAGTTTCCGGTCGTCGCCCGAGTTCAGACTTGACTCGCCCGTGTACTCGCGCCCAGAGCTGAAAAGTCTGCAGGCACCCTTGCTGTACAACGGAGTGAATACCGTCCAGCCTGAACCAGCGGAAATGCCGCAGAAACCGGCCAGGTCTGAACGCCGCAAGTCCGCGTTTACAAGATCGAGACGGTTCATCTGGAAGGGTTTGGTAAACGCGGCGCGCAGACTTTGTTTCTGCAGTAGCTTTGTGGACATGGAGTAAGCTAAGTTACCACAGTGGTCGCTGCTGTGTTACCGGAAGTCAGTCGCCGATCAACCCGTTCGTTGTTTTTGCTATATTCGTCTAACTCTATAACTTTATTCGAGTTCGTCGAACCGTTACGTTCGAGTAATTAAGTATTAATTGTGTCCGTTTTGTGTTGCCGCTCAGTTACGTGTGCCTCACGGGGCCATTTCGAAGTCCGCTGTCGCCGTTTCCAGCAAGATTATGCTTAAAGTTAAGTTGCAAACTTGTATTCTATATTTTTTTTTTTTGCATATATTATTGTAATTTTATATTGTTTTTGCTAAAAATATATTATTATTATGTGGTAACAAGCTAAACTTTGTAGGTACTCACCATTTTTTGAATATTAAAATACCTAATAGATATTGTATACTGTATAGTATACCTAATAGTATCTATTTTAATAAACCACAATATACCTACTAACATATTGATTTGTTATATATATTTTTTTACTATGGTCATTTTCGCACTCAACTCTTCGAAAGTCGCAAGCCGGACTAATGTATCCTTATCAGGTTTGCGTTTAATTGTCATAGATACTATGTTCTATGGTTGTAATAAGCTGAATAGTGAATACTGGTTACTGATAATGAACTTTAAAACTTGTAAAGTAAAATACTAAACCATGTGGCCATGCAGCATAGCACTATTACTTAAATAGTTAAATATTAAATGTGTAATGTAATTGATAATTGAACTATTATATGTATAGTCAGTTTATGTTGTAAACCGTTATAAGTAGACAGACAGTTTAAATTTCTTTAATAGCATAACATACCTAACAAAATAGTTGTTGAATCATTAAGTTTGTCCAAAATATTCTATTGAACTTAAAATTACATTATAACTAAGTCGTAATTTGGGATATATTTATGTATTTTATTTGATATTTTAATCAAAAATATATGTATTTAAGTTTATATTATGAAGGGTGATGTAAATTTGATAATACATAAATACCAACCACTTGGAAAGCACAACATTTGTACCTACATTAAGTTTATTGGTAAGTTTTCTTAAAATGTATACGTAGAAAAATTGTTATGATTAATGCATTAATTTGTACATACATTATTATACATTATTAAGACGTCTTAACAGTTTTTATTTAAATTTTATTTTCAGTTAAATCAGTTTTGTTCATTCAGTTACACCACCAATAAATGTTATTCAAAGTTTGATAACAAAAAATTTGTTATACTCTTAAAATTATTGGCCGACAATAATATACCATAGCACAAACCTAATACAACTTCATATATTATTCATTTACGTATTACTAGGGCTCGGATTTCAATGCATTTGCATCTTTTTTTGGGGATATCTTACTCGATGCTCTCCAAGCTACAAATATGTTTCAAGTACTTCGCAATCTAATCATAATAATTTTTTGGGGCATTTTTTGACGGTTTTATAATGCAATTTTTAATTTTTTAGGACATTTTTGACCTATTTGTCGTATTATGACTAAAAAAATTGACCTCATTGAAATATAAGTACTACATAGTAATATAGTACTACGTAATAAAAATTATTTTCATTTTGAACTATTTTAACTATTTTAACATCAGGTTTTCCGGTTTTTACAACCTTTATGTCACACCATCCAATTAGCCGATATTATCGGATTATTTTCTTATCGAGCGATAATATTATATCGGTGGTGCGAGTGGCCGATTTTCGGACGCTTTCAGTCGTGTTGCGTATTACGTCGAAGATACTTACTGCAGGTGTATTTTACATGTTACATATTATTTTACGTATATTATTTAATTCGCATTTTATATTTGTATAAACGAAAATTGAAATGCCTAAAGTAAAGATGCCATGTTCGGACAGACTTCGTGGATACGTAAGAGAATATGGTAGTGATGTGTTTTCTACGGATGGTCAAATTTTATTTTGTAAAATATGTGAGGTGAAAGTTGCCGCTTACAAAAATTGTATTAAAGAAATTCTTATTGTACAATGCAATGCAAATATAATTTAATTTTTAATTTTAATTTTTTTTTTGAACATTGTAATATAATTTATTAATTTATAATTTATAATTTTTATTAGAATTTTATTTGTTCCTCATTTTTTAATAATAATTAAATTTGAATTTATTTAATAAATAATGCATTTTTTGAAACGTCATTTTTTGATATTTTTAGGGCATTTTTTAGAGTTTTTAGGTCATAAATGAATTTTTCGATATTTTTAGGGCATTTAAATCCGAGCCCTACTTATTACCATATACTTGGACACAACAAGATGGTTGCCTATCTACATCATGTAAATACTTAAAAATATAATGTTCTCTGTTCAGAAGTACTTGTAAGTTGCATATAATATTCAAATTTTACATTCTGGCATAGTAATTATTATTAAGAACTAAGTTGATCTGTATTTACTACAAATATAGGTACTTGGTCAAATGATTTGGAGATAGATATTGGAATCACATAAATTTCTATCTTCCATTACATTTTCCAAACGAGAACAATGACAAATAAAAGTTTTGTTTCCCATATACTATTTTAATAGTTGTGAGTGACTACAAAATGAATTAAGTATGTAAACATATTTTTTTACCGTTAAATAATTTGGTTATATTTATACTTTTTTAATTTATTAGATAGTAAATACTCAACTACTCAAGTTAATTTCAAAGAAGATTAAAAATCAAGTCTGACAATCTGCATTCCAGAAAAAAACTTAATCTCAATAATATAGTAAACTAAAAATATGTTTAACGAAAATAGTATATGCTAATGTTTTTTTTTTTTAATTTTAACAAATATTATACAATTAAGTTAATTTAGCTAACAACATCAATCAATCATTGATACTGAACTATTACTTTTTCATTTGTGGGGGAGGCATTGCTCTGTTGTATTGGCTGCTACACGTGATCAAGTGGTTTTTGACGGCTTCCTCACTTAAGATGACCTTCAGGCACATCTTGCATATCCATTTTGTTGGGTAATCGCTATGTGATCCGTCATACCTTACCATAGTGCGGGGACAAAATAACTTTTCTTTTGGTTCGTCGACTGGTGCTCGAATCTTTTTTTTTTTGCGTGGCATATTTAAAGTACAGGAATTCTGTTGACAAAAGTTAAAACTTTAATAGTATTTAGAATAAAATATTAGCTCAAAATCAAATCTAAGGAAAATGCAGAGACCAATTTACTTATTTACTGATACTGTATCAGCATGCCAAAACTGAAGACAATATAATTTTACAGCCACCAGTCAAGGGCCAGACTGAGTAATTAATAGAGGTATTCCTAAAATATATTTCTACAATTCCATCCTCAGCATTAGTAAGGCAATACAAGTTTTAACACCTAGGCGTAGGTAATAGGTTAAATGATAGAACTTTTAAAATAATTTTATGTTGTAGATAAAACATGGTTTGAATATTATTATCATTTTAAAAGCATTTAATATTATTATTTTTTTAAATGTTAGCTAATAGCTTATTTTTATTATTATTAAATTAAGTCAGAGAATGAATTTTTATATTATGTATTTTTTTTAAAAATGAATACTTATATCACTGAATATTTGCAAAATTAAACATGAAATTATCAGAAATTTATCTAGACAAAAATGTATTAATTTTTAGCTTATATCTAGATAAAATTTAGTATAATTATCTCTAATTTTATCTAGATACAATTTAGTACTGTTACATTTATCTTTATCTAATAAATAATTTATTTATTTTTCTTTGATTCATATGTTTTTATTCAATCTGTTGCAAAAAAAGAAGAACAATAAGAACAATTGATGGTTTAGGTTAAAAATAAAAAGGCAGATTAGACGGAGTGTAGAGGCCTCCCTGCGGAGGTACTACGACATGAGTAGGACTTAAATAAATTATTAGTGATCTATTCCAAACATTGTACATTAGGTAATTAGGTGTATTGTAGCGACACTAAGGTTAGCGCACTACTCCCGACCAATGGAAATGAGAATTCAATGTAGGTATCTACTATAAAGTATTTATAAATATCATAGGCGTTACAATATTATTATATTTATTATTTTAAATACTTACAATAAATGAACGACTTCGTAGATCGTAACTGGCTGTAAATTTCGAGAACGAGAAGTATTCAAATGTCAGAACAGACAGTCTGAGGACCGAATTTAACAGACGTCTTGACCAAACCAAGGCTCCGGCTCTACAGTCTCGTGTTTACAACAGGCTATGCCACCATTTCGTGACTCGTTTCTCAATGAATAAACGAAAAAATAAAGGGAGGGGGAATAGGGATGCCCGATAATATCCAAGTGTTAGCATATGTGGTCACACTGATTTATGCGGGAGCCAATCGGAGCACCGTATTCATTTCTTGTCTCGATGCATCGAAGGTACTAGGTGGTGCGTGATCTCGAAATTTGTTTAACCGGCGAGAAAAATAACGCACCGATTGCAACGGGTTGGTTGGAGTGTTTGGACGGTAAACGGAAAAAATATCCCCGAAAAAAAACGTCCTCGTGAATAAAATATAATAAATAAAAAAAAATTGTACCTATAACATGGAGTAATTATTACTCTATGATCAATTGTTAATTTTATTTTTTTATTGAAACTAATTATTCAAGTAATTAGTAATTATTACTTTCACACAAGTTTTTCTCATTAAGGCCCAATAGGTAACAAAAAATGAAGTTACGATGGGCGCCCCCTATGTGTTATATCTGAACTGTTTAGTGAACAAAGGAACGAATGGCGGGAAATCGTGGCGGCGCAGCCGTCGCTGCGTTATCACTCCTCCTTATCGCTTTTCGCGGTTTTTACCGTTTTTCACGATTTTTTTTCAAAATTTTCGAGTTTTACCCCCCTCGGAGTCCTCGGGCGGCCCCGTTCGGATCTCATTCGCGTTCCCCGCTAAATTTATAGTCGGCGCCCGGCCGTACTTATTCAAAAACGAGTCCCAGGGAGAAGCGGCCTCGCTTAAACGAGAGTAGGTACCGATTGGGTATCGAGTAGGTACTTCTATATACAGGCATAAATACGTGCGTCTCGAGGTTCGATTTTTTTCGCGAAGTTCGCGTATTATACGTCTGAGCGCGGCGGAGCCGGTCGTCCGCTCCCCGAAGCGGTCGGATCGCCCGCTCAAACGCACTTTGCCGGCCGTCCAAACGGCGTTCGCCTTTCGCGAGCACGGCGACGCGGCTTAAGTGTCATAGAATTGACTCAGAATTTCATCACGGTAGGTGGCTAGGTAGGTTAGGCGTTAGGACAAGTGACTTGGAGGGTCGTGCTTTCGAATCCGCCGCCGGGATTATCGATAATTTGCGGCGGCCGTGATAAAGTGAATATTTTAATTATTTTGAACGAAAGTGTTAAGTTTTTTTTCAAAATTCGAGTTTTTGATTCGATAAACTGCGTTATTTTATTATATTAATATATTTATTGATCATACAAATAAAACAGGTACCTGCTTGATATATTAAATTGTAATGAAATTTAATGAAGTTCTGACAGTTAAATCGTATAATGATATGACTATACTATGCTTACTACTTAGGCGTACCTATATGTTTCTTTTATACTTGAATAGACAATAGTACAAATACGATATAACTAACCTACGTGTAGTACCTACTTGATATATTACAGTTTTTACGTGATTCCGATTTGGTTAAATACTGCTACAGATTATAAATACTGTTTAATACAATATTAATAAAATATATTAAAAAATAGTACGACTATTATATGACTTCTATATTTGACGTTTTTTTCGAAAATTCGAGTTTTAGCCCCTTTCGGTCGTATCACTCTCCCCGTCGACGACCTTTTCGCGTTCCCCGATAAATTTATAGCCGGCGCACGCCCCTACTTTTTCAAAAACGAGTCCCGGGGAGAAGCGGCGTCGCGGAAACAAGAGTAGGTACCACGAACTAAGATTCTTAGTTCGTGGTAGGTACCGTGTAGGTATCGCTATATACAGCCATAAATACATGCGTCGCGTCGTTTTTTGCGGGGCCGTCGCTGCGTTATCACTTCTCCTTTTCTACAAACTTTACTTAAATATATAAAGATCTTTTTATTTATTTATACTGTATTAAACTGTAGCAGTATTTGTATGCTATATTAAATTAATAATTACCAATATAAGAAAGTGATAATATATCATAGGTATAATGTATATACAATATGTTTTTTGTATAGTTTGTATTGTGTATTGAATAGTATAGTTATATACTATATATATATATATATATATATATATAATTATGTTTATGAATGAATAGTGAAATTACGTGGCCGTACTTGCTTCGGTTCTAAACAAGTTCGAGACCAGTTCGGGGCCGATTGACATCGCGGAAAGCGTGGCCGTCGCTATCACTATAATATACAGGATTCAATATCTGCGCCCAAAATGTTTTGAATTTTCAAAATTCGAGTTTTACCGCCTCTACGGACTTCGGACCTCCCCATCGAAGACTTATTCGCGTTCCCCGTCAAAGCAGTCCTTGATACTATTTATTACTATACACGGGCGTGAATATATGCGTCGAAGAGTTCGATTTCCTTTTTTTTCATAAATTCGAATTTTAGCCTGTTTCGGTCGTATCGCCCTCCCCGTTTGGATCTTATTCGCGTTCCCCGCTAAATTTACAGCCTGCGCGAGGCTTTTTCACATACGAGTCCCGGGGAGGAGAGTAGGTACCGTGTAGGTATCGCTATTTACAGGCATAAATACATGCGTCGCGTCGTTTTTTGCAGGTTTTTTTCTAAAATTCCAGTTTTAGCCCTTTTCGACACTTCTGCCCTTCCCGTTGACGACTTATTCGAGTTCACCTCTACATTTATAGGCGCCGCCGTCGAGTAGGTATTACAATATACACTATACGTCTATACATACATGCGTCGGAAGGTTCGAATTTTTTTCAGGAATATCGCGTTCTCAACTCAGTAGGTAGGTAGGTAGGTAGCACGGCCGCCGGAATATTTTTTTCACTTTTTTCTTTATTATTACCTTTCGATTTCACTTCAGCCTTATCATAATATCATAACGAAAATTTTACGGTTTTTTTCTAAATTCGAGTTTCACCGTCGAATAGCCGGTCAAGCCCGCGTCAGTACTTCGCTCGAGTCGAGTGCCGCGGAGGAGATCGGAGAGCGGACAGTGTCGTTATTACTATAAACGGAAATGAAAATATGCGACGAAAAGTTCGATTTTTTTTTTCGTCATATAAATTCACGTTTTCGTGTTTTTCGGAGGATCATGGGGAAACAAAATCCCAATTAGCTTATCGAGTTTCGCTTCTAAATGGGTGGGGGTTGTCTGGCCGAAAATCTAGTGACCGAAAGTCTAGTGATCGAAAAAAAGTGATCGAAAAGGTATCTGGTCGAACACTTTTTTGATCGAAAAATATAATATCGAAAATGCAAATGATCGAAATGTTATGTAATCGAAATATGTCATGGTCGAAAAATATATATTTTGTGTTAATTATTTTTTTAAAAAAAAACATAAATTATAATATAAAATTAATTTAAGTAGGTTTTAAACGTAGAAAAAAGTTGCTATAAAATATTAAAATAATTGGTAGTTCTTGATACTAGTACAACTTATAAGTATTAGTATAAATAATATAATATAGTAAGTAATTAAAATTTTAAATATGTTATGATCGACAAATATATATTACATACAAGTAAATTAAAAAATTAACTAAAATAGGTATTATAATGTAAAAAAATGTTGTAGTAAAATATTAAAATAATTGGTAGGTATAGATTCTAGTATAACTTATAAGTATTAGTAAATAATATAATATAATGAGTAATTAAAACTTTAAATTTTGAGCTATTCCTCTTAAATACTCTAATAAATCATAACCCGGATCAGCTAATAATCTTTGTTGCACTTCTTTTAAGCGTATATTGTGGGATTGCACTTGAATTTTCATTTTTTTATTACTACGTCCATAAAGTAACATCTCAATTACTGCTTCAGTTTCGTTCTGAGTAGATTGTAAGGTTTTGATTAATTTATACAGTCCTACGACAAATAATAATAAAATTAATAATATAATTAGTGATAAATAATAATATCGATTTCAGACAAACCTGGATGTGGCGATATTAATCTATTTAATTTTCTATGCCAGGATTCTGCCGTATTTGTCGTCCTGGGCAATCCTGTTGATAACCTTTCAGCTACAGACCATAATTCTGGAGGGAAAAGTGGTGGTGTGTAAACTGATTCTCTTCTTGGTCTTCCTCTTGTTTTCATAACTTGTCTACCTATTATGTATGAATGTTCAAAATACTTTAATAGACTTTGTTCTTCTTCATTGCTCCCAAATAATGGTTTGATTATGGCCCAACCTTCCTGAACCTAAAATATTAAATGTAAAGATATAGAAAAAAATACAATGAAATAAAATCAATGTAAATTACAATAATTTAATACAAACCCTATCAACTGGTAAAAAGGCCATCGCAGGTAAATGTCTAGCAAGAAGATTGAACTCAGGATCATTTGCATATTTCGTCGATAACCCAATATTTTGAATTTTTCTATAAATACTCTGGCATAAATGGAAAAAACATGTTGAATGAGTTGCTTGGGGAAAATTTTCAGTTAAAGAATTTATGGCCGCTTTTTCAAAGTCTGTTATTATTTCCAAGTCATTAGTTTGTGTAATATTAATATTGTTTTCGAGGCAAAATTCATTTAATAAAAAAAATACTTGATTATATAGCTCTTCACTTTTACCATTCATCAGAGCAAATACTAATGGTACGAAAATTTCATCGGTTCCGCGTTTAATTGATCCGTGAATAACATACATTTGTTCGAAAATTTGAGGGCAAGCCTTGAATGTTCCATCTGCTAACCAGCAAATAGATTCGCTTAAATATTTACAGTTATCATTCGTCGTAAACAACAGCAAATTTTCATTTTTTTTAATTAAAAATAATTCACCTTTTAGTGTTTGACACATTGTTGGGGCTAGGCATATTTCATCAATGGATTTTGGTTCTTTGTAGATTTCTACATTGCGTCTTTGACGTTTTACTAATTGTTGAACTGAATTCTTACTCACATGGGAAGCAACAATTGTCGAACACTCGTTAATAGATTTCTGATAGATCTGTAATGGTTTATCTTCGATTGAATTTTTCGCATTCATTTTAATTTTTTCTTTTATTTTTCTTACTTTCAAGCCTATAGGATCGGGAGCATGACAGTGTTGATCCGGAAAAAACGTTGAATTTTTATCTAGTTCATGTTTTTTTTCATTTGTCTCCACAGTTCGAATTTTTGCACCACATTTATTAACACAAATCCAATAAAATACGTGTTTGCCGTCAGTTTTACGTAATAAATCTTTGTTTTTTTTATATATGAAATTATTTATATTTAATAATATTCCTCCATGGATGCTAGATACAATATCAATATTCATATTTATATATGATAAAAAAAAATTAACTGTTGTTGCAAAAATATGTATAAAATACCAAAGTATATTTAACAGATGATAAACACTATTGGTAGGTACACCGTACACGTTGAACAGTCGTTAAACACTAAGTACCTACTATACCTACGATATACCTTCATATGGGCTAGGTACATCTATAAAAATACTAGATAAAGTAATCGAAAAGATAATCATTATCTTTACTTCGACCAAAAAACCCATTCGACCACAAAATATAAATATATATAAATCGCTCTACCACCTACTACAAACGACAAAAACTATTAAACGTGGCCGCCCGACTTGCTAGACACTCAACAAATCACGGCGACTATATTACGACTAGCACGGGCGCCCAAAATGTTATTATTTCTATACATTTGATTAACGTAATTTGGCGTTTTCATGCCTTGACCCGGACGTCGCACTATCCGACGAAGTCAGATTGCCTACCAGGGTTGCTACGACCAACGTCGAGGAAGGTGACTAACCTGCAGTGTTGGGGAAGTTACTTATTTTTGGTAATTAAATTACATTACTAATTACTTATCAAAATTGTAACTAAATTATTTTAAGTTACTTTTTTTAATTTGGTTAAGTTACATTACTTTTAAGTTTAAAAAGTAACTGAATTACAATAGAAGTTACTTTTTTTCAAAAATATCACTGGAGCTTAATAATCATGTTGTCAATATAAGAATACATAAACTAAATAGATAATGACAATCAAAAATATGAAATTATTAACGGATGATACTTTTTTTGCAACACTATTATTATTATTTTTTTATTGAATTTAAGCCCGGCAACTATGGTCATTAGCTGTTGTAGGGGATTATGAACTGTGTTTGGTAAGGTTGGTATGGTAAGGTGTTGTTACGGTTTTTACGGTTGTTACGGTATCTATGCAAACACGTGTTAGTTTTTTACTACTACGAATCTGGGCGGTCACCCATCCAAGAACTAGTAGCAGCGGGCGTAAGTTACTATCAGTCGTATTGCCAAGTCACGCATTTATTTATTAATTAATTTTTTTTTTTTTTAACTAACCCTCAGCAACGTAGAAAATTGTGTGGTTTTTAACCATGGGGGGGGGGGATACTGTAGGTTTTTGTAAACACGTGTGTTTAAGCTTGGCAGAATTTCAAATTGGGCACCCGTAGGTGCCATGCCCGGTCGAGGGATGGCGGCCTCTCTTTCCAGACCGTGACCGAGATTCGAACCGGCGAATTTATTGATAGTTCCAACAATGCTGTATGAGCCATCCGCGACGATACAACACAGAGTAAAGATAAGAATTCCATTCTAAAAGTAACACTTTATAGTCGAATAGCCAATAGCTATAGCAAAAATATTACAGTTTAGACAATTTTACCTATAAATTAAAATACTTATAAGTTATATTATGATATATTTTAATATTTACCTACACACAATATTATCGCAATATGTTCTAAAAAATTTAATAATCCAAAAAAAAAGTAGCGAGTAATTTAGTAAAAATTACTACAAAAAAGTAACTTAAATTACATATAAGTTACTTACAATAAAATGTAATTAAATTACCATCAAATTACTTAAAAAGTAATTTCGTTACAGTAACTTGTAACTTAAGTTAAGTTACTCCCCAACACTGCTAACCTGCTAGACCCCAAAATCCAAATACTATTACTACGGCGAACGTAATTCGAGGTGACTGACCTGCTAGACACCCACAAAAATACAACGACGATTTATTTTTTTTTTACGGAATTTTGAATTTCCGGCGGCAGTAAAGAACATTGTCGTCGAACGTTGTTGCTTACCGGGCTACCACGTCGAACCACGGTGGTCCTAACCTTATCAGAGTTCCTTATCACACACCCACCAGCTCGAGAGTCGAGACTGACGACCAGACCAACAGACCACTGCAGCTTCCGAAATCGAAAACACTCATGACCGACACCCTCGGGTCATGTCATACACGAAAGTGCTGTGGGGAGGTTCGGCGGACGGCGCCCGTAAGCCTCCACGGCCCTTGACTAGCACCAAGTGCTAACATAAGGTCCGCGGTTGTAGCCGCAAGGCACCAAACCCGGGAGCTTCGGGTTATTACCTAGTACTATATAGGATAATACACCAAACATGCTTACCTACCCCTGGATTTTCTTTTGATAATGAATTTATACAAATTCTAATTTTCGGCATTTTTAAATGTACTTAATCTGGTGATTTTTTTAAACTTGGATTTTTTTGTACTACTTAAGGAAGTAAAAACTAACTAAACTTTTGTTTTTCGAATGAGAACCCCCATTATTTGAAAATTTTGATGTACCTGTTCAAAATTCGAACATGTAGTTTCTCAGTTATTAAAATGTTTATACTAAATATAGTAGGTACCTATTAAAAATTATTTAAAAAAAATATAAAATAGATGTACCTAATATTGGATATAGTATTAATTATGCTTATGCTTGGACCATTTTTACAAATTATAATAATTAAATGTATTGATATATTAATATCAATTACTAAAATGTTCAAATTGTCATACCCCCCATATCTCCCAAACCCACTATCAATCTATTAGCATTAAATCACAAAGTTAAATAACTCAAAAATTCCTTATTTGAATTTTGATTTGGATAAGACAATAATTTCAGAAAAAATATCTGCAAAACTAATTTACAGAAGAAAAGGCGTATGTCATTTGATCAATACAAGTTTGTACCACAACACCTGACTTTCCTTAAGTAGTAGAAAAAAATCTCAATAATTTTAAAATATGACTATTATGTAGAGAAATTTAAAAATTCCCGAAAATCAGATTTTGAATAACTTCATAAATAATACATTGTTGAAGAAAAAAAGGGATGAGCATGCTTGGTGAATCATCATCATGTTGTTATATTATTATTATTATTATGATAGGTATACCTAAACTATATCTAGGAGTAGGCCAGTAGGGGACGAAAAAAACATTTATATTTTCGTTAGGTATATCACAATATTTTCAAAGGAACGACAGTTTCATTCATTATATCGAAATAAATAGCCAAATAGGGACAAAGATTCGTCTCCAAGAACCGGGGGACGGGGAGCCTGCAGCGACGCGACGTCGAGCGATGCTTGACCTCAACACACATTCGTGGCTTTGGCCAACCACCGTGCCACACCAGGTCCCATTTTAACAAATTTCTATATTCGTGCAGAGAAACGATATGCAACGTTCGTAGGTATTGAAGGGTAATACCTTTAATATTATATTTCGCTCTCCGACGAACAATTTAAAACATAATGACGGAAAATAATTATTATTCTACTCATATAATCGCGTGCCGATATTATTTTTGTTACACTCATGTGGGGTGGTGTTAGCCACGGTGGTACATACTGTGTTGCATCGAATTCAAATTTAAAACCTCCGTATACCTATATTTATATTTAATAGTTGTAGACTTTAAAATCGGTGACACGATAACCTCTATGCAACAAAATACCTATGATATATTATTATTATCATGATAATATTGTTATGATATCTAAGTACCGGGTACCCAGTACCCACATATAAAATAGTGATATTTTTTAAAAGTAAAATACTATATGAATATATCCTGCATGGTGGGTCTGCTCTAAAATTATGATGTTATTATTATCGACCTGCAACGACCGTTATTGCGGTACCTACACTATACCTATTATTATACAATATTATTTTATAGTTCATATTATTAGTGTTATATGATATTTTTAACGTCCTTGTATTCCTCTCTATGTCGGTCCCACTATTCAAATATAATGTTATTTAATTATAATAATAATAAAATGATGGTATTTCATTTCACAAATATACATGAATAAATATAACAATACTGATGATGTCTCCAAATAGCAAAGATTGTGGAGAAGACACAAAGTTTTACAGTTAAATATATAACGATACATTTTTAACTAAACTTGTTAAAATATAACAATATACAATATAATATGAATAAAACTAAAACATAAACAATAAACAAGTATATGTATTTTGTATATTATATAGTATATACAACCAAAAATATAAACTAATATATAGTTAAAAAATAACTACTAATCAATAATAATGAATACATAGTATCTTATAAAAAACAATAACATAAAATTACAATAAAAATTTAACTTTTGTATTTTGGAACTATCTAATATATTTTAGATTCTGAGTGAAACGATGAATGTATTGATTTTACAATGATGTGTGTTTTTTTATTTTTATTTTTTTTTGTGTTTGTGTACACGATAAGTAGTCGAAATAATGCTTCGATTTTCGACTTCAGTATCTGAAGTCGAAAGTGAATATCGAAGTGTTCAATTGGAAAGTGAATATCGTTGGTGCATTGGGGAGGTCAAAATTTAAAATTCACAGTACTTTTCAAAAGCGCCAAGAAAAACAAAAGGAAAATTAAGGAAAAAATTGAATTTGGTTTTTGGTGTAACTATAAAACAAATGACCGTACATACATGAAATTTTCACTGGTTGTTTATATTTGCATTTTCTATACACGATACCATTTTCAAAATATTTTGATTTATATTGAACTGTTTAGGGACATTTTCATTTTTCATTTTTTTTTAGTTTTTTTTCTAGAAATATCAATAAAATTTTATTTGTTGGTTAAAAAAACTTGAAAATTTAATAGTAGGCTCCTATTATATTGTTTCAAAGGCAGATGAAAAATATAAAAATCGTTAGTCACAGTTTTTTTTTATAAGCATTTAAAGTTCAAAAATTGACAAAATATGGAAAAATCACGAAAATTAGCAAATTATTTTGAGTTAAGAATTCGTAAAAATTTTTCTTTTTAAATCTAAGATTTGAAAATGTAATACAAGATTACTCATAAGTTTGTCTACCTTTATCGATAAAAAAAATCTCTACCGGACAGTCAAATTAAATTTTTATGAGCGTTGAAATTCAAATTTTTACAACAATGGATGTTCACTCGATTTCTCATGTAGCGATTTCCTTATTTTGTTGTTATTCATAAACGAATAACTATAGATACATGAAAATTTCACTGAATGTTTATATTAGCATTTCCTATACACCATACATTTTTGAAAATATTTTGACTCTTTTTGAGCTGTTTACGGATATTTTCATTTTTCAATTTTTTTAGTTTTTTTTTCTATGAATATCAATTAAGTTTTATCTGTTGGGCCAAAAAGTGTAAAAATTTAATACAAGGCTCCTGATATATTGTTACAATATCAGTTGAAAAATATTAAAAATACATAGGCACAATTTTTTTTATAAGCATTTAAACATCGAATTTTTACAGAATTTTTCAAAATCTCGAAAATTATTAATCATCATAATTAATAAATTATAAAATGTTCAGTTTTTATAGCTAAGGATTGAAAATTTAAAACAAGATTCCACGTAAGTAGTTAATTCTCTTACCGAAAAATCTAAAAAATAAACAATCACAGTTTATTTTTATAGTCATTTTATGTTCAAATTTGGACGAAATTACATATTAAAAAACCTAGTTATTTTGTTGTGATTATATAATATTTTTCGTCTGTACCTACTTGAAACTTCTAAAGTGTACTATTATATATCTATGATAGTATCAGGGTTTGTTATTGATGTTGATGTATAACGTGTTATAAGTACCTAATGGATATTGTGATAATGTGATATGATTAATTTGGAATTTATTATAGGTCAATTTTTTTTTTAATACCATAGATATGTATATAATTTGTCTTAAACCTAGACTGACATACCGTCTTCGCTCAGAATCGTTTTTCTTATACAATGACAATGTATCATTGAATTCAAATTTAATAGCATCCATTATACAGTGACTCACTTGTAACCTACTGTACAGCAGCGACATCACTTACCCACCTTTTTTTTAAATGTTTTTAAAATTATTAAAACTACTGATGTTGATTTCAAAACGATTACACATACCAATGCCAATATTAAAATGGTTTATTTGGTTAAATTGTGTATTACCTACTTTAATTATACTAAAAACATTATTTTTAACTCGATTTTTTAGTTTTTACAATATTGTATGAATTCACTTAATACTTATGTACTGGTGTATTTTTTTTAATGCGTAAACCTGACCTAGAAAATTGAGTGTTTAAAAAAAACCAATGTTCGTGTGCTACCTATATAATATTAATCGAGCTTTAATTTTACTTATGTGCACTTGAATATTTTTCTTTTACGCTTTCCCAATAAAATACAATAAGTAGGCTCACCACTTGATATTTGATATTATACCTATCCGTTTTCTTCTTTTAGCAGTCTTAAAATATAGTTACAATCGTTGAATACTAAACAGGTCACAATCTTTATGCCACCTATGTACTATGTAGGCTTGTAACCGCTGTAGACCGTAACATGTCATGATTTCATAGACGAAATAATATTATTGAATAATGCAACAAACTATTTTTTATATTATATATTATTGTGATATATGCTCCATGAAATTCACACTATACGTAATAAGATGGAGAATTATAGATGTCATGTATGTATGTGTAATAAATAAAAATTGAATGTATAAAATGTCACGGTGGTTAATTTATTTGTATACTTATATTTTAATTATTATTCTTTTAAGTGTAATTTAATAAAAAAAAGCTGATGAAGGTAAAAAATAATTTTTTTTTCCATTTTGTCACTAAATAATCGATCTGTAAAAAAAACACTTTCGGTTGTTTAAACGATTTTATAATATACACTACAGGTATTATATTGTAATTATGTTTTAGATATAATATATACTCGTAAATAATATAGGTATACAGTATTATAATCCACGTGGATTTAACGTCTCCACTCAGCATATAATATGCATAATACCTATAATATAACACTATAATAGTTTACCAATTACTATACGGTATGGCAATTTAAATGTCTTAGGCGTTTCAAAATCAATATCTGAGAAGATTGCAAATTTTTACTCTTTCTCTCGTAGCGAGTATATAAAACTTTCATACTCGTCCACAGCCATGATTAACTGTAAGGATTTCCGTAATGCCAACAAAGTGCTGGCAAACGAAAGTTAACCGTTCGTTTTTCTTTTTTTTCGTCTTCTACTATATACAACGCATAAATCCACTACACTGTGCGCCAGCATTTATATTATACGCCAACAAATTACTAAACTTTGAATTTAATAAAATTATTAAACTTTGTAAATATAATACAATTATTAATCTCACTTCCGTGGGGTTAAAAAAAACAATGAATCCTTTAAAATGGTCAATTATAGAACACAGTGTTATCGTAGGCAAAACTTTGCAGTTGATGTTAACAGTGATAACAACGACATATAAAACTTATAATTTTCATCCGTAGAATAATAATTAATAAGTAATAAACAATATCAGTTCTACCCTCGTATCGGCTTTACTCCGTGTTCCCTATAACAACTATTTATTACAGTGTTCAATATAAAAACAAATTCATTTATTATTACCTACTGTAGGTAAAAGGTGCTCTGCTGTACAGTAAGTTACAAGTGGGTCACTGTATAATGGATGGTATTAAATTTGAATTCAATGATATAATATCATTGTATAAGAAAAACAATTCTGAGCGGAGACGGTGTGTCAGTCTAGGTATCAGATATATCATATACTTATCTATGGTATTAAAAAAAATTGACCTATAATTAAATCCAAATTAATCATATCACAATATCCATTACTTATAACGCGTTATACATCAACAACAACCCCTGATACTATCATAGATAATTATATATATATACATTATACTATATTGTATCTATTAACTTGTCGGTTTATTTTTAACTGATAATATGAAATTGGAGGGAAATTTGTTATCAAGTGTTACCAATACAAGGGATGTTCAACGTGTAACCTAGTAAAACCACTTTGTTCAATCTGGTATTATACAAACACCAATAATCATAATTATTGTTACAGACTGTGAAGGTTGTAAGCAATTGGCATGCATTCGGTGTGGTATAAGCATTTTCAAGAGTTCTGTGTAGATTATTTTAATTTTTAAAAAGCGTCTCCATATCTTGTATTCGGTATTGCTATCTTTTTTGTCAGTAGATGTTACGCCGTTTTACCAGAATATGATTGTGATTTATCTGAAAATGTAGGTAACAAAAACTTATTTTTTCGATTTTGTGTGGTAAACCCCTTTT
This sequence comes from Macrosiphum euphorbiae, assembly GCA_949089665.1. Lineage (NCBI taxonomy): Eukaryota > Metazoa > Arthropoda > Insecta > Hemiptera > Aphididae > Macrosiphum > Macrosiphum euphorbiae. The sequence continues at coordinate 12,821,140 of CARXXK010000001.1, read as the reverse complement.
TAAAAAAATACCGTTTATTGTATAGTTTGTATAGTTTGAAAAAGCCTAAAATATTCGTTATCAATTTTAAATTTGCTGCTCATTATTATATATAGTTTTTGAAACCCTAATGAAAAAATACCACGTGGCGCGTTAGCTTCGAGTCGCAGTTGCTATGAAACGCACTATACCTATTATGGTTAGACATTATGGTACGACATAATTATGTAGTTCCGGCGTGTCCACGAGCAACACCGCTGATCGAGGAAGTACATCCCACAAGCGCACTATTTGATACAACACTCTATGAATAACTGTATATAAAATAATTATATCAGTGTAACGCAAACCTCACTACCCAACGCTGCCGGCTTTTTTGGTTCAGTACACTAGTATAATATATAATATATATATCCACTATGAAATTTTTTTGATTAGTTATAATATTTTTATTGATAATAATTATAGTTTATACTACTAGATAAGGCTGAATCTATAATTTATTATAAAATAAATATAAAAGTATAAATAAATATAAAATTGTTATGTTATAGTTATCAAATTAAGTAGGCACAAGAGTTTAAGAGTTAAGACAATTAGTATAAAAATATGAATTAATTAGTTCAGCTATAGAGCGGGGGGCCGGGGGAGCTCGTTTGCTTAATATAAAACGGGACCCTATTCCTAAGGCTCTGCTGTCCATCCGTCCGTCTGTCTGTCACCAGGCTGTATCTCATGAACAAGAGCATCAAGAGGCATCGTTCAATCTGGTCTGGATACAAGAGGGGTATAATAGAAATTTATTACCCCCGTCCCAGGAAAGGAGTCCCGCTTATTTACATCAATTGCAAGAGAGGTCAAAATGGGCGAACTAAAAGGGACCCAAAATAGCTATCAACAACATGGTTCTTATCCGTGAAGAAAATCTACTACCCTTACGGTGGAAAATAGAACGTGTGAGGGGAGACTCAGTGTTGTTAAAATACATTTTATATAGGAATCCGTTCAATTCCTCGTTCCTTTAGTATAAATAGGAATTCGTTCAGTTCCTCGTTCATTTAATGTCAAAAGGAACTCGTTCAATTCCTAGTTCATATGAAAAAGGAACTCATTCTTTTTCTCGTTCCTCATGGTTATGAGTTATTAGTTATTATCATAATCACTAATCCGAACACAGTCATATGTGAATAAAAAATTGGTAGTCTCGTCTATTATATTTTGTATAGATTAAAAACATGATAAGAAACAAAAATTCAAAATTTTTCTAAATAAATGTTTTTTTAAACTCTTCCGAGAAGAACAAAAGAATTATAATATTTACGTTCCTATTCCTAAAAATGAGGAATTGATTCACGTTCCTATTCTTTTAAAAAATAATGGAATTTATTCCTTCATTCGTTCCTCTAAAAAGGAATCAATTCCAGGAATCGTTAATTTAGGAACGCGTTTCTTAACAACACTGAGGGGAGTGATATGGGGGGGGGGATGACGACATCATTCGTACTGCGGCAGTCAAAATGGTTGATGTGGAGGTGACTCGGGCAGTGCGCAAGCCGTGTCCGCTACCATTCGAAGGACATAATGCTAAGCCGAAGCTAAATAAATTTTTTTGTCTTCACTTTTCCTAAAACGAAGTATTTGTTAATGATTTTTTTTATTCTTATTATTATTAATATCATACAGTAATAGATTTGTATGGTATTATTATTTATTATGTTAATATATAAGCCATTGTTGTTGAAAAATATTTAATATTTAAATATTATGGATAAACCGGAATGATATAATTGTTATCGGCCAGTGTGACCGACGGTTTTAGCTTTTATTGGGTTTTAAAATATTGTACATAGTCAGTCGTGTTGGTTTCCGTAAAAACTTATATGAAACGAAAATAAACAAATTATAATAACTAAACTTGACTAAACTTCATCTTAATAATTACCTAATTAAATTAATACTTAAGTAAACTTGAGTACCCGAAGTAACCTTAACGCGATTTAATTACTATTATAATATCTATAATTTTACCCGCATTGGGATGTACAGTATACATATTGCGTATACATAAATATAATATTATAATAAAACAGATATTTATCAAATTTTTTTTTTTTTAATTATAATGTAATGAATCTGATCACTTGTTTTCAAAGCCAGCAATTTTGTATTCTTTGGGGACAGCGTGACGTATGATCACGAACGCATAGCCTATGTACGGGAATATGCAATTATGCCATTTGTGGGGAGGAGCAATATTGAAATGTCTGGACTCTGGAGGTTAAGCCCGAAAATCCCCTCGATGTTCGCCTATATATATAGGTTACGCAGTGTTTATTTCAGGGAGGTATTACCACTCCCCCTCTCCCCCCAACCCACGAAAAAAATATTTTTAATTTCCTTCATTATTTACTCCTATAATGGCATTCCCCTTGAAAGTGTACGATACCCCCCTGGATAAAGGTCTAAAATAAACACTGGGTACGACTATAATATATATTATTATAATATTATTGTAAATTAATTCTGCTGCAAACATTTTAACTGGTTAACATTTTCTAAATGGTCGGGCTTAAGGACCATAATCTAATTTTAGTTTCACTCCAATAAAATACACCTCGTCCATATACCTACGAAAACCGATCAGCATCAGCCGCATTACGTTAGTATACATTTTATTTACTATATACCTAAACTATAATCATTATTGTTATTAATCATTATAACGTAGGTAAACACATACGAAATATACTATAATATGATATATTATGTATAGGTATTATTTATATATTAATATGCATTTACGGGATTGTGTCATTGGATCCAAAATTGTGTGGGGAGATCATCATATGACAGGTGTGATTATAAGGTCGAGTATATTTTAATATAAAAATATTACTTTACCTTATTAAAAAAAGAATTAAATCGCGAATGAGTAGAAAATTATAATTATGATAACGTCAACAACGTTGTAATGTAATTACATCTTATCTTTATCCTACCGTCGACCATGCTTTCCAGCACAGATGCTATCATTGACTTTCAACATTTGCGTCATTGCAAGGCGGTACTTCTCGCCAAAATAACGGTCACCATGGCAACCTTTGCTCAGATCAATAAAATAAAATAATATTCCAGCGAGCCACAGCTCCGTGAGAACCGGGCACGTATATCATATCCGACAGCGACTGTAGACGACCATTGGTTGTTGACGAACAGCTATAATAGCCTATAATAATTATCGTCCATCATTGACCACTGTCCAAATTCCCGTTGACTGATAATGGAGCGCTGCAACGATTACAGAAACAGAATGATGAGAAGATCGGTCAGGCAATATTTTCACTTCGTGTACTATAATCCGCGCTTGGTTTGCAGGATTATGTCTTGTTTGAACGTGGTTAGTAATTATTAGTATATCACGATTTATAATCTATAATTATTATGTTATGTACCTATACCTAATATTATGATAATAATTTTAAATTTAGGTACATTATTATTCACGTATCGTGACTTTATTATAAATTAAATGATTTATCAGGTATTGTATAGGTACTTAACCTGCAACTGGTCATTGTTATCATTCATTTAAGATATTTTAGTTTAAGATTTCCCTAACTTTCATGCAAACATGGGGTGGCCGGCCATTTAGTCGTGCAACAGGGCTGAATTCTAGAGGGGTTGTATCGACCGGGTTCGTTACCTAGTAGAAAAGGGAACGCTAATAATCGCATACCATTATACCAATCAATACACCTAGGTTCTAGGTATCAGAGATGACGGTGGATCCGGAATTCGATTTTGGAGGGAGTGGTAAAAGCGCAAAGGATCTTACTCCCCATAACACCACTCCACCACCCATTTTTAATATGACGTTTACATAATATTATGTTTCATACATAAGTGTTGCAGGTATCGGCACAATAGGGTCATAAATCATAATACATAACTAACAATTTATTATTACATTATTGCTTAAAATAGGCCACTGAAATACATTGTTTTAATTTCGGCTGAGAATAAAAATATATTATTTAGAGACCATAATATTATTGTATATTAAGAGGATTTAAAGCCTAACTTAAATTGTTATCTTATACGTGTAATCTCCTTAAACAAATAATATCCACAATCTAAAAACGTAAAATCATACTCAAGAATTCGGAAATATTCAAATTAATTTAGTTCCCATACATTTTCATTTAATTACCATACACTGCACACGAGTGCATAAGTTAGACTATGACTATGATGTATTGCCAATAAATGTTACTCCAGTCTAAAAATCCCTCAAAAGAAACCCAATCAAGAATCGTACATGGTATATCTATAGATAATCGATATACCTATTATCATTTAAGTAATAGTATTTTGTATCTTTATACTTACAACTTACTTATATTTTTCGTGCATTATGTATATTGTATATAATATTGATTGGTTTTACACTTTTACTTTATATATGTATATTTTTTTAATTTATTAAATATAACCCTTGGCAGCAACGGCCATTGGGATTAACAAAAAAGTATTTACAATAAACGATTATATAACTTGTAGTAGGTATAGTTAATTTTATAACTTATTTATTAATTTTGAAGTGATAATGAAATTGATTTAGTTATGTCTGGAGAATTTCTTAGTGATGTAGAAATATGCTCCGATAGATTATCTTTTTTCCTGAACTCTTCGTTTATAACTTAACATAATATTATATTAACTACTTTAAACTTAATTTGTTAAACCAATTCAAAAATATTAATTTGACTGAAAATGATTGGATGTATGTTGACTTATTTATTATACGTATTTTAGATATTTTTTACGGCACTTAGCACGATTTTGGTATACAACATATTTTGCGCCACATATGTCAAACAGCAATCGTCTTCTACTTTCAAGCCCAGTGAAGATGGTAAGTCAATACTAATATAGGTACTATATTATTATGTTTTTAAATAAATAAACACACAACCTATTGTATTAATAACTAGGTATGGGTTTTCAGCTAATTTGTAAAATTCCTCATACTTTTAATCATATGCGCAATAGGTAGGTACATTTTCATCGGTGATTTATTTCTGTCGGCCAACAACAATCAAAGTTAACGAGTGTAACAGTTATATTATCAAATAGTCGTTGGAAAATCAAGGTCCATGAAAATTGCAAAACAATATTGTCTCTAACTATTAATACTCTTAAATTATTTAAAGTGCAAATATAGATTTTAAACTCGTACATTTATGAATGAAAACTATTCTAAACTTAATACTGTGGTTTTGCTTTTCATGTTTGTACGTTTGTAGAAGAAGAGTTGGATTTGGATTTACAAATACCAGTCGAGTTGGTGTATAAAAATCAAGGTAAAGTGATCACCAAATCAATGTTAAATTTGATTTTTACTGCTACGATGCTTCTTGTCAACATTCGTCTGCTATTGGCAACGTATAATGTAAGTTATTGGTATTATAATAACATTATTTTTATCTTTGAAATGTGTGTGTATGAGTAGTAAAAACATACCTCAGTGTCGTATAAACCTAGTGGTTTTAAACTGAAGTACAAATTACAAAACATGTATATTTTGATAATGACCTTATAAAAATGTCTTGAATTTGAAAATACATCTAATAAAATGACACGTTATAGTCTGTATGAATGATAAATAAACAATTATAATTTATGATACTAAAATTGTTTTGAAGATTTCAGAAAAATATGTATGGGAGACTGTGTTAAAAAGATAACATGTTTTAAATTTAACATCGTCAATTTTCTCTTCCGGGTTCAATCACGGACTAAGATATAATGGACTGGAAACGTCATGGTCGGCGGGGGTAGGGGGGGGTTACGGCCACGAAAAGTCAAAAGGTGTCACTTAGCTGATAAGAATACTGTTCTTGAAGTTTTAAGCGCTACCGGTGGTTTTATATTTGAATTCACAATTTGCATCTTAGTCCGTGTTTTATACAGAGGGCTCTGTAAACTCTAGGAACACATTGCGACCCTCCGAATTTTGCCTCTTGTACATATATACGTGGCCGTGATAAGCTGCTCATTTCCAGTCCATAAATTATATCTTAGTCCGTGGGTTCAATAAACAAATATGAAAAAAAATAATACAACAATTGCCCCACTTTATTGTGATTATTCCCTCTTTATCAATATGGTGATATCACATTTTCCTTATCCGAAAAAAAAATACCTCCAATTGTAAATAAAATTCTTCATTTTTTATTTGAGTGCCTACACGTAGTTTTTATTTATTTAAAGTTGTTTTTGTGGATGTATAGAGAAAGAGCTGTATGTACTTTAGTCAGTTATCTACGAACTAATTATTTATTGATGTGTAAACATCTATGCTATCGATTTGTAGTACGACCTTCTTGGGGAATTGAGCGTCAGGCCCAGGCGTAAGTCATGTAGATGTGACTGCTTGTGTGTGTGTGTGTGTGTCGTTGCCATAGCGCTAAAATCGCAGAACCAATAAACCAGGCGAGTTGCTTATCTATTATTTTCTTTGTTATTTTCACGAGTCTGGTAGGTGCGAACGCGCTCTGGTACAGTCGTCGGCCGATTCATTATTATTATTAATATTATTTATTATTCTCGTTTACGTATACGCGCAAAACCGTGTTTGTATCGTATAATATGTATTATACAAATTCCCACTCAAACCATGACATTATATTCCCCGAACAAAGTCGTACTACAGCTAAGATGTTTACACATCATTTGTGAGTACAAAGGCACTCACATTTTCGTATACAATGATATGATATCATTGAATTCAAATTTAAAATAACCCATTACAGTTACCAACTTGTAACCTATTGTGGAGCAGAGCGACATCCACTTACCCGCTTTTTTTTTTATATATATTTACTTTCTTCTATAATATTATTGATAGAGGACAATTATTATAACCGTTAAACTGGGGACAAATGTACCTAACGACTAACATTATATTAGGTATATTCTACCACAGTTAATAATTTTGTTCCTTATATTTAGTTGTTATAAAGGCTTAACCATGATTCATGGCACTATATTACTGTGAACATTTTAGACTGAATATTTTTGTATTAAAGAAGTTTTAGTAGTATTAGGTACCTAATTATACATTTTAATTTAACTACACTTTATGTAGGTACTGTACCTAGGTATGTTATTAGGAATATGCTACCAAGCCTAATAATTTCTAATGAAGGATTAAACAATTAAAAGGCTGTTAAGCTGATCTCGCTTTGCTGTACAATAGGTTACAAGTGGGTTAATGTATAATGGATTGTATTAAACTTAGAAAAATAATAAGAAAATATAAGAAAAACGATTCGGAGCTGAGACGGTTTGTCCGTCAGGATATTTTATATTGATATTATTTATTATAGCCTGTAAGTTGAATTAATATTATAATATTATTATTTTTCTATTCGTTTCTATGGTGATAAACAAAGCGTTAGAAATTAAAATCCCATTTTTACCGGTTATTCGTAATTTGTCTGTGGTTTTTCCCGTTGCATTAAATAAGTATTGAGAAAATCGAAAATGAACTCTTTAAAGTACCGTTTCTATTCAATTCACTAAAAGATAAGGTACTAAATGTTGAAATCAAAGCACTACTTCTGGTAGAAATTTTGTATACAGGTTAAAAAAAATAAATAAATAAAATAAACACCATTGTAAACCACTAGTTTCCTCGCTGCGCTCAGAATTTAAAATATATTTTATTATATAATATAATAGTTCCTGAATGCAATATGTTTGAGACAATTTTTTTTTTTCATCAAATTATGTGGATCCACCTGTAGAAGTTAAGATTGAATAATATAAACATAGGTATTTAAAAATATTATGAGTTAGTTAATAAATTGATTGCGAAATCAAAAAAGTTTGAATTTTCTCAGAAATATAATATAATATTATATTATAATAGTATTGCGAATGTTAAAATTGTACCAGCTATCTTTCCTATAATTTATGTGTGCAATTTATGTTTCTAGATTTCCTACCAAAATCCAGGGACACCTTCATTGGGGGGGGGGGAGTAATAACCGAATTATATCTTAAACATTAGTAACTACGTATTAATAAATGGCATATGAATGATTAATATATCCGTCCAACTAACTACTAACGCATAATATAGGAAATTTTACGTTTAGAATTATTTATTTTACTCTTTTGTTTTTAATATTAGAGTAGTCTTATTACATGTTATCAAATTTAAAGGTAAGAATATTATTTAAGACCTTATGTAGCATCAGTGTTGGGTAGTAACGTAACGAAAGTAACGCGTTACGTAATTTCATTAGAATTATTTTCAAGTAACGAAAATGTAATGGAAATTATTTTTGAAAAGAAATTTCTAAAAAATAACGCGTTACAGTTTCGAATTATTAAGTACCTACCTACCTATTGCGAATTGAAAAAAAATATATGTATAAAGCTGGTATTATTATTTTTACCAATCTAATGTGTATATTTAATATATTTAAATATTTATATATTTAATCTTAACTCGCCACAATTCATTTTTCAATGGTTTTGACATTTGAAATGTTTAATTCCACCTAAATCACGAGAACAGTTAATTCAATTTATTATTTAATTTGATTCCTTTAAATATGTTTCCTATGAATAGCTTGTGTGGAAGGCTAAGTTTTATAGGACCCTATTAACTATACAGGTTTTATAAAGACTTTGCTTGTTCAATTTGCCTACAGAAGATAATTACGTACCAAGTAATTTAAATTTTTTTTCTTTTTTGTAACGAGAAAGTAATGAGTTACTTTTCTATTTGAAAAGTAAAGTTACAGTTTTAAAGTACAGTTAGTAAGTACAATTTTATTTGAGTAACGATTCAAGTAACTTTTTAAATTTATCTCTTAGTAAAGAGTAAAGTAACTTAATTACTTTTTAAAAGTAACTTACCCAACACTGTGTAGCATTATAAATTGTTTTTTTAGTGAATTTTAAAGTTTCAAAATAAAAATATTAAAAAAAGCCTAGGAGAGGCCTAACAATGATATATTCCTATCTTCAAATTTGATATTAAGTCAATTCATTAACATATAAAAAATAACAGTCTACAATTAATTATTCTGAACGTAAACTTTGAGTACGTGAGACGGACAATATAATTTCAATGAATGATAATGAAATAAAGTATCTATAACCTATAGGTATATCTAAACATGTTACTTATCATATTTTATACAAATATTTGAGTAACATATTATTATTTTGATATACATATTATGTACCAATAATCATTATTAATTGATTTAAACCTTTTTTTTATTCAGAGAAATCTTTATAGTATTTCCATTTGGTTGTTTGTACATACAACGCATATGTTATATTCACTATACGTCAATTTGTGGGTCGGAGCATCCAAAGATTATAATTCGCTTATATATCTTGCTATGTTCAATACTTGTAAGTATAACAATTGTATATTAATAGTACTCGTCGTCGTTTGGCGAAAATAATAATTTTAACCAAAAAATTGAAATATTAACAGTCTATTGGGGCGACTATAATATTTTATACCGTTTGAGCGAATGAAATTATTTTTACCTGCGTAAGATAAAAACTTGGCGATTTTGATGCGAACATTTTTAAAAATAGGGTTCATTAGTAATTATTCATATTATCATACTGTACATCGTGTAATATCGAATATTAATTTTTTTAATAATTGCAAAATTGTTAGTAATGTTGGTTGTATATTACAAAATATGTAAATACTACTGTTTACTATATAAATATCTTTTTTAAATTAAGAGTTCATTATTAATTATTTATTATGTGTTTTTCAATATTGACCATGTACATTACTATACAATATATAAATTAATTAACCTATAAACCTTTAACCTATACATACTTATTCACTCAAATGGTATTTTTTGTGGAATAGACACTCGCCCAATCAGTATATAACTTTACTATTCACCCAAACAGACCATATTTTGGGTTGATTAGCCCAAACGGTCCACGCCCTTAATGAGAGTATCGTTAAATTAATAATAATTTAACAATAATAACTAGTGTTATTCAAATTAATTCTAGTGCTTTATCTTCTGTTCATATCTCTGGTGGCATTGTTTTGGATGGAAGAGCGTTGCAGCACGAGCATTCCAATGTGCACAAAGGATAAAGCGGCCACAAGTCAGGAAAGCGTGGCTTAAGGTTAGGTCATAATATAAATATGACCAAATCTAAACTCTTTAGTCAATTTAGAATACAATATTACTTATAGTATAATTATAAGTAAGATATTATATAGGTACCTTTATTATTTAAGCATAAAATGAGAGGTAACATTGTCCATTATACAACAATTACAATAGATACCTTACAGTTAGATTCCAAAATTAATATAAAACGTTTCTGAAAGTTCTTTGACATTGATACATTAACATCCATCAATGTACATATCGGAAATTTCCAAGCGTCATAGATCAGACTAATAAAAAATTACTTTCATACCAGGTTTTTTTTAAAAAGCAAGAAAATCGTTTCTAATTTATTAAAAGTAAAAAAATGTTCAATAAATTTTGAGTTATAAACATAAAAAAAAGTTATCAGTGTTCAGTTACCGATGTATCAACCTTATTCTATAAAATAATATGTTTTACCAAATAAAATGCAATGATAAAACACAATATGAACATCGATAATTTTATCTATGAATATATTTCTTCCTCTTACAACTCACTGAAAATGAATAAACAAATTTCTTATACAGTCATAAATGAAAATTGCAGCTGAATCCTTAAAAATCGGTGATTGTGATATTAAATTGTATGTTGTTGATAAATTATTCACGGCGATTTCGTAATCAATTAAATTATCTAAATATTTAAGTCCCTGTTTGGTTGTGAATAAAAACAAATCACTTGCTCTATTGGCTTGTATGGTGATTATAAAATATATAGGTACTATATAATATATAGGAGATTATAAACAAATTATAGGTATTTCATCGCTCTGGGTACAAATTTATTTCATTATTTTGAAAAAGAGTTATAGTTACCAGTGTACCATTAAATATAAATCCAAAGTAATGGTGATACGTTGCAAGATAAATAGTTTTGATTTTACTAAGCAAATAAAATACAATAGTTAACCACTTAAAGAATCAACGAAAGATTTTATTTGTAAATATATTTTTTTGTCAAAATTCCTTTTTAAAATTTCCTTTTTCAAAATTAATAATCAGATTTCTTATACAACCATAGAAGTAGTGGAAACTCCTTAAAAATCAGTTAACTGATTAGATTCCATCGAGGGGTTTTCGCAGTAAATTAAATTATAATATACTTAAACGGTGGTTAGCAATACAAGTAAAATAAAAAAAATTAACTACAAATATGAATCTAAATAGTGAATATGTTTTATACAGTTAAGTATTATTAAGGTTTACAAATAAAATTTAAAAATTAATCACAAGCATTGACCATTAATTGTTGGGTATTTACCTAATAAATAACCTATCTTATAGTCATAAATTTTTTTTTTTTTTTTTTGACGTTTGGAACCTATTTATATATATTTGAAACATAAAAATTTTTAAATGTTCCACAATTTTGAAAAACCTTACCTTTTTTTACCCTCGTATACCTAACTATTTAAGACTGAATGTCTATAAATGGGCGCCCGGGAATCGGACTACAATTCACCTTTTTTCAAAATGGTATACGGTAATTAGACCATTACAGTTTTACATTTATAGCAGCCACCAGGTAGACCCGAGGATTAACCCACTATTTTCAACGATTTTTTATTAATGTATTCGGTAATTGAGCCACTACATTAATATGTCATATATAAATTGCTTATTACAGATTTTATAGTTATAAACAAATTCCTTTGTTCGTTAAAATCTATTTATAGTGATCGGCAACGGCACTTTCATAGCATTTGTATCAATTATTTTCTATTCGTGGTTATAAAGATACCTATTTCATATGTTCATTTTGTCTACTTCAAGACAAGCAAAAATTAATTTATATAAAAACATTAAAATCAATTATCCTTTATTGCTCTGATCATGGTTTACAATTTAGGCCAACAAAAGTTACCGTCAATTAAAGGACTTTGCAATAAAGAATCAAGTTCATGTGTTGACATGAAAATTAAAGGGTGTAGATTTTACGTTGAGCAATCATGGTGGTGAAAAATTCAGGCCTATATATTCGTATATTTTTTCAGACACATTTATGGGCCAATCTCGGGGTACACTTTAAAAATATAGATTAAATTTGTGGCCAATCTCTGGGTTGTTAAATGTAAATAAAGATTTTATATGAAGCAGGTAGATGAAATGTGGCCCAATTGGCAATTACCGACCGCCCATCTGAATAATGTACCTGTAGCGATTGAACCTACTCGTTGACCAGTATAAAAACAAAATGTTCAAATAATTTAAATGCTACCATATTACCTAATCGTTAAAATAATATAATAAACTACCTCATTGATCATTGAATAATATACGTATTTGCAACTTTATTAAAATATCGGCCACAGAGCTACAAAAAATTTATTGATATTTAAACAAATTTAAATTTTACTTAATACCTACCTATATAAAATATTTAATTAAACTTTATACACAGATATTCACTTTTGATTTCAATTTTAATGAACATTGATAAAAACGATTATATCAGAACAAATCCATAGTTTAGGAATACATGAATTCAGCGTGGAATTGTTTTTAACTTCAATATTATAAATTCAGATGGCAATCTAATATAGCCTTTACACTCGACATATATATTCCGCATAAAATACTTTAAAGTTAGCTCAGACTAACTCAAAAATTCAACCCATCGTTAGACTATATTATATTGACGAATCGTCCGTATAAAAATTTAACGTGACTGGTACATATTTTATGTGCCTCTCATAAAATCATTTTTGTGGATAACTGATTTAACTATACCTGCAACGCCTGTTTATTTAACTGATAAAATTAAGAATGCCTGCAGCTCAATGTACCTTTGACATTTATGTGATATTATGTTGTATTTTTGTGTGACTTTTTTTTGTTTACCTATTTATATATTCAATTATCAATGCTATATGACAAACTAAGATGTTTTATTGCACGATTTTTTTTATGTTTTTATTGTTTTAGCAAATTGAATATTTTCTTTAAATAAATTTCCTGAAATGTTTATATCGTATTATAATATTTATATTATTGTTATATTGTGTGTTTAAAAAATTATATCACGTCATTTGTATTTCATTTTAAGAATGAATAAAACTATATTTAAAAATATAAAAATTCATTAACATACTATGAGAGTGTTTTATTATTAAATATTTGTTTATGGTGTATAATTTCTGCAATGGTGCAACGTCGTACAAACAAACGTAGGTATTTAAAACGTGTTTATATTTTATGTAGACTATAAAGTTACAAAAATGATAATTTACACGGCAGCCCCCATTGAGTGTTTTTACGTCATCAAGTTTGTGTCGCATCAAGTTATAAATACCGAACCAAAGTTCTAATAAATTTTCTAATTTTATTCAAATGATAATAATATATTGTTGTAAAAGGCAGTACAATATAAAAATTTGTATGGGTACATTTTTTTAGTGAAAGACACTTACCACAGACTTAAATATGATTGTCCATCTGGTATGGTTGTAAAGAATGTTTTTATATGATCACTGCTCCAGCATGAGTTGTTCCATCAGGTGGATTATAGGATTTGGTAAACTAGTAGGTAATTTTAAATAGGTAATAAGTTTATAAAATGCATTTCAGAGATGAGTGCAATATAAATTCTGTTCATTTGTAGGATGGCTCGTCTATGCGTTTGGGCAATACATTCATTTGAGTTGAAGGTTAATATGAGAAAAGAGTTAGGTACTCTGAAGATATTACATCTATACATTATTAATTTAAAAATTGTCGTTTAAGAGATTTGAGAGATTTAGGAGAAGAGTGGTAAGCATAGGTACAAATACAGCCATAGCCCCCCAAAAACCAAGGACATTCAATTTGAATAGCATATATTGTAATGGTCTACTGGCCTTTAATATATTCAATTGAGAAACTATAGTTAAATAATGGACAATTCAAGAAGAAAAAAATATCTTCATATTATTTTTAAATGATTATAAATAAAGATTATATAGAATCAGTGTTTGATATTTATGTGTCAAAAATTTCATAAATATACATTATGTTTCAGAAGTAAAATATCAAATATCATGACATGTTATAAAAACGAAAAAGTAAAAATATAATCAGTAGCAATATTAGTGAGCGACATAGGCACAATTTCAGTTTTTGACTTGAGGGGGCTATCCATATATAAATCAAACACACCCGAGGGTTGGGGGGGCTCCGCCCCCCACACAAATATTACCTGTACAATATACAACGTAATATTTTTAGAATTTTTATCTAAGCCCCTTTCCCACTTATACATTTTTCTCACTACTATAATTTAACTGAAAAATACATATCCCTAAGGGCTAAGACCCTAAAACACATTTATAATTACTAGGTAAGAAGGAAATTACATAATTACAAATACTAAAAAAAAAAATTATATATTAATTGTTTATAGTTGTAATTTATAATCATTTTTTACAAATTCTTTTAATATTTCGTTACTATATATATTTCATTAGATATACTTCTTTCAATACAAATTACTGATAAGTTAGTGAAACGATCTTGCTCCATAGAAGTGCGCAGCCAATTTTTTTTATCCGAAAATGACCTCTCACACGATGCCGAACTTATTTGTATTGTGCGTGCTAATTGTACAAGTTTAAATAAATTTGGATAAACAACACGATTAACAACTTCTTATAGATTAAGACCATCAATATTGATTTCATTTTCCTCATTTAATCTTAATAAATAGTTTTTTGCTACCTTCATTTCACATTTTATAGCATCAATATCAATATTATAATCAATGTTCAATAACTCCCAAAAATTATTTAATAGTTTTAAAATATTAAATTTAACATATAATATGAAAAAACATTTTATTTTTTATAGTTTTTTTCACTTTATTTGTTATGTTCAATAAAACATGTGCTGTCATTAAAATTAAGTTTAAGGAAATTGTCTACTCCAATTGTTATATTAAGGCTTTCTGATAAAAATCTTTTTTCTAAGTTGGTAACTAGACTGTCAATTATTTGAAAGTTAAAAATAAAAATAATAAAAATTAAATTAACACAATAAATATTAAAAACTAAGTTTTAAAACCGTGTTGGCAACTTCAATCTCAATTCATGACCACAACCACGTTTATCTATACAGACTTTTACCATCTAAAAGAAGATGATACCTATAATACCTATGAATTATAATTTATAATAATTCACTATTCGGCTATAGCCCATAATCCTTGCAGAAATGATTAGATAATTGTGAAAATTCTGATTTAAAGAAATGTTAAACATTTTAAAGAAAAAACCAAATTTTGTATTTTAATCATTTATTGAATTCTTAATAAGTTTTGTCTGAAATTTTTTGGTGGGCTATGACTAGTTTTTTGGGAGGGGGGCTAAGTCCCCCTCCCTTTTTGCGCCTATGGTGAGCAATTAATAATTTGTTTATAAATATTAATTATGCATATTATAGTTTAATAAGGCAGAAGGACCTATAGGTACCTACTTCAAAATTATGGGTAAACTTTTTTTTTTGAAAATTAAAATGTTGTTTTATTTAGTGATTTGATTTTGTCTATTTAGAAATTTCCTGTATTTCCATATTATTATATCTCACACTGTAAATGACCATAGTAATCTTGGAACAAAAAAAAAATGTGGTTCATCAATATTAACTGTTACCGCCTGTTTTTCGACGAGGATTTGTAGGAATCGATAAACTAAGAAAGGCATGTTACAAGTATTGCTGCAGAGCGTTTGCGGAACCGTAAAATAGTACCTACACAATTTTATTATACTTCTGTCTACATAACTTTAGGTTGATAAATAACACCACGATCATTGGATTATCTTTATTATAATAATAACTTAAGTGTGAAAAAAATGAACTTATGAATTAATGTCATGAACATATAATAATACTTTACAAACTATGCACTATGAAAACGTTTAGAAAGATCTTAGTTGTACCGACGCGAAGTACCCAGGTTTGTATTAACTATGGGCTCTAAAGTTTTTTTGGACAATTTTATGATTTAGTTTTTTAAGCGTAAAATAAGGAGAAAAAAGAAAATAATTTATATCAGGTTTTGGAAACTCATTATCGTGTTACAAAATATAAGTACTTGTGAGTGATATATCAAAACGAAATCAAATATAAATTACAAAAAACCAAGTTTAGAACTACTACGTCAGTTAGGTGGGCTCATATATTATAATATTATACACAATCGATTATAATATTTTACGAGTTTGGTCTGGCGTAGCTGCCTGTCTTTCACCTCTGCGGATGGAGGTCATTGACATTTGCGCACACAATAGCCACGCGTATAACAAATAAAAATAATTGAAAACCGCATCACCGTATTTGGCCACTATCAAACTCCCCAAAATATAATATTGTCCGTAACTCGGTCGTCCGTGGGTGCGTAGCCCAGGGCAACCGGGCGAGGATCAATATAATATTAAAAATCGACATATACAGCCATATATACGAGACTGCGAGAGCATAGACTTGCGTTTCGTATTATTATCACCTATCATTCCAGAGGCAATTTATTTTTATACGATATTATTATTATCATCATTCTGTAAATAGAGTATTATTTATGACGTTCCACGATGATGTTTGATTTGATGAGGGATAAGCCTCGAAGGCAAAACGTTGTTCCCAAAATGATTAAGATAACAATATTATATAAACCTTTTCCTTATTATTGTTATTAGGTATTCAATATTCTTGATTCAAATTCAAATGAAGCTTTTTTTTGCAGATTGTTTTTACAATTACAGTGAAAAATGAATATTATTTATTTTAATTACATTTTGGTTTATTAAAAAAAAAAAAAATAAGAAGAGAATCAAACGTCAAAAACATTGTAAGGTAATATAACTGAGACCTAAGTGCTTAAATTAAAATAAGCAATAATTATCTGTTTAAACTATTGAAAGAATTATAGTGGTCAACAGTTAGAGAATTCAGTGAAAAGATTTGTATCGACATTTATTTGAAATTAAAGTGTACAATATTATTATACATCCCTTGAGTATGAATACCCTAGAGGGGGCATATTTAGAAATAACAGTAACACGTATATCAGGATTGATAAACCTGAATTTAATTTATGCGTTGGCATTAAAGAGGACAAATATAATTGTGCATCGATCTTTAATATATAGATATCTAGGTGGCCAGGTTAGGTATATTATTACTTCAGAATACGTATAGCGGCGGTATTTTAGTGAGTAGACGCTACATGGCAGACGTATATAATATATTTTTATGAATATAATATTATAACATTAAGTGGATGGCGCTATGATTTACGAGGCCCTGCGAAATTCCAATCAAGCCCACGGAAAACTAAAAACTATAGGTACCTACTGTCTCAACAGTAATCCTAAATTATTCTTTATTGTTTAAAAATATATGATATATCATGTTTTAAAACTGTTGAGTGTTTATTAATTAAATAATAATGAAAATAAAAAATTTGATAGTATT
This sequence comes from Macrosiphum euphorbiae, assembly GCA_949089665.1. Classification (NCBI taxonomy): domain Eukaryota; kingdom Metazoa; phylum Arthropoda; class Insecta; order Hemiptera; family Aphididae; genus Macrosiphum; species Macrosiphum euphorbiae. The sequence goes on along the minus strand of CARXXK010000001.1, from coordinate 12,803,490 downwards.
ATGGTATATTTTATTTAAATCAGACTGTTAAAAACTTAAATATTTGATGTAAGTACATATAATTTTAACTAGTACTTAGTTTGTCCACTGATTTACATGAATAAAAACAAGTATTTTATAGTAACAATCAAACATTGTTTTGCAGAACTGCTGAAGACATTTTATACATTTAGATTAGTAAAAAGTGGGTATGTCGTATGTGGATGTCGTCCTGCTGTACTAGTGTATAAGTGGGTCACTGTAATGAATGGTGTTAAATTTGAATTCAATGATATAATATCATTGTATAAGAAAAACGATTCTGAGCGAAAACGGTTAGTCAGCCTATGATATTACTATAAGTATATATTTGATGATGTTATTGTGAATGAAGTAATTTATATATTATAACATATTTATGTTGTTTTAAATTTTCAATCCTTAGATATAAAAATTGAAAATTTTATACATTTTTAACTACAAAATAATTATTAGATTTTAAATTTGATTCATTTTGTGAAAATTCAAACTTTAAATACTTATGAAAAAAATTGTGCTTATGTATTTTTGATATTTTTCAACGGCTATTTTAACAATATATCAGGAGCCTTGCATTAAATTTTCACGCATTTTTACCCAACAAATAACATTTTATTGACAATTATAGAAAAAAACTTCAAACTCTCATAAAAATGTGACAGATATAAAATAAAAAAATAAAATAAAAAACAAATTCGGCACTGACACCTCCGCGGCCCTCAACTAGCGCTCAGCTGCTAAAGGAAGGTCCGCTATTGTAGCCGAGAGGCCAAAAATCCAGGAACTCTCTGTGTAATTATATAAGGTCTCATAACAACCCACAATCAGCATACCTTAACCGAAGTACCTAGAGTATCGGCCACTCATTATTCTCATTATCTGTGCATACATATGCAGGTCACATGACCCCCTCTGTCACCTGTTCTTGCCATCTACGATATCCAGGTATCGGCCGACAGAAGGAAAAGACAGGCACTCCATTTTTTGTTCCCGTACCCTCAACATGGCCAATGAGTAGGCACCGTTTTGCTGGTGTGCCGAGGGGTGGCACATGAAATCATGCAGATGATAATGTTTAAGTATTTATATTTAATATTTTAGCGTGGTCAGTACTCCTCATACGTTCAATATTGATATTATTATTATTTTTCACAAAGGTCCGCTTGGTCCTAACCGTGCGATGGGTATCCTGATGGTAAATTTATTATTTATTGGTAAATTTTGTAAATTATTATTATTATTTTACTCGCAGGTCAATCGCTTAGTCGGAACCGTGCGATATTTACTAGTTTCCTGTATTTGGTGTGTTATTATTTATTATAAAACAGGTGTTAATTATTATTATTTTTACTCTGACCGAGTTTTATGCCATGTCGGCTTTCTCGGATCCAACATAAATTATCATTAAAATAAAATAAGCATATATATATTTTTTCCCCCAAATTGAGGTTTTTTATTTCATTATCATCTTATATTACTCATCCATATTACTGATCCAAATATATCCCGTATTCCCGTTCTTATTAAAATTATATTAAAAATCCACGGCACTCCGGCTCTCGGGTCCGTGGTTGACGACCGTGATACATGGCGTCCACACGACTCTCGATACATGAGTGTCGAGTGATATGTTTCGAGCAGTGAAAATAGGCACTTTTTTTTATAAACATTTAAGGTTCAAATGTTTCGGTAATTTATCAAATTCAAAATTTGCAAATTGTTTGGTAGTTAAAAATATATAAATTGTTCAAATTTTAAAGCTAAGGATAAAAAATTTAAAACAAGGTTCCACGTAAGTATAGTTAATTCTGTAACCAAAAATCTAAACATTTTACAAGCTCAGTTTTTTTTATAGTTATCTTAAGTTCAAATTTGGATAAAATTACATATTATTAAATAACCAAGAATAACGATTTTAGTTATTTTGTTGTCATTTAAAAATATTATTCGTGAGTAACTTCTCAAGTATATTATTATATAGAAATATTGAAATATGATAGGTATAATATGCAAATAATATTAATTCAACTTACCGGCTTATTAATAATAACAATATAAATATAATATTATATAAAATATCCTAGGCTCAGAATTTATCTCCACTCAGAATCATTTTTCGTATACATGGATGTTATATCATTGAGTTCAAACTTCAAATCTAACACCATCCATAACGATTACAGTGACCCACCTGTAGCCTACTATAGGTATTGCCTACTATTACCCGCTTTAATTCTTATTAACCTGTAAATGTTACAAAGTTCAAAATAAATAAAAGTGAATTTTAAGTTTAAACTTAACTTAAATTATTGTATATTAACTTAACTGAATGAGTTAGAATAAATAGTTAACCTGCCGGCCTTGATAATACCTAATAAAATGCACGAGGTCCTGTGTGGCCACTACTTGCATACCCCACTCGCCAGCCTAATTGGTATAATATCTATTGCGTGCGTTTTGGTCGAAAACTCGTTAACCTTTCAACAAGTCTTGATGTCCTGTATACGTTATATTAAAGGTATATTTTATATTATAGGTTTGTATCGTGTCATTAAAACCGTATGTGTAAATAATTTATGTACCTACATATAAAATTATATAGTACATAGATATATATTATTATTCTACACACGGCCACGCGGAAGACTTACCTAGTTGTATAAACAATCATTTAAAAGGTAATGAATCAATGGATCTGTAACATGGAACTGGTAAAATAACATATAAATGATACACAGCGTCCCAGTTACATCTTATCACTTTCAATCGCCAATTACCTACTTTTAGTTTTACAATTTATTATTTCATTATTAGTTTATAAAACGATGTTATTACATGTTTGAGAATTTGTTAAAATTTGTTAAAATATAAAAAGTATGAAAAAATTGCATACCTACCAAATGTAAAAAGTATCTATATTAAAGTGTTATAAATAATTGTACACACTGTCATTGTTTTATGGAACCATTTATAGGGGTGATGGAAAATAGTCATATTGTAGTTTTTATATTTAAAAAAGTAAGTTTAAAAACAAAATACAATTTTTAAAATCTTAAGATATCTTGGTTGTTTGCATGAATGCATGAAAATAATGGTTGTAGGTACCGAGAGGTGTTTTTGATATAAACCAACATTTGTTTTTCTTTAGGGGGGGGGTGATTCAATACACCCTAACCCTACCCCCTCCCTCTTTCTCCACACAAACATGAACAAATTACGCCACTGCAACCTATGTGTAGATGATTGGTAATATTTTATTAAATTTATTAAAATTGGCATTCATACTAAGCTAATGACTTCATGCACGAGGTAGACCTAACACATACCACATAGAAAATTTACCTGGTAGAATGTATAGATCACATATTTACACATTTCACTAATGAATACAATATACAAATTGTAATACCATCAAAATAACAAACAAAAATACTGAACATTTCGAAGTTAATTTGTTAAACAATACCTAATAATAGGTAGGTATGTATCGAAAGATCTATACTTCACGTACTTCACGTAGCTTAAAGGTGTAGGTATTTTTTTTTTTTTTTTTTTTTTTTTTTTTTTATTATTTCTAAATACTTTGTATAATTTGTGTTTTTCAAATAATAAAAAAAATCTTTCAATTCAAAAAAAAAAAAATTCAAAAAAAAAAATGTCTCAATATTGAAGATTTTTCATAATCGACATGTTATTAGTTATACCTGCGTAGTGCGTATACACTGAATAACTATTGTAGGCAGACCCACTCCCACATAACATTTTGTACCCCTGTACTAAATTTCTAGGTAATCATCATGAACACGATTTCTAGATAATCATTAAAATAACAAAATTACATAATATATTATAATATATAGAAATATACATCTATATCATAAAGACATAAAATATTATTTAATACCTAAAAAAATATAAGAAGGGATTCTTATCAAAATTTCAAAATTTCAAAATTACAAAAATAATTCATAATTTGAATTCTATAATCCATTTGAACACGCCACTAAAAATAGCCAGGCCCCTGTACTCTAGATTCAACCACCTTCTCTCCTTTGGGGGTCTATGATAGCAGTAAATACCCTAATTTTATTTCAAGACGAGAACTATTTTAGAAAAATAGTTAGAAAATATAAATTTGTGAATATAAACCACATTTTACATTAATTCAATTATATGTTTTTTTTAATAATATAAATTTAAATAAATAAAATTATAAAATTCATTTTTAAAATGAATATTAGTTTTATTTAAAATATTTATTAGAATAAAAATTATGCGAAATATATTTTCAAATAAAATATACCTATTCTTATCCTTTTTTTGATATAGTTATTATTAGCTGTGCTTTACTTGAAAAACATAAAAATATCTATACGGTGCCACAGGTTACTTTTGTCCAATTCTCTACAAATGTTTTTTTGTTTATACATGGTTATCATAAGAATTCAAACTAATTTAGTTTGTATGATATTGACAATTGTTCAAACTTCAAAGTTAAGTTTTAAGTACCCCTTAAAATATACAGTGTACATTTAGAGGCCCGTTAATTATATTTGTTGGTAATATTTAATTTTAGGTAGGTACTTATTTTTTAACCAATACGCCTTTACAGTACTATGCACATTACACGTCATAATAATATATTGTACACAAATAACAATATTTTCATTGGATATTCGCAGTAACTATCCATATCAAGTGATTTAGATATTAGAAAAATGAAAACTTGACTTAATTATGTGTGTATAGTGTGTGAATAGGGTATAGTGTATGACTTTAATATTTTATTAAGGTGCCTGATACAAATATGTAGATAATATTATATGTATTATATTTTTTTTAAGTATTCTTCTTACTATAGGTAAAAGTATTATATTAAGCTACAAAACGCTGCAGCGAAGACCGGACCACCGGGAACTATAATTTTTATCTTGATATAATGAATCTCCCCCTGCGTACTCCAACATGATCTAATAGTATAAAACGTAATATTTACAATGATGGTCATAGTGAAGAAATAAAAGAAAAGTTTCAAACGATATGGCGTATATAATATAAAGTTAATAACAACATATACATTTTTGGCAAATTCAACTCAATGACCAAAATATGAAATTGTATACGTGATAAAAATGAACAAGTAAATGGTAAAAATATCATACGTGACGACGGAGGGTATATAGCAAGGTCCTTGTCGTTTTGCGTTGATCAATCAACGTCCCCCTGGAGCATGTTTACTGGTCCATAAAATGACGATGACGGTGATGATAATAATAACGTAGCAATAATAATATACATTACTATTACTAGTCTCCCAGCCGCAGGCCGTCTCGTCAACCTCTCCACTATTCTCCCCACAACCAACCACCCACAGTACACCTATAGGTTAGTGGTCGGAGATTTTTGCGTCTATTCCCGGGCTGCTGACGTCTGTCGAGGTATATCAACATAACTGACGTATTATACGTCCTTGAACACGGCGAGGTTGCGGCGAGTATCCGAACAGAGGGTGGACCGCAGCTCGGACGGTGCCTGCATTTCGCTTTCGACTTTGGCCGGGTCGTGTATCCGCTTCCGACAACGAACGGTTTAGAATACACTCGATACCCTATAACATATTTCTGATCATATATTCTACGCGTAGCACTGTTGTAAAAATGTCGCTCATCGAAAGATTGTTTGGCGGTATCAGTATTCAGCTAATGTACATCAGATGCATGACCTTCATACACGTTGTAAGTATGGGGATTGCCCGTTGGCGTTTACTTAATAACAATATAATAAACGTACAATTGACTTCCCCTGTCTTCACGAAACAGTTACCGATATTAAACATTTTTCTGGGTGTGGTGGTAGAGGGTTGGAAAATAATATGTATTTCAAAAGTATTATTATTATAAAAACAAGACAATATTCAAATTAAAAAAAAATACATATATGGGTGTCGAGGTGGTTACCCCTGGATCCCCTACCACCCGTAAATCCACCAGGCCTCAAATATAAAGGTGGAAGCAATGGAGGAGGGGTTGATTTGAGATCCAAAATTTGGAGTAAAATAGTTGTATTAATTAATTAGATTTTTTTATACCATCAAAGGAGTCTTCTGTTGTGATACAAACTTGTATTTTTCAAATAATCACCAACTTCTTTTACTGTAAAAAGTTAAGCAAATCATTCTTTTGAAAATATCGATGTATCTTAATCAAAATTAAAAATAGTAGTTTCTGTCTTTGTTATCTACAACAATGCGGGTATGGGAAGAGGGGAACAAATAGACTATTGTAGGAGAGGGGTGAAGCATATGACGGGAGGTTACCTAATAATAGGTAATTGTTTTCGGGACATAAGAACTTATTAACAAAAAAACATGTACACTGATCTATAAACATAATTAATATCTTATCATCCTATTACCTATCAACACCCACTAATAGAATATTTTGCTAACATGTATCAATTATATTATATATATATATATATTTTAGTGCTATATGGGAACCATAGACGTAATCAACATCTTTGAGATAATAAACATGACGCGCTTTCTGGAATTGTCTCCCGAATTTAGTAAGTATTCTATTCTTATAAATAAACCTACAGTTAATGATCATAATAATAATATACTAACAGATATCTAGTCTTTAAGAGGAAGTGTCAAATAAAAAAATCACTCAAAAAATTCCTTTAAAAACATGTTTGTGCGTTCCAATAACATATGTTACTGAGTAGTTATTTCATAAAAAACATCTATGAAAAAAATTGTAGAGGATATTTTTATCTGGTTCTGTAAGAAGCCTGATTTTTGAAATTTCCATTTCTAAGTCCTAAAATTAACTTTTGAAAAATTAAAAAAAAAGTGTATTATTAATCATGATATATTTCATGATGTTTTAAAGATAACAAAAATCGGGCTTCTTACGGGACCAGATAAAATTCTTCTCTACAATTTTGTTCATAGGTATTTTTAAAATTAAACCACTCAGTAACCCATATTTTTTGGAATGCGCTAATTATGTTTTATAAGAAAACTGCAGAAAATTACGCTCGTCAAGTGCTGCACCCGTAAGCAGTGGCAGCGTTCGATACTTTAGGTTAGGTGTTCATACCACCACCCCGCACGAGATAACGGCAGTACCGCACCATTGTCAAAACAGGTTTTCTATCGCAGCCGAGCATCCGTACATAGTTTATAAATAACCAGATAAGAAAATGATTATTATATTAGTGACAAATATTATTTAATTTGGTTCGATTTTATATTTTATATGCGTATCCGAATTGTAGGTATGCAAATAAAAACTATACTTATATTCTTCAAGTAATACGGGTTATTATTGAAGTGGTTTACAATAAAAATACCTATCATAAAAATTGTAGAGGATAACTTTTTTAACAATCGTAGGGAATCCGATATTTCATATCGTATTCTAATTGTCCAATATCACATGGTAAATGAACACGGTTTTGAACTATTTATCGTTCCGGCAGCGTCATCGATGCCACAAAAAAAAAACTAAATTTTAGAATATAAATGTATAATAAAAATTGATTATTAACCTTAAACTTACAGAAGGTTGAATTAACTTAACTAAAGTTACCTAACTCAAGTTATTTTTTCATTAACTTGTCAACATTTGCATACTTATAGGTTTCAATTTCCACCGCCTCAAGATCAAGGCTCACATCATGTTACGTCCAGATGGTTCAATTATTGACTGTAAATGGTGTCATTCATTAATTCCTGATTTGTTTCTAATTGTCAACTTTTATCTGCTAAAAGCAACATTTAAGGTTGGTACATTTATACACATGTGTCATGAACAAATGTATAATCTAAGTGCCAAAAACAATTTTAATTATTATAATATATTATAGTATAATAGACAATAGGTATAAGATATTTATTCTGTAAACGTCATAATAAATAATAATATTCATATAAACGTATTGTAGTATAGATACATTACTTAGTATAGCTGTATATCGTTATAATTATGTTGCGACATTGTAGTTGCAGGTTTTCATTAAGAAAACTCTTATAGGATTAATTATGTCCCTATAATTATATAATTACAATTCCAATTAACAAATTTTATTTCACCGTTAAAAATTTATGGGTATATTTTTTTTCTCATTATTTTTGTTTGACTCTTGTTTTGACTTTTGTTGATCTAGTCGTACAAAACTTATAAAATTCAAAAAGTATAAACTTTTTTTAAATACTTTAAGAGCATTTTGTACTTGTTGAAAACTAAATATTTTTTTAATAAGTTAATACTTTTCAAAACAATGAGTCTTATTTCAAATAATTACTTAGGACATTTTAAAAAATCATAAAAATAAACTAGGAACAAGATTTTAATAAATATTTTTACAAACAAAATTCTTCTAAAAACCAGATTTACACATTGGATACTTTTAATTAAACAAAAAAAAATACAAATATATTTTTTTATATAATACGTGTAGCACAGGAGTTAATAAATTATTTACTTAAATAAAAAATATATTGATTAGAACCAGAGTTATTCCATTTGGCATGTCTTCCGGTTGCCGGTTACACCCTGTGCCAGAGTGGCCTATATACATATTATAGTATACTGTATACCTATATGGCTATACATAAACTTATGTTTTATCAGTAGTGAAAAAAACAAATTTTATTAATTTTATTGTTTTTCAGAAAAACGTTCTGAGTATCGACATGTGGTTGGTCCTTCATGCATTCCATTTGCTGTATATGTTGAGTGTTGATGTATTTACTAATTATTATGCTTATACATTGATGTATACTTGTAAGTATAGAATAATAATTAAAATATTGTTAAGAAGATCGTTGAATAATATATTATTTCCAATCGGTTTCAGGTATTTATTGTATTTACCTATTATTGGTGATATCGTTTCGGATGGAACAACGTAACAACAGTATTTTTCATAAAATAATAAATTACTTATACCAAAAAATCGAATACCTCAGAATGAAATAAATATAGTATGTAATAGACATAAGAATATAATTATTAGAATGATCCTTAGATACCTTTTATTGTAGCCTATAGGTATTAATGTATTATTTATATTTAACAAATTAATTTCATAATGTTCAATATTTTCGTGTATTGTAAATAACATTATTACAATTTGTATGTGCATTCGTGCAATATGCCAATGTGTGATCTAGATAGGTATCTAAGTGTCGTAGTAATCTACGTCCTACGAAAATCTGATAAATCACTTTGTTGGTTAGCTTAAAAAATATATATAATCTATGTGACCTTGTTTTTGACTTTTATTCCTTTAAAATCAAATAGCATATTCATGTTGAAGTTGGACTTCAAAATACCTATTTGAGTACTTCGGGAAAGTTTCCCTCAACAGTTACCACTATAACACAAATACAAACACCACAGTCCACAGTACCTATAATACCTGTATGCATGTTGTAGATATATTATGTCTTGGTGATTAAAATATTTTTCATATGACATAAGTCACCTAAAATATTAAAGTTTAAATTGTTAGCATGGAAATCGTACCGATAAAACTAGCAAGGTGGGTAGTTGAAAGATCACAAATTGCACAATTTACAAATGCATTGTTACTAAACCAAAAAGTAATAGGTGGATGACAAATAGAAAAAAAAACAAGCACATCATTGTAAAATCAATACATTATCATAGCTCTAAATCGAATTTGGTTAAAAAACCAACGAATTATTAAAGTAAAAAATTACTTAAAATATATATTTTTTATACATATCTTACATTTTCATCATTTTAATGTCCGGTGAAACATTAACATATTGTATTAACGAAGCAAGCATACACGATACACCTCATTGGTTGTGCAAACGTATTTATTTTTAAATCTCTCTCCAAGGGTTTTCCAATAAGATTTAATGCTGTGGCTTGAGTCTCAAAATCTTATATTTTTTTTCCAACGCTGATTATTTAAAAAATCATTTAGGCCAATAATATCCTTCCCGTTAACCTGACTTTGCAAGATATAGTTAGAGGTTTCACGTTCCTTAATATTATTGAAGATTGATAGTGAACTTTAATTACACTGCCATCTAATTCAATATCTATTTGAAGTTCTCAATTTTTTGTTATTGCCCTGATCTGACTCATGATTATTCATTTTGATTTTACTAAACATTAAAAATATAATAATAAATTAGCCAATAAAAATACAAATGTATAAAACAAATAAGTAGGTATTATGTTACTTGATAATTAATAATACAAAGATAATGTTAACGAGGATATGTATCTATTTTGTATTTTTGTGATAAAATGTAACCAAGCCCGTAGACCAGTAAACAGTACCTATGTGGCTATGTTATACAATTTAAGTACAAATATTTAAACATTTTTAAAAGCCCAAAAAAAAGTAATTTAAACATTCGAAATAATTTACGAAAAATAAAACAAATATAATATTTATTTATTGTATGATATAATATAACAATGACATTTTAGAGAAAATAATATGTGTTAGGTAAATTCCTAATAATTTAAATAACATATAGGTAGGTAGGTATATAATATAATATGTACTATGTCACCAACCTCCTCCGAAACGGCTTGTCCGATTTTCATGAAATTGTGTGTGTGTATATTCAGTAGGTCTGAGGGAGTGAATTAAACTATTTCTCATACCCATAGGTCTAACCCAGGTGCTCAATCGGGGATTTTGAGATTTACGATGGACATTTTTGTTTATAAATGGTATTGCTATAGCTTTTATAGCTATAATAATAATAATTATTGGTTGCCATTGGTTAATCGTTAGTTAAATTGTTTTATTAATGACGTATTAGTATTAATATTTTATTTGTATATTGGTTAATCAAGAATGCATAAAATCGGATGGTCGCATATTGCCTACCACTTATAGCCGCTCATGGTGGTGTCCGCAATCCACCGCAGATGGACTTTATACTTGATGTACCATTGCGAACTGTACCAGGGTGGCTGAATTGCACTTTATGTTGCGAGTTACATCCAAAAGGATTTGAACGATCACAAGTTTTTTTAAAGTTGTTATTTTTTAAGGACAACGAAGTGCACGGGATCAGCTAGTGTATATCTATTAATTATAATATTATATATTTTTAAACTAATATTATAAATATAATATAGTTATACTCTTAGTGTAACTATATTGAACTGCATTAAACATTTACTGACTAACTCATATTAATTTATATATATGCATATTATAATATGCTTACCTAATTCATATATTTAGTATTACTATTCTATATGCATAAGTCATAACACAGTACCTAGCACACCATTTACATAAAAGTAATAATTTTAATAAATACCCATAATAACCAACACAATAGCATTAAACGCTAAACGCTAATGGCTTTATTGTTATGTTGTATTGTCGTTAAATAATAATTTTAAAAAAATTAAAAAAATCCATGTAGGTAGAATAGATCCAATTAATGAAATATGGTAGAAGAATTAAAAAAAAAAATTAACAATATGTACATACACAAAGTAAATGTATAAGTTGAATATAATAATAATAATAAGATCGGAAATTTGTAAAATTACGTGAAAAAAAAATGCAAAACACGTCGTCGGGTTTCGGGCGGCCGTATAAACTATACGGCACAGACTGTATCGCCGCCCAGAGAGCGTACGCCGGATTCGAACCCGGGACCTACCTACAACCTGCCTACCGCCCTACCTACTTAGCCACCAGTCTATGTTATGGAATAAGCCATACGGTCAAAACATCAACACTTAAGCTGTGAGTCTACGGAACGACATAAACCGATATATTTGATGATCATCGATGTATCGCATATACTTCGTTTGTAATACGCGCATCTCTAGAAATAAAGACCTGGAAAAAAGTTGTCAAGATTTAGCATTACAGTTTTTTACAAAAGTATTGTAATATGAACCAAGGAACATTTGGGCAGCTAATGGAATTGGTTAGGGATTATAAGTATAACTAGGTTAGTAACTAGGATTTTATTGAGTTTTATTTAGGCTATGGTGCAATGAGACATAGAAATATTATTTAACTTCACTTTATTTTTGAAATAGTTAACATTTTATGTCATTGTATTATAATAATAGAAATTAGTGAAATTATTATTCAACAATCATTTGGCTAGGGACTACATTTACTAATACAAATTTGTAATAAAAAATCTGACAGGTTGTGTTCTGGCACATAAGAATTGTATAAATGAGGCAAGAGATATATTTTCTCAAGTAAGAGAAGCTAGGTACTGCTGATTTTTGTGACGTCTGGTTGAATATTGCACATATGTACGTAGAACAAAATCAGTATATTAATGCTATTCAAATAGTATGTTGGAATTATCCAGATTAAAAATTAAATATTAAATGTAACAACACATTTATGTAATATGTAAATATGTTATAGTAGGTATGAAAATTGTATAAAGAAGTTTTTTAAACATGATATGTTGAAGTACTACAATATCTTGCACGTGCATTCTTTAGAGCAGGAAAGTTAAAAGAAGCAAAAACAGTGTTTTTGAAAGTGGGTAAAAATAACAATTTGTTATAATATAAGATAATTCAGTCACATACAGTTTTTATTTGATGTTAGGCTCGAAATGTTGCTCCTCAGGATACAGTTATAATTAACAATATTGCTTTTGTCCTACAAAAACTAGCAACCTAAATACTGAAAGATGAAAAATCAAACTTAAAAGATGTACTGAAAGCTACAAATGAACTTGAATTATCACATAAGTATTATACTATTGGTTTATAAAATATATTATATCAATACGTTTTATAACATGTATTGTTTTTCAGATATTTCCAATATTTGTCTGTTCATGGTGATCGTATGAAGTATAATCTTGTTCTGGCTGGTATTGAAGCTAAAAAGTGTAAAGATTTACTGTCGCAAGTCCAGCACCATGTGGCACGAGCACGTAAGATGGATAACGATGAGCGTAATGCCGTAATATACGTCGTAAGCATGAAGAGGTACCATAGGAGGTAGGCATAGGTTTTCCACTTCTGTCATAGATCCAATCTTACCTGGTGGGGAGATGGCAATATGTTAAGTTGTTTAATATTTCATCAAATAAGTTCAAGGTTACTTCTGGGTTCCGCAAGGTGGACATTTATCTCCTTTTCTATTTAACCTCTTTGTTAACTCTATCTTTCATAATGTCCCTTCCGTCCGTTAACTTCTTTTTGCTGATGATGCTTAACTGTTTTCCCATAAATCATCCAATACTGATTCTGATGTTCTTCAATCATCGTTCAATAGTTTTTTTTAAATGTTGCAACACTCTTAACTATGATAAGTGTAAAGTTATATCATATTTCAGACCTCGGATTATTGTTAACTACACCTATACTTACAATGGCTCACACCTAAATTGTGTCTCTGAGGTAAAAAAAATTAGGTATAATATATACTTCATAACTTTCTTTCAGACCCCATATTTACTACATTACGTGTAAAGCCCTAAAGCTTCTTGGATTCTTACGCAGACACACTAAACATTTTAATTCAGCACCTAGCTTAATAACTCTTTATTCGTCTCTTATTCGTCCAATTCTTGACTATGGCTCGATCATTTGGAACCCCTATCTTCGTTCTGAAATTAAATTAATTGATCAAGTTTAAAACCGCTTCCTTAACTGCAATGGATTCCTACTTAAAATTTATCACCCTCAACATTCTTATCAACCAGTCATGGATACGTTAAATCTCTGCTCTGTGGAGGACAGACGGCTAAGTTCTGATAATAATTTCCTTATAAAATTAATTCATGGTAAAATTGAAGCACCACATCTCCTTGAGCGTGTAACCTGAGAGTTCCAACCAACCATACTAGATCCACTGAGACCTTTCACCTTCCTACTTTCCGTTCTAACTATTTATTGAGTTATCCTTTAATTAGAACAATGCGCAGTTTAAATGAGAATAATGTTAATATTTGGCCATAATTTGTTATTGTATTATGTTTTGTTTGTAATATATTAGTATTTTGTTAACTACAACTTTTGTATTAATAACCTATTTATATGTTAAATTTACTATTTTATATGAAAAAAGCCAATTGGCTTTAATATCATTAAATAAAAAAATAAATAAATAGATTTCCGAAAAAAAATTCCCAAAAATCGAGCTAAACTGCATTATTTTAATACATTTGTGCAATATTGCAATAATGATTAGTGTTTATTACCAAGTTGTATTAATATCTTGGTTATCATAGGTGATTTGGATTTTATTTGTTGTTTCTATAAAATATGTACTATATCAGTAGGTACAATTGTAGCTATAAAAATTAATATTTATATAATTAAATAAGTAGGTACAAAAATAGGTATGGTTCGCCAGTTTAAAAAATATTGTAATGGGGAGATACGACACTCAAATCAACCCCCTGTAATTACTCCACTGATAATACCTATACCTTGTGTTTGTTTATCAGCGGAAAACGCCGTCGTAAACTTGATTTCGACACAATGGACACCTCACCCGTATTAGTTTATGATAAGTACGGCATAATAATAATAATATTACGAAATATTAAAATACTTCAAATTTGAACATATTATTTTCTATCAGTGGCGTAGGAAGGGGGGGTTTTGGTCGTTTTGGATGTTTAAACACCCCCCATTGACATTTCCTCCTAATAAATCTCGTATTGTTTATAGGGTTCGGGGCTCCTTGCATGTTTTATTGTAGTGATAGTAGGTTATTTTAGATAATTTATAAATTTGTCTTATCAAACGATGTTTGAATTTGCATATTTTTGCATATTGTAGGGAAAGTGTTAATTTGAGCGATTTTTCGTATATTTGTGCATAATATATTGAATTTTTTTAACTTACATGTAGGTACTTACATACAATTGTCTAGAAAAATCATATTTGGATAACATTGAAAAATGTTGACCACCTCCCAAGATTGTGAAATCCATACAGAAAATTCCATTATATTTCCGACCAGTAGATCTAATAGAGGTATCTATACTGATTTAATTCCAGAAAGCAAAAAACAGGAATCAGTATTATCAGAGAGTCTAAAAAATATAATTCCCCAGAACCTAAAAGACATAAGTATCGTACACGATTTTAATTCTTTATCCAAAAGGTTAATAGAAATAAGTAAGTTACCAAAGGTAACAACAGAGTCTCTAATAATATTTCAAATGGAATTTCATATGGTACTTGTGTATATCTTAATGTTAACTATAATATCCGTAGTTAGTGGATTAGCTATTAAGTTTAGAAACAGCATAATTAGAATGTACTATCCGGATTTACCGGATATTTTATCACTGAGTAATAAGTAAACATTATAATCATACATTTAGTTATGAAAACATATTGTACGGAACATTAGGGAACCATTAGGTCCCTAAGTTCCATTTAAGTTGGGGGTGTTAAGAACCCCTGGCTATATTAGTTAGTATATATATATACATATAATAGTGTATAATATAATATTGTACGACGGCAACTGTCTGGAATTGCTGCGACAGCAATTCCAGGCAAGCGCTGGCTACAGGCACGGCTCGTATAGCAAGCCGTGCCAGTGGCATTTCAGAGCAGTAGACGGAACATTGTGATTCGCGCCAGAACATTATTATTGTCAGACCATTTTTTATAAAACATTAAATAATTCATTAAGTGTATTGTAAGTTTTTCTTTTCAAGTTAAATATAGAAAGTAACATATAGTTCTAAAGTGTTCGTTGTTTTTATTTGTGCACGGACCTCCAAGGAGATACGTAACAGCCTTTAGGTTCTCAGAGAGTAGTGAAATTTTAGCTTTTTTTAAAACAGGATTTTAAAAAAAGTACTGTTTTTATATATAATATAGGTAAATAATTAAATTTAAATAAAGCTCTGTCAATTCTTAATGAATCAAGATATTTTAATGAAACAAAAATCAAATTTAAGCTTATTTTTATCTTTGTTATTCACTTGCCCCATATATAATTTTATGTAATACTAATAGCAAAAACAATCCGATTTCGCACTTGCCCCATGAAAAGGGGCAAGTGTGACATTTTAAAATTAAAAAAAAAAAATTATTCTGAGGTGAGTGATAATATAACTTTGTTGACTATAAATTCCAATTATGTATATCTAGAGGTGTTACATTATGGAACAATAACAACTTTAAGTTAAAAACAAAAAAAGTATTGTCAAATTCAAAATTAACTTTTCATTTTTGCGTCACACTTACCCCACTTTACCTTACCTACTTGTGTAAACGGAGACAACGCATTCGAGTGCGATTCCTCCTGATGAAACCTCGCTCAGCACAGAATTAGTGGCGTAGCGTGAGTTTCAGTTAAGCCTTTGAGTGGAAAATCGTAGGCTAATAAATTCATAAGGGCTGGTTATTTTATTAATTTACGTTTATTTTAACAACTACATAAAATCATCAATTAAAAATAAATTAATTCATCAAAATGTTTGAATAAAATAATAAATTGTTTAATATCTAAGTACGCGACCGCTGCAGGCAGAATAATGCAATATACGACGGTAGACCACGGTATTCGTATTAAGATGATAATTAAAAATCACGGGGCCCTTTAACAAGCGCGGGGCCCTGGACAAATGTCCCATTTGTCCTCCCCTAGCGCCGGCACTGTTATTATATCGTTTCGGCTGATCGGTGAATACAGATAGTGAATGATAATTTGTTAGATTGTACTAAGACGGAGACAAAACATTTTACTCAATATTATATTAGGTACATAATAATACTAAAGAAAAACAAGACTATACAATTTTTCTGATTGTTTAGAATTGAAGTACCTACATAATGTTATTATGAATAAACCACAGTAAAACATTTTTTTAGAAAATAAAAAAAACCACATACATTTTACATGTTGATTCTGTTAATTTACCTATCAGGTATATTAAGTGGAAGTAAATTATAAGATTTTATTTAAGTCTAAAAACGCATTATTAAATATTATTGAATAGGTAATAACCTTTCTTATTAAATACAAAAATCGTAACATTATAATTTAAATTATTCACTTTTACTGTGTTATATATATTATATAAGTACTTGGAGTTTGGACTATTATAAATGTGTAAACATAAACTGTTCAAAAATAAAAATAAATTTGATATCGATGTATATACACTACGAATAAAGTTTTATAAATTTCATATCTTGCCAAACGTGTAGTTATGTTAAAATAGTAATACATAATAATATTATGTTGGCTAAAATTAAATATTTGGTAAATTGGTAAGCCGGTATACTTTATATTTTCCCGGGCCGGAATCTCTCCCCAATCCGCCCCTGAGCATGTATGTTGAATAATATTAAAACATATTTAATTACTAATTTTGTTGCAATATTTTTTTATTTTCAGAAGCGGGTCAGGTTCAAAATCCGGTTCAGATTCACCAGATTTATAATCATCAAACAGTACAATTGAAAATTATTTAATAATATAAATGATTTTTCAAACTTAATAGTTGTGAATATTATTTTCAGTTTTTTTTATATATGTAATTTTTTTCGTAACAAACGACAATTATAATTTGATCACAAAATTGTTCATATTTTTAAAATTATTTTATAGCCAAGATTACACTTTGTTGTAGGTACTCAGCAGTTAGCAAAGATATTTTCTATTGTATAGACGTACCTATTAATGTAAAACACAATTAATAACAGTGTAAGGATTAAATTTATAATCGGGGTTATGTAATTTTAAAATAACATTTTAAAGCAATTTTTAAAATTTTATTTATTCATAGTTAATAAAAAAAAAATTAATGTTATATGTTATTGAAGGCGTCAGAGACGGTGCATTTTTCGTCAAAACATGTCTTACAGGAAAAACTCACGCTCTGTAATTTCGTTAACTTTTTTTTTGATTTAATAGAAGACAACATATTGCCCAATTTTTAAAATTATAACTAGTGAAGCTAAAATATGCAGTTGAATAATGCAAAACATGATAATTCAGGCATTGAT
This sequence comes from Macrosiphum euphorbiae, assembly GCA_949089665.1. Classification (NCBI taxonomy): domain Eukaryota; kingdom Metazoa; phylum Arthropoda; class Insecta; order Hemiptera; family Aphididae; genus Macrosiphum; species Macrosiphum euphorbiae. The sequence goes on along the minus strand of CARXXK010000001.1, from coordinate 12,785,476 downwards.
CAGACTTGAAAAAAGTTCTCATCTTTCAGATAAAAAAACATTATCTGCAAGACTTAAGCATTTTTCCTGTGAAGTAATTTTTGCTAATACACCAGTATCAACCCCGGTATCAGTAATTATACTGGTGGAAAAATGAAGGCGAAAACTAAAGTATAAAATATAATTTTTACTTTTTATAGAATTGAGTAAAATTTAAAAAAACGGCACCGACACCCTTAACAAGTTATGGCTTCCCTCTTTTTTCGGGCTAAATTAGTTTTCCTTTTTTCTTGTGATTTAATTACTCTAATTTTCTAATTTTCTATGTATAAGTAATGATCAATTAGGTTTATATTTACTATTCTTTTTGTCTACAATAAAAATTGTCCGTTACGTTTAATATATAGTATTCAATTATTGTGGATTGCCCATTTTACTACGATTAAGTGGATAATTACAGACTGAATAGGAACATAATATTAATGTAATAATGTAATAAATAATAATACTTTATTTGTATTATTGATTTATTGAATGTTTTATTTTGGTAATAATTCGTAATATTTTCAATGTTGTGTGGCTCAGCTTTATTGGACACTAGCTGATTCCGCGACTTTGTTTACGCGTAAAAAATGACAAATATTAAAAAATTGTGATTGTTCAACTCTTTTTGGGTGTAACTCGTTGCAGTAAGTGCAACTTAGACACCCTGGTAGGCAATCCGACTGTGTCGGATCACGGACAATGTGCGGCACCATATCAAGTTGCCAAATGTCTACTATTTATGTCTCCTATGACCAATAGCAACCATTTATAAGCAAAAATTTCCAACTTTAATCTGAAAATTCCTGGTTGGACACCTCCTAGGGTTGGACCTACCGGGTCAAATTGTGAATCTAAATCATCCAGGGAACTACTCAAACACTCACAAAAAATGTCATCAACATCGGCCCAGCTGTTCACAATTGATTAGTTACTATACATATTTCTCACCATTTTTATTTATATAGATAGATTATATAAAAAATGATATATTATAATACAATACAAATTTAAAAGCTACTTAATAAATTGCATTATTTCCACTTACCTTACCGTGGACATTTAACCAAATTAATTACTTAAAATATCTACCTTCAATATATTGTGCCTAATACCTATACGTTAAGTGGTAATCAAAATACGAAATTATTTTTATTTACTTTTGACTTAACGCTAAACAGTTAACAGCATGTCCAAAAAAAAAGTATTCGTCGGGGAATTTTAAAACGCCCGGCGGGACTGCCAGATCCCGACCAGTCATGAAGTAACCGATGAAAAAATCTCGAAGTTAGTAACGGAATGGATACCAAAAATTACAAAAACTGACCTTGTGAATAGAAAATACACCGGAAAAACACATTGAAAGCAACTTTCCGGTAAAAGGACCACTGTTCGTAAGAATGGACCGGTTTGATGAAAGGTCTGACCACCTACTTTTACCTAGAGTCTAAACAACAAGTCAGGAAAATCAATTAGGATTTAAAATTGAGGCCTTTGTGCCATCGCAACCTATCCCGTTAAAAATCACATCGTAAAAAGTGTAAAGTCAAAAACCGTGTTTGGATTTCTAACAACGGACAATTATTATATTTCTTTGAGGCATTTTACATTTTACAAATTAAATACAAAATTCAAACTACAATAGCTTTTTTAATTATAGACACATCATTATAAATCATCCGTCAACATTCATTGAAAAATAAAAGCTATATGAATAATATTTCAAAAATATAGGTTTCCATTTGAATTTTAGAAGTTATCCCTAAAATCTCCCATTTTTAATAAATAATTCAATTTTCAAATCAATCAATTTTTCCTAATTTATATATTATGCCTAATATATATATATCTGCTGTCACACACAATTTGGAACACTGTATAATAATATGCTATTTTTGACGGAGGCTTTTTACCTCGTCTGTCCGGGAAACACAAACAGAGTAAAAGTATCGTGGAGGGGAGGTTACCATAGCAACATCCTAGGTATTGATTTTGAAAACGTCAAGTACCGAGTTTGAGACTTACGCCCTTATTGTTAACTGTTTTGGTGTAGTGAGATGATTGTGTTCAAGCAGATCGTATATTTTTGAGAATATAATATATTCTATAGTAATTTCATAGTAATATATGGTCTTTAATCTTAATTAATAACTAATATTTCTACACAAAGACTGCTGTTGCAAAATATCTACAATAAAGAAATAGCAAGGCTTCAAATTGAAAAGAAGCAATGCTTGTTAAATAATTGATACTAAGAATTCTTCTTTCCAAATTGAAGGTTATGCTGTTTTCATCTAAGTTATTTCAAGAAACCTGTTATATTAAACAAGTGCTAAATGATTACGCCTAGCGAATTTACAAGTTTATACAATAAGTACCTAATAACTTTTGAAACTATTTCGATTGCGATTTAAACATTTTAATAATTTTGCACATCACTATAATGTAAATTGTATAATTATTTACTATAATACTATGCATAATGTATAAGTTTTTCAATTAAATAGTTTCTTGTTTAAATATTGTTATTTGTTAGGTATATTAATATTTGTAATTTATTGTATGTGAAAATGTCAATAAAATAATATTTATATAGATATTAATAAACAAAAATTAAAAAAATATTGACAATATTACAGAACCCTGTACTCGTGACTTTATAGTCTATATAGAGATGTTGTGATGCCAGGACATGAATACATTAAAGGGCCTCGCTACTGCCTTCAATTTTATCTAAGAAGACCTTAAGTATTGACAAAATTAAAGTTAGTTAACATTGTCTGATTTTGATTATGAAAAAAAATTTGAACTCAAGAGAAAATTTTCTATAGATCCTACCAAGCACTTTGTAAAAACTAAATTTTATATTATTGTGAACTGCAATTGAAAACTTGAAAATATCAACTTTTTTGAATCATAATTAAAATTAAAATTATTAATATTAAAAACGAAAAATGTTTCGTACGATCTACAGACATTTTTCTGCTGAATTCTAATATTTTTTTAGAATCAAAATCAGGCTTAAAGTTAACTAACTTTAGTTTTGTCAAAACAAATATATGTTTTTGTACAATTCGTGCAGTAAAATTTATATGGTTATCGAATTATTGACATGTGCATGCGCGTACGAGAGAGGATACCCGCTTATATTATATAATATAATATACTTTATATTCCACTCACACTAATAATCATTTACAACGAACTCATAGGTCCCGGGCGGCGTATTAGGAAACCCAGGACGCCACAGAGCGTCTTATGTATACCACGTTCTCATTGGCCCATTTCAATTTTTTTTTTTATCATTTATCAAATAATTTAATTTAATTTAATAATATAATATTAATTTAAATATTATATTATATTATTTAATTTAAACAAATTAAAATAACTATTTAGTAGAAAAAGGTACCTAACTAATATTAAACAATATTATTATGTTATTATAATTCAATAAATTAATGTAGAATGTGATCTCAACACAGTTATTTTTATTTTTTACTTTAGTAGGTACCTATATCTACCTCAGAGTGAACATTTCTTACTGGACTAAGTGTATTGTACTTGTACGCAGCTTTTGTGTTAGCTAAAAAGATTGTCTAGGTTCTTCCTAACATAGAAACAAAATACCAATCTTACTTAAATGTTTTATTTTTACTAAAACATAAGATTCTTAATTAAAATAGGTATAGGTACCTTACTAAAATTTCATGCTCTAACATTAATATATGTATTGTATTTTTAATAAAGACATAACTATTTTTAGAGGAACGAATTGAACTAGTGTTCAATGATTATTTTAATAATATATGGAATATATGCTACTATGAAGCTAACCAAATTAGTATCCAATTAAAGAAATAGTTGTAACTTCATATGAATGGTGCAAAAACAATTTTGGACGTCTAGTTTGGTAGTCTAGTTCATCGATGATTGAAAAACCCTGTTCTTATTTTCAATTTTATATTTGTAGGTACACTACATTACTACCTACATCAGCAGTGGTTTATAAATAATATTTTTTTACACATTTATAATTAAACTAATTCATCCTTTTTAAAATGTTATGCAAGTATTAAGTAAACAAATATTAAGGTAGGTAAAAAATAATACATACATGTCTACCTACATAGTCAGAGGTAGGTAGGGGTTACACGATCATTGAAAAAATATAAGTATTAGACAAAAAAAAAAATTGTACAAACATTTAAAACTGTGAACAAATTTTAAAGTATTTTTTTTACTATGATGACCACCTCGCATGTTAAAATTCTGTCAGTTGGGCTCTGAGTGTGATTTAATTGTCCTGAATGTACAACATGACTCCCTAAATAACAAAATCTACATGGTTGCACGTTTATTTCAGTGTGTATTCGGTTATTTCCATATCACGATGCAGAACAAATAACATTATCCGCAGGCATATAACACCGAGCTGTTTGCGAATAGGTAAATACTATAATATAATTCGTAACTAGTCGAAACGGAGAGGCGTGGACTTATAATACATCGCTCATATAATATTATGCTCACCCGTACATGGCTCGATTTTGGGGTGGTTAAATGGAAGGTGAAGTAAATCATTTGTACTCTAGTATAGATAATTTTTAATTTTTTTACTATCCTGAAAATCGATGACATCCATGAGTCATGACAATACAATATCCACCTGCGTGACCATATAGGATTATTACATATATTTATGCAAAGCGAATGAGGTAGATATAATAGATAGGTATTAATACACAGTACACAGTACATACTTTATAATAATACGTTTAATATGAGTAACATAATAATATTAATAATATTAATTTAATTAATACAGAACAAAACAGGTGGCGAAGAGCCGACGATGGTACAGACATGAAAATTTGAAATACGTGAGGCAAACCTACACTAACTTGGTACAAATGACAATGGAGGACATGATAAACGGTTTCAGAATAGTACCAGCGAACACAAAAGTGAGATAACGGTAGGAGAGGAGGGGATGTTTAAAAACTTTTAAACTCTATAATATACATATTACTGGTCTATCTTGTCAACAGAACCACAACAACAAAGGAACCGCCTGACAAATTTCTTTGTCTGGCGCCAAAATGAATGACGAGGACGTGTGTGTCTCAGACTTTCCGGTTTCCGTACATCGCTGGTGACCTGCTGAAACTTTAGATTTGGCGTTGATGGCCACCCAATATCTGCAGCTGTCTCGCCAGCTAATTTTCGATGTATGGGAATGTTTGGCTCAGATACAGAGAGCCTGCCGTCCAGAAAACCTTTGGAATCAACATTTTTCGACGATTCTGGTTTCCGTACATCGCTGGTGACCTGCTGAAACTTTAGATTTGGCGTTGATCGCCACCCAATATTTGCAGCTGTCTCGCCAGCTAATTTTGGATGTATGCGGATGTTTGGCTCCGATACACAGAGCCTGCCGTCCAGAAAACTTTTGGAATCAAACATTTTCAACGATTCCGGTCTTCGTATATCATTGGTACGGTTAAACTTGAGAATTGGAGTTGATCGCCATTCAATATCTGTCGATTTGGCTGAGGAATTTTCACACATCGCAGCCATGTTAGGCATAGATACACATCTATATGACATATTTATTTGAAAATATTATATAGGCACAATTAACGGAGAAGATTATACAGAAATACGTATAGGAATGAAATTTATCCGTAATGAACACAAGAAATGAATATTGACAAGTGGTAACTATGTGACACAGATATGAATTGTAGATTTTTGAAACATTCATGTACATGGCAACGATATTTTAGTTGTTTGTGTTGTTTTCTTAGAGCCAATATTAATAATGTTAATGAAGTTGAGAATTTCATAATACTTAACTAAGAATTTTTAACACCTATAAAGTATTATCGGATAGGTCAAATTTTTGAATTTTGTTGGTAAATTTTTGTTATTTAGGGAGTCATGTTGTACATTCAGGACAATTAAATCACACTCAGAGCCCAACTGACAGAATTTTAACATGCGAGGTGGTCATCATAGTAAAAAAAAATACTTTAAAATTTGTTCACAGATTTAAATGTTTGTACAATTTTTTTTTTTTGTCTAATATTTATATACTTTCAATGATCGTGTAACCCCTACCTACCTCTGACTATGTAGGTAGACATGTATGTATTATTTTTTACCTACCTTAATATATTTTGTTTACTTAATACTTGAATAACATTTTAAAAAGGTTGAATTAGTTAAATTATAAATGTGTAAAAAAATATTATTTATAAACCACTACTGATGTAGGTAGTAATGAAGTGTACCTACAAATATAAAATTGAAAATAATAACCGGGCTTTTCAGTCATCGATGAACTAGACAACCAAACTAGACGTCACAAATCGTTTTTGCACCATTCATGTGAAGTTACAACAATTTCTTTAATTGGATTTTTAAACCGTTAGCTTCATAGTAGCTACCATTCCATATATTATTAAAATAATCATTGAACACTAGATCAATTCGTTCCTCTAAAAATAGTTATGTCTTTATTAAAAATACAATACATATATTAATGTTAGAGCATGAAATTTTAGTAAGGTACCTATACCTATTTTAATTAAGAATCTTATGTTTTAGTAAAAATAAAACATTTAAGTAAGATTGGTATTTTGTTTCTATGTTAGGAAGAACCTAGACAATCTTTTTAGCTAACACAAAAGCTGCGTACAAGTACAATACACTTAGTCCAGTAAGAAATGTTCACTCTGAGGTAGATATAGGTACCTACTAAAGTAAAAAATAAAAATAACTGAGTAGAGATCACATTCTACATTAATTTATTGAATTATAATAACATAATAATATTGTTTAATATTAGTTAGGTACCTTTTTCTACTAAATAGTTATTTTAATTTGTTTAAATTAAATAATATAATATAATATTTAAATTAATTTTATTTTATTAAATTTAATTAAATTCTTTGATAAATGATAAAAAAAAAAGCGGGCAATTTGAAATGGGCCAATGAGAACGTGGTATACATAATGCGCTCTGTGGCGTCCTGGGTTTCCTAATACGCTCCCTGGCGGCTATGACAAGATTATAAATTGCCTAAATGTTGCTCCTTAAATAATGACCGTAGAGAGGTTTTTAAGGAAAAAGGTGTATACTGCTCTGACATATACAATAAAGGTTACAAGTGGGTCACTGTAATGGATGGTGACAAATTTGAACTTAAAATAGCAATAAAAAAAATGTAAATAATATATATTCTTTTAGAATTTTCGGGGACAGTGTGAACTACTTATGACTTACCTTGTTTTGAATTGTCGATCCTATTAGCTATAAAACTGAACATCTTATACATTTGTAACTATAAAATAATTTGCAGATTTTTGAGATTTTAACAAAAGTTGTCAAATTTTAAACTTTAAATGCTTATAAAAAAAACCTTGCTCGTATAACCTTAATATTTTCCACAGTTATTAATTATTATAAAAATGTATGAGAAACTAAGTACCTATTGCATAAAAAAAAAATTTCAAATTTTTATAAATAGGTAGCTTAAAATAAGTCAAAATATTTGGAAAATTTTTTGAAAATTTTTTTATAAAGCTATAGAAAAATATAAAAAAAACATTTGATGACAATTCTAGGTATCTACGGTTCTTTGTTTTTGTATTGCAACAAAATAATTATAAAGAAAACTTTTTATGAATTTTATTGATTATGATGAATTTTGGCGAAATTCTAACTTAAGACGACCATATAAAATTACTGTGAATTCACACAATTTTTTTTTTTAATTTTCATTAATTATAACTTATGATTAACCTTGTATAATTTTTAAGTATTTTTACCAAGTGATACATTTTTATTGACAATTATTTTAAATAAAGCTAATTAAAATCTATTGTAATATAAACATCCAGTGAAAATGTAATGTATCCATGCCCTAAGGTTATTAGTTTTTTAGTTACCTACACTGAAAAAGTTAAATGGATTTTGTTATAAATTTTGTTTGGTGTAAAAATCCCCATTTTCCTTATTTTTTTTTTTTGCTTTTTTGGGCGCCGTTGATAACTCGAGAATTTTTGATTTTACATCCTAAATGTCCAATTAGATGCACTCTCTTATCAGAAAAGATACTGAAGTATAAAACTGAAGCATTTTTACTGCCTTGAAATCTGATGACAGATAAAAAAGAATGTGCTTCTTTCACAATCATTCAACCGATTGGTACCTATTGGAAAAAAATAAGAAAATAACATTGAAATTAACTGATTTTACATATCATTATTATTACACAAACATATAAGACAGAGGTAATTTTAAAATTATCATACGTATTAGTTGTTGTGTGAACAACGATTATTAGTTATTACCCTATCGACCAAACCAGTTATACCTAACTTCAAATAAAAAATATTTAAATCAAAATTTTGTGTTAAGGGGGTCAGAGCCAGTGAATTTTTTGGTACAAAAACATGTCTTACAGGAAAAACTCTCACGCCCTGTAGAATTGTCGTATTTCGTTTTTTTTTTTTTTTTATCTAAAAGTAGAGAACATTTTGTAGGTCGGATGATCAAAGTCCGATTTTGAAAATTCTAATTATAGAAGCTGGAGTTGCATTTGAAAAATGCACAATATTTGTCCTTTTTCAAACGTATTTTTCTACTACTATTTAAAGTAAAATAAATATTCGAGCTTTGATCCGACCTGTAGAAACTTCTCATATTTCAGATAAAAAAAAAATTACCAAAATTTGACATATCTACGAGTCATGAGAGTTTTTCCTGTGAAACCATTTTTTATTCATCAAATAGTCATCGAAGGGGACGAGGTGGCCGAGCGGACTAAGGAGTCGGTTGCGGAGCAGCCGTCGGCGGTTCGATTCTCGGCCACTGGGCGGCATTTTTCTTCGGGCAAGTCACGGTGTAGTACTGACTTGTGCATGCGTATATTTATCAGCGCTTGCTCACTTACACTAATATCGATTTACATACTCACCCTGCACATGCACGTTCCGCGAGAGGCCGATACAACATGTAAGTTTAATTGCCTAAATATTATTCCTAATAAATGACCTGCACCAACACCCTTAAATAGCAAAACTGGTATACCGATAATACAAGGATTGACAGATACGGGTATACAATATTTCTCCTTTGCCAATGGCGGCTTTTAACAAAATTATTTACTTTTTTTGTTCGACAATGTAAACAAATCGACGTGTCTCACTTATCACGTCATAACAATAATATAAGTTAGTTGATTCATTAATCACGGCTGTAAGAAAAATATTTCTAAAAGCTTCTAGCTTAGAGTACAAACATATAATGAAGAAGGTATATCCTAATGTATGCCTTGTTTCTTGGTTAAAGTAAACAATTAGAAACATCAAATCTAATAATAATTGAAAGTATTTCAATAGCGGAAAATGCAGCCAACAAATTAAATTAAGTCCAAAGAGAATACAGAGTTACCTATAACATAAAACTTCATGAATACACACTAAAAACGTTACTTAACAAAAAATCAAAACTTTTAGAGATATTCTTCTGAATAAAATTGAATATGTTGCATCCTACACAACTCTAAATTAACTGGGGAGCGATGGTAAACTCTCCCGATTTTTGACTCTCCTGGGTTATTAACATTATGTTGATCTGAAGGAAATATGTAAGCTCCCCCCAGTTGTTTTAAACTTATGTCGCAAATAATTATAGACTATCAGACAGAAAAATAAACATATTTTATTTTTTTAAATCTGTATATGTTCATATTATTATAAAAATAAATAAAAATGTTAATTTAATTTGAAATTGATTTAAATTATTATTATTTGTATTTATTCACTATAATTTAAATAGTTTACTTTTTTAAAATGAAATTCATAACATTATTGTAAACATTTGATTATAATGATATAATCATAATGCACAAACGGAGTCTTACAAACTTGGGAATGTTTGTTTTATCGCTTACAAACAAATCGTAGATACCCTGTACCAATATCCTTAAATAATATTATGTTTACAGATATAGAAAATACCCATTATTGCATTGAGACAACAGGCTAATGAGTAATGAGAATATCGAAACCTTGCCTGTTAAAGTAACATACGAATATTATAGTGGCTCCCATCTCATACCGGCCCCGGTCACCAAACTCAAGGTCTTTCTCGTGGCAATAAGTAGTGTTGCAAACGTAAACTTCCAAAATAATGGTTTTCGCATTTTTTTTTTTTGCACCATCGTTCTTAACTCGTTGATATACGTATATTTTAAAAAAAATTCCAAGAATGTGCTGGGTAGCTTAAGTGAGCCTATGCCAAAATAACAAGGGGTGGAGGGGTTGAACACCCCCCTATTTTGTGTACGGCATTGGTCCTGACGCATGTCACCGAGTACCGTCCGACATTGTCATAAAATATACTAGAGAGTTAGAAACATAAATCATTCCATGCACGGACACAGGTATTAGTATAACAATAGTCAAAAGTGCCATCTACATTAATAAATAATAGGTACCTATAGAGAGACTTTTGTATTATTTGTATTATTATCTAGGCTCTCTAGGTACCTATAGGTACATTAGATGGGGCCGGAAGCCATAAAATAATGTTACCAGTGCCACGCTAACCACCAATAACGCCCTAGGGCAGGGATGGCCAACCCAAATGATCATGCGGGCCACTTTTTAAATACATTACAGGGCCTAGGGCAACAATATTTGACGACCCTCTCCCTCCAACAAAAAAATCTCGACTTCACATTTTTAGCTTATAATTAACCACATACCTTAAATATGTTTAATACTTATTAATTAAAGGTTCCTACTTATGTTTTATTATTATTATTGGAATCACATTTATTTTGTTTCTATGATTCTTTAGAAGTTGACACCGATTTCATTATTCTGGGTACATTACAGAAAGTAAATGTATATAACTATTTTCACAAATTAGTGGATTTTATTATAAATCATACGTTCTGCGTGTGACGTGTATAACAGTCAATATTGTAAATTGTACAAGTGAATATAAGTGAATATAATATACAGAATTCAGTCAAAATACACTAACTCGATTTATTTTGTGAGTAAGTGGGTAAAATTGATAATGAGTTGGTTATAACTTATAAGTTATAACATATTAATAATATACATCTTTGCCTATAATATTTACAGTAGCACAACTACCCGAAGATGGGGGTTGTTGATCACTGAGGCCCATAGACTGCAGGGGCCCCAGGCCCCAGCCCAACTAATAATTTACTATTTTCTTATTTGATTACAAATATCAAAATCACATTATTTTAATGTATTTATGTATGAATCAAATTTCACAGTCAGTATAGATATTTGATATATTATTGAAATATTATTCTATAAATATAAAATAATGATGACATTTCTCCATATTTTAGCAGGCAAATTAAAGGAGAATTATTAAACACAACAATTAAGGACCTCGCTTTGTTTATAATTAAAAGTGGTTTCTGTAATCCATACTGTGATGTTCTTAAATTTGTCGATTACAAAACCAGAAAAAAAAATCTTTTTCAAATGAAAAAAATATTTAATACTACCAAAGATATGAATTACCTAGTTTAGTTTATAAGTATATAACTTAATTATTTTAATGATGTGTATACGTATTTAAAATATATTTCATGTAAATAAATTACTATTGTAGTCTTATAACTTATAAGTATTAATACTTTTATTTGTTTTTATGAATATTGAATAGGTATATTATTGAAGGTACATCGCATTAAGATTTAACACATTATTTATATAATTTTATATATAATATAAAATTATATTTATTTTACAATTTGATAGGTACTCATCTTTGATATTATAGCATAAAAAGAAAAATAATACCTAAAATGAAAACACCAAATTTCCTTTTATCATTCATTTTTAGTACGCTACCTAAAATCATAATACAAAGTCAAAGTTAAATGACTCAAGCATAATATTATACACATACTTTTCAGTTATTAGTCGACGAATGAATTAAGGTTAATTTAATTTTTAAACCAGAATTTATGTATGCAGATTTTGAGAACGTAATTCATTTAGACGCTCTTTCAACATGGTCAGAAATTATTATTAAAGGCTCATTGGCGGTCAAATGATTTTGTCATGAGGGGGATAATATATGGCTGATTTTTTAACATGCATTATTTTATTATTAAAAATATAATTTATGGTTATGTCTAATATCAATTTATAAAATTATTGTAAGTACAAACTTCGTTTAGTACTTCGTTGGATGTTATATGTATAACCCCATTATCAGTGGCTCACTCAGGATTTGTCAATGGAGGAGGTATTTTAAAATGTTTGGAACTTCTCAACTTTTTTGGTAGAAAAAATGCTTTGATCATATAATTCGATGTATGTTTTTGGAAGCAAATTGTACTTTTAGAGGTCGAAATTGAAAATGCTCAGAGGTCTTTAAAATAATTGGAGAAAAAAAGATGAAAATGTACTTAAATTGTTTGGTAACCAGCTTGGTTATACCTGCCTCACTTTGGTTGAATTTGATTAATGAAATTTTTTTTTCTACAAATGTCAACAAAAAATTGTTTATCCAGTCAAAAAGCTTAAAAATTTAATACGTAAGTTTTTATTATAGCTAAAATATTAACATATAGGCATCAAGGTTATTTTTTATAAGCATTTGAAGTTCAAATTTCGTCAAAACCACAGTTAATTTGTAGTTCAAAACTTATAAAATATTAAATGTGTATAGCTAAGGTTAGATAATTTAATACAAAGTCTTTCATACAAGTAGTTCCTACCTACTTTAACCGAAAAATTACAGATCATTATATAATACAATACAATGTTTTTTCAAAAATGAATCACCATCACCGTCCGAGAATAATATATTTATTATTCAGCTTTAGCCAGCCGACGATAAAAACAGATCGGTTCACTTGTTGACCGTTATTAGTAACTATTTACTTGTATGGCCCATGGGCTTCATAGATTATCAGAAGCTAATAGGGATGAATTCTAAAATGTTGATTTGTTGATATCTAACACAAAAAAAGTTTTTTTAAAAGCACCTAGTCGTGTAGGTACTTTTAAAGAAAAATGTCCAAACTTAAGTTTACCCCCACAACCTATTATTACTTTTATTACATTATTTTACAACTTATTATTAATTTTTCAATTTGATAATTTAAAAGCACATTTTGTTACATCATGTTGGTATTCTTTCAATAATTAATACAAATTTTTATGCTTCATACACATTTTAAAAAATGATGTTTAAATTGTATTTTTTTTTCACTTAATACTATATTTTTAATTTTTGTATTTTTAAACAATACATTTTTTTGCATATTATTTGCATATTTTTGAATTTTTGAGTGCATATATATGTGCATATTTAACAAACATTTTTGCATAAAAATCCGGGTCCTAGTTATTACATAATAATATAATATTATAATATCATGAGTCATGACAAATAATTTGTCATGCATATTGCATAATATCACGGACTAAGATAACATAATGGCTGGAAACGAAATCGTCAGAGGGGGTCAGGGGACGGCCACCCAAAGTATCCTCACACTATCGACCCAATGTTTACAGCGATACCTGTGGTTTTATTTGGCATCACATTTTGTTAGTCCGTGTTTTAGTCATGATTTAAGTCATTATTTTACACGACACGGTGTAGTGTAGTGTGAACCCCCCTTAAGATATTATATATTTTAAATCGTATATTATCTTAAATCGTGCTCTTACGCAAAGTACATTCGAGGCCACTGATAAGCTGCTAAAATTACGATTATCTACTAGATTATCGTTAACACGTTAACTGATAAGTATTATAATGATAGTCGTGGTTGTGCCCACTTGTGCTGTCTTGTGCACTCCGGCATTCCGGCATATTTTGTGAGTTGTGACGCCGTTCAACAAGTATTTGATGTTAAGTAACGACTATTATAACGATTTAAATGTCGGTTGCGTACAGTGTGAGATTTTAAACCGTCTTAATACTATGGTCCCTCGTCCTCTGTTCGTCATCGCAGTCGCCTAGTTTGATCATCGTAATTTGGTTATTCGTTTTTTGCGTAATCCCGGTAGACAAATTAGTATGACAGCGGTGTGAAACGAGACTACCAAAAATCACTCGTCAGTGGATATAGACCACTGCTGTGTGCCAGTGTGTCATCTACTATTGTCTGCTTATACATTTATGAACTAAACTTCAACCATCATGGTGAGTTGATACAATTTGTTACAATTTTGCAAATATGTTGGCTCAATAGGGTTTCGAGTTATTATAAACGAATGCCTTGATTATATTATTTCGATTGTGTGTTTCATAATAATCCTGCATGTACGGCTATGCGTATATGTAATTTTACTGACATAAATACATTCTGTCATTGTCATTTAACAATTCTGCACATTTAGAAGAGTACCTAACAATTCAATTTTTAATTGATTATGTGTGTTTTAATTTTAGGACAAACAAAATACCCAGCACAGTACTTTCAATGATAAAAATGGTCAAATTAAATCAAAATCTGTACTAAAGTTGTCAACAGTTCAGACACCCAATTATATTCGCCACAAGCTTCATACTAATCTAAATTTACCACCACCAAATTGGTTATCTGAAAAAGCAGAATCCTATGGCATGCGATACATGCCATCTAGTGATTTTCATGGTTTTTCTAGGTAAGAAACATACAAATTATTAATTTTTACAAATAACAAAACATTCAATTAATATTGTTTATGTTTTTTAGTTTTCAAATGGCTAATGTGTTTCACGAATGCATAGGCAAAGTGGACATTATATCAGATACCAAAAATATCAAGAACTTGTGCAAAATACCATATGAAAAATCTGTAAGTAAATATTAGTTTTTATACATAGGTATAAACATATGATTTAAAAAGACATGTATATTTTGTTATAAATTAACTAACTAAATTATTTTATGTAAATATTATTTTAAAGTACGGATGGATGAATCTACATTAAATATTTAAATATTATTTAGTTATTCTAATAAATAAAAATTTTCATTTTATTCTATTGTCTTTAGAACTAAATTATTATAATTATTTTAAAGGTGAGCATGATGGTACATAAAATTGATAAGACATTATTGTTAGATGAATTTGATGTTCAGAAATACTTGGCTGTAGAAACCAACAATGAATGGGACTGGTTAAAAAAATTCTTTTACAACAATATTGTAGGATCTTCTGATATTGTGGTAAGCATAGAAGAATTTTTTATATGTTCATATTTGGTATTTGAATTTATAAATATTAATAATATAATATAATTTATATAATATATTATGTAATTTGTTACTTAGTAACCTAACAACCATTGGCGACTCGTGGGTTTTTAATGAAGTATTAGGTACACATCCAAAATAAATATAACCAATATTATATGTTTATTTTAGAATTTATTAAAAGAGAAAAATCGAAATTGACCTCTCTAAAGTACCATCTTGATCCAATTTGCTAAAAGATAAGGTACTATTTCGATGGTTAGACGGTAAAAGGGCGTAAACGCCAATTTCCAAATTGTTCAGGAGAGCCGAAAAACAGATATTTGCACATTAACTGTGTTACAATCTTAGAACATCGTATAACACTTCGATTTGAGACTTATATGATTTATTATGAGTTTTTACGTATTTTGAATTGATTAATTGTTCATAATCATAATATATTTGTGTATTTAAAACCAATTTAAAAAAAAAAATGACTTAAGAACCATTTTTTCTGATCCTGGCTCTTACACCCCAAAGATGTTCTATTGAATGTAATGGCTTCCATAGTTTAATATTGTTATATTTTGTTTTATATTATTGATTAAATTCAATGAAGATTTGTAGTAAATGTATTTCAAACATTTTAAATATAAGTAGTGCTGACAAAACCACTAACAAAAATGATAAATTGATGTAAGCGTTAACAATGACGCTTATGTATTATCAAGTTTCCTTGAATACCGTTTACATCTTGTATTTGACGTTTACACCCAGTTTTTTCATTCCCACCAATTCTATGCCGTTTACGACCACATATTTAAACATAGATTCTTGGATGTATACAAATGATAGCGATGTTTAGGTTCGATTAATCGATGTCTAATAATGCCGTTTCCAACAATATGCAAAAACATTGATTTTGAAAAAAGTGGCGTTTACGCCCTTTTAACTTCTAACCATCGATTTGTTGAAATCGAAGCACTCCTTCTGGTAGAAATTTTGTATACAGGATATATAAAAAAAAATAATAATTAACACCATTGTAAAAAACTAGCTTCCTCGCTCTGCTTAGAATCTAAAAGTATATAAACAAACATTCATTTTTCTAAATAAATCTTATCTATTCTTCAATTTTTCAACTGCTCTATTACTCTAAAAATGTTGGCCAACAATGCCAAAGCGTTTCTAAAATTTGGCCCTCCATAAAAAGAAAGGTTGGAGACCCCTGGCATAACAGTAAACAATTCATTTTTACAGTCAAAGATAGCCGCGTGTAAAATTATTTGAAACTATAAGTGCATTTGCTCAAAATAATGTATTTTTAAATTAGGAACGCAGCTTTGAGCTTTATGTTAATATTAACCATTTCATCAAATACCTATTCAATTTTTATTTTTTGCCAAACATACTTAAACATTTAAACTTAAGATTTACGAGTTATAAGCCATCATTTCTTATCAGATTCATTCTATCGTCAAATATACAAAAATATAAATTTACAATTTTAGTACAGACGCTGGTCGTTATCAAAATTCACAAATATTTACAAAAGATTTAACCTTAGAAGTATACAAATTTCAAAGTATAATGTAATAAATATATCTTTTAGGTTAAAATTTTGCATTATTTAATAGTAGGGCCCATAATATTAATTTTTCGATGATGTTAGGATTCACAGGCACATAAAATATCATATATCCCTAGAAAAAGCGGTGAAGTTAGTTGGTTAGTAGTTAGATAGGTAGGTAACAAGAATTTTCAGTTTTAATTTACAAATTATGTCTTATTGCATTTAATATTTTCTATTTGTATTCATGAACAATAGGTGAAATGTATCACTTATAAGCAGAATGGTCATAATAGTTTACAACATAAATCTTTGGTATCAAAATTTTTGCACCATACATTAGATTCCCATAATGATCAAATAAAAAATACAATTTTTCATAGTGAAACTTCTGTAGTAAGTTTACTTAAAAACATAACCATTATATTTTAGATTAACACGTATTATAATAACTTGTGTATTAATTATGTACAGTTACCAGCTCTACCCAAAATTTCACCAGAAGATGTATTTTCAAATAGTTCTCAAATGCATAAATTATTTAACAGACATTTTTTATGGAATTTTGAAGGCATGCAAATGTTAATAGGTACAGATTTACCAATTTTTGGAAGTAGCAATAATTCATCTTTAAGTTCAAGATTGAGGTATGATATTTTTTTACTAACACATTTTATGATTTTTATTGAGTATTTAAGGCTAGTAAGAAATTAATATTATTATTTTGTTAATTTTAGAGACATGTCAAAACCTCTAAGTATGTCAACTGGGATTGATTATTGGCTAGATAATTTAATGTGCAATATTCCTGAAACTGAATTATGTTATCATATAAAAGGTATTGTCCAAAAGTATGAATTATTAAAAACTGAAAATTTACCATATTTAAATGGATCAACATTTTC
This sequence comes from Macrosiphum euphorbiae, assembly GCA_949089665.1. Taxonomy (NCBI): domain Eukaryota; kingdom Metazoa; phylum Arthropoda; class Insecta; order Hemiptera; family Aphididae; genus Macrosiphum; species Macrosiphum euphorbiae. Next base: position 12,767,726 of record CARXXK010000001.1, on the reverse strand, counting down.
ACCAAAGAATGTTAGTGATATTATGCAAAATACAATATCATTTTTAAAATCAAATGCTAATAGTGTTGGACATACGTACTGGTTATTTAAAGGTATAATAATTAATTAGTTATAAGAATCATATGTTAAACTATAAATTAGTTTCTTATAAATTGTATCCATGAAATTACAGGAAAAAATGATGATGTGGTAAAACTTTATGATTTGACAACATTATGTTCTAAATCATTAACTGATAACCTAAATCCATTTGCCGTTCCAGTGGCTATTTTGTTATATCGTGTTGCTTGTAAATCAAAACATAATCCAGAAGATAGAAAACTGTATAATCCAGTTACTATTCAATTTTTACTAAACATTTGTCTACAATTAGATAAAACTAAATATCCTCAAGTAATTTCTAATGACTTATAATATTTGTTAGAATTCTAACCACAAATATTATTACCTACCATTCAGATTGTTACATGTATCAATTACATGTTATCCGAAATGTACATCTCAATCTATAATAATCCATCAACCACTGTAATAGAAGATTCAACTGATGTGAATGAGGACTCTGCTACTTTCCATGATGATTCTGCCATTTCATCAGCTCAATTTGACTGCGGGACCTATTCTATTGACATACAAAGTTTATGTATATCACATAATAAAGAAAATATATCCTCCTCAAGTGAATGTTTATTATTTATTATTTATTTTTATGTTTGAAGGCAATTCATGTTTTATAATATTATATATTATTTTAGTACTGGAGTACCCTACGTCAAGATATTTAATAAAAACAATAGAAGAATGTTATTATAAGGCATTGTATTATATTGGGAGCAGTTTGAGTGGCTTGCAATATTTTAAGAACGATAAAGATATTATGGTATGTATGAAATTATTGGCTTATAAAAAAATTACAAATGTATGGTGTAAAAGGTTTAACGTGCATTGTTGTCCAAGGACAAGACAATTGGAAAGAATAATATGCCAAGTTGCCATAATCCATCCAATGCTGAGGACATTAGAAATCACCTCAGGCTGTTACTCTATAAAAAAGCATCTGATGCATATTTTAATTTAGGCGAAAAATGTCTTACATCCAAAAAGTAAGATAAGCGAAAAATATTTGAAATTGTTAAATGATAAACATATATTTGTCATTTAGTTTTGGAATAGCATTAAAATGTTTCCGCCGGTCACTTGAATGTCAACTATGTATTACCAACACTGATGTTAACCATATATTCATGCTTGTATTAGAACGTTGTGGCAATTGTTGTATGTTTATTTTTAAACATTGGGATAAAATAGAACAGTACTCAAGCGAGCTTGAAACTGATGAAAAGTATGATTTTGAACTAAAAAAAGCATTGCTAAATAGTTATAATTGTACTAACAAAGGTAATCAAATAATACTTGATGTTAGTTGATGTTACTTAAAGTTATAAAAATATATTTAATTTTAATGTTAAAGATTTAAATTTAATACCAACAAGCCTCAATAATTCAAAAGAAAGCATGTTGAGCGCAGCAGAACATTGTTACTCACGTGCTTTGACATTGGAAACAAATATTCATGACAAGAATAATCTGAGTAAACAGATAGGTAATGTTTACAACGAAAACATTAAAATGTATATGGAAGAAATATTAAGTAAGTTGAAGCATAATTCAAAATATAAAAACGTCTTATGTTGTGATTTTTATTACATTAATTAATTTTGTGTTTTTATATAGTGGCTATAAGCAATAATATTCCTCTAAGTCCTTTAAAGTTAAAATTGTTTGCTAAAAAATCGAAGACTTTTTGTACATTGGGAAGTAATATATTTAAAAAAGTTGATGATGAAGATAATTTTGCAATAATAAATTCAAACTTGGAAAATTTGTACGGATACATAGCACATTATTCAACAAAATATGTAGTACCTCTCAATACATTTATAAAAACTGAGTTTTTTAATTTTAAGGTAAGGTTTCATAATTTAATGATGAAATTTCAGTTTATAAAATATATATTACTATATAAAATGTAAGGCTGGAAACGCTTACAAGAAAAGATTGTCAGAGATGGGTGACCGTAGTTCTAATTCACAACAATGGGATATGGTTTACTATAAATTATCTTCAACTCTATTCCATAAAGCTGTAAACGAATATTTAGCCATATGTCGAGTTAGTATACAATTTTGGGGTTTATATAAAACATATTTTGTCATCGAAAATTTTTTTTTTGCCATTTAGTGCAATTCTAGTAACTATAGGGAATGTATCAATTTGTTCATGGAAGCTTTGAAATATTGCGATCTAGAAAATGAATCGCCCAACAGATTTGTATATGAGTATCAAACAGCATATATTCACTTTGGTCTAGCATCTTTATCTTCTGATCGTTTAGGGTATGTAGAAATTGTTATTTTATAATATGTCAATAATAATTTTACCTTGGCGGCTTGGCACGCTGAGTTGTCGCTACTTAAAATAATAAATTGTATACTAAATATTTTTATTGTAATATGTTATGAATTTATTTTAAACAAGTTTATGTTTAATTACTAGACAATGTATTACTAAGGAATCTCCAGAGCTGCATCCTGTTTTCATTCAGATCAAGTCTTACTGTAATATTTCATTTGAAATCTTTTTTAAAATAGAGCGACCATTGGAATCTTTTGAGGTTCTCATAAAAATGATAACATTAGATATGCACTTAATTGATAGAACGATAGGTATGTAAAGTATTTAATTTTTTTAATAAATAGTCACCCATTTAATTATTATTATTTTATCACTCAGGTCCAAGGTATCTCAAATATGTGACGTCCATTTTAGAAACATTGAGAAAATGTGTTGCCGTGTTTCAAATGTTTTCGGAAAATAAGGACACAATAAAATATTCATATAGTGCTGATCTAACTCAGGAGTTAGCTATTGAAGATGACTTACACTTTGAAATGAGAAAATTACATTTTTTATTAATCCTAGAGGAAAATGTACTTAAACTTTTGAAATGTATGATCCATCTAGCCTTGGATAAATCGTCAGTAAAGGAAATAAAGTAAGTGAATCTGTTATTAATTATTAAATTATTATGTTTATTATATTCAAGTACTTTATGATGTTTTTTTCAACTTGAAGAAAGATAATATTGTGTTTAAAATCAATTAATTCAAAATTAATTATATTCCTATAGATGGTTAGCGGACAAAGGAGATGAACTGAAAATCATCTATAGTGTATTATTAAGAAATAGTGTTGGTGACAGTAATTATTCACAACTAATGACAGCTGTAAAACAATTATCTACATTTAAATGATTTTATTTATTTTTAATTAATTGTTTTATCTATTTATATAATTTGTTTAATTATTATATTTTATAATATATTATTACTGGTGCAAGTACCGGATAAATTTTTTTTTTGATACTAAGGATTCAAATATTTTAGGAATAATAGAAATAAGGGAAATCGGCCGATAATTAAATATATTAGACAAATCATTTCCTTTTTTTTATTGGTGTAACATGGCTAATTTTCCAGTCTGAAGGAAAGTAACCAGAAGAAAGAGATAAATTAAATAAGTGTAATAACGGAACACACAAAACAAATTTACATTCTATAAAGAAACAATTTGATATCATATCTGGACCTGGACTTGTTTTATTATTAATGATATCAAATTCATTTAGAACTTCGGTAATGTTCAGTGTACATGAATGTAGGTTAATATCAATTAAATTATTTAAGACAGTGGACGATAATTTATCTGTAGATGTTGGCGTAATTAAATTATTTACATATTATACACTTGAAAAATAACTAGCAAAACAATAATTAACAATATCTTTACCACCATTTATTACATTATTGTTATAAGACATTGTATTTGGGAAGGTTGAGTTTGATTTTTTTTGACTAAAAAATTTCCAAAATAGTTTAGGATTAGAGTTTAAAGAAGATTGCATTTTAAGAATAAAATTATTATAATCTAATTTGGATCTATTAAACTTGAATTCAATGATATAATATAATTGTATAAGAAAAACGATTCTGAGCGGACACGGTTTGCCAGTCTGGATATTTCATATTGTTATTAATTATTATATCTTGTAAGTTGAATTAATATTATAATATTATTATTTTTTATTCGTTTCTATGGTAATAAACAAAGCGTTAGAAATTAAAATACAATTTTTAGCAGTTTTTCGTAATTTTTCGGTGGTTTTTACCGTGGCATTAAATAACTATTGATAAAATCGAAAAATGACCTCTTTAAAGTACCATCTTGATCCAATTCACTAAAAGATAAGGTACTAAATGTTGAAATCAAAGCACTCCTTCTGGTAGAAATTTTGTATACAGGTTAAAAAAAATCAATAAATAAAATAAACACCATTGTAAACCACTAGTATCCTCTTTCCGCTCAGAATCTAAAATAAATATAATTTTTTTTTTTATTACATGTGCAACGCAAGTGGGCTATAAATTATATATTAAAAATATTGAAAAGAACAAAAGTTATTACAAAAGTCAGTTCTATCTGTTACACTTTGTATAGAGGGAAGACTCCCTAGGCCAGAACCCATACTGAAATTGCAGGTCCAATTAAAGCATTGTATGTATAGGTATCTACACTGTTTACAGTTTTTCACCATGATTAATTTAGCAGGTTTATTAAAATCATATTTGAGGAATCAACAAGGAAATGTTAGATTGTCCGGACTTGCTTTAATGGCTTTGATGTTAAATTCATAGTAAAATAACATTAAAATATGCACACATATAATATATACAATATATAATAAATATATAAATGAAACTCAATATTTTATATAAATTTTATATAATAATAATAAAATTAAATTTCGCAATTTTTATTTGTATTGTTTATGTCATATAATTATGATAACCACCCAGCTCCCTAAATATTTATAGTTATGGCCATGTTAGTCGTGCTATGCTTGATTAGTGATAAATTGGCCCATACTGAAAATAATTTGTATATACACCAATACGCCACTGGTTACAGGTTATTTGCTATATATAAAAAAAAAATGGTTTAATAATAACTACATTTTATACCTATGTCCTACTTATTTTAAACTAGTGTAAACTAAAAGTATAACAGTTTTAATATTAAATAATCTACTGTATTGGGTTATTCAAAAATCATTGATATCTAGGTGTCTGGCAAAATAGTATTATAAAATAAAAGTAAATTATGGTTATCGTTAGCATAGGGAACTTTTCAAAAAAAAAAATTGCATGGATTATGGTGGGTACTTGAAAATTTCATTTATTAAAATGAAAACATGAAATCTAAATTCTATTGAAAATGTTGGGGTATAGGTAGGTACAGTTTACCTACCATATGTAAAGGCAGTGGCGTATTTTGGGTGATTTATCGGGCGATGTCCAACATTTATTGAACCTCACAATAACGCGGTACTTGCTTGCACATCTATAGACACATCTATGGACGAGCACCTTGCTTAAACGGTGTGTACAAAAAATCGATTTATAATATATTATTTTATTTATATTGAGTTCAGAGTTGCAATATAAATGATATTGAATCGATATTTTTTCCGATTATTTTATTTTGTTGTCCTATAATGACATTCGTCCCCAATGTGTTAATTATTTTATTTTTTTTAGGAATAAATAAGTACTTACGTTATTCAATAATCACCTGGTACAGTGGTGGACGGTGGTACGTACAGCACGACAGTAGATGGAAAAATGAAAGACAAATTGGCAAATAATACCATCATAGTATATAATAGTAGGTTATAATCACAGAATAGATTAAATTTTATTTTAATCTATTCTGTTGTATTATTAATAGTTAAATGTATATAGTTCTCTTAACTGATAAACTGTAAACAATAAAAAGATTACTACAAATTCTATAGATTAAACCAGTGTGAAAACTAATGCACCGGGATGTTATAACATGGTTCATTATCCCGGTATAATATTATGCTACACATACCTACGTTCACAATATTTATGTTGTTATTGTCATTTCGCTTCGGCCTCCAGGTATTTTTATTATCGTAATGACCCGGTGAAATTCAAATAATTTCTGGATATCCCTGATAAATTGTAGATAAGTCTCTGTGTCGTCGAATGTAATCAAATTAATTTCAGTTTTGCAGTTCATATAAAAATACCATTTATTTATAATAATTAAAATAAATGATAACACTATTACACCAATAATATCCAATATATTATGACATTTTTTTTAAAGTCTGGGGGTGTCCAGACATAAAGGATACCCCCCTCCCCCCAAAAAAATACCCCCTGTGTAGTGTATACACATATAGGGGAAATCAGTTTCTCATCTCTCAATAAACACTATTACTTCTCATACCTCAATAGGCAAAATAATGTTATTATTTTAGGTAGGTACCTATTATATATTTATATTCTTTTATAATGGCTACCGACTACACGATTGTCTTTTTGGACTGGACACCAGACTACCACCACAGGGTGATTATAATAATCATGGATATACCGTGTGTTCAATTTTAAAGGTAACAGGAAATATTTCGATCGTGTGACATTGAATTTGAATCGGGGTTTTTATACTGCATATAGGACTTATAAATACATATTTTTTTAATAAATTCAAATTTTTAATTTTTTTTTATCAGCGCATGCGCAGTAAAATAAAAATTTCTTAAATAGCAACCACTATTTTGGAGACAGGATTTCGATTTCTTTATTTTTTCTGAACAACTTTGATCTTTACAGTTTGTTGATATCTTCAAAATTGCCATGTTTATGACGGTCGGAAGTTTTAAAATAGTTAATTTGTAAATATTGCATTTTTCAACGGTCTATCTTAATTTATAGGTATTATTATAACAATTTATTTTTATTAAAACTACTAAATTATCTACTACTATTATCTTAATTTGTTTTTAATAGTATTATAATGAAAGTTATACTATTAACCTGTGTGAATAAGATATTTTGATAGAATTCTAAAATTGATTGTGAATAGTCAAACGTTTTTCGTGAGTCGCGCGTGACACATTATTTTTTGTACATTGGCAAACTATTCCGAAAAAACCGATATGGTATTAATTTTTGGAGAATGTCATCAAAATTCGCGTAACGCAGGGGCACTTTATGCTGAACGATATCCCGAGAGATATCATCCACCACACAATTATTTACGAATTAACTATTTTAAAACTTCCGACCGTCATAAACATGGCAATTTTGAAGATATCAACAAACTGTAAAGATCAAAGTTGTTCAGAAAAAATAAAGAAATCGAAATCCGGTCTCCAAAATAGTGGTTGCTATTTAAGAAATTTTTATTTTACTGCGCATGCGCTGATAAAAAAAAATTAAAAATTTGAATTTATTAAAAAATATGTATTTATAAGTCCTATATGCAGTATAAAAACCCCGAATCAAATTGAAGGTCATACGATCGAAATATTTCCTGTTACCTTTAAAATTGAACACACGGTATAGTACCTAGGTATTCATGACAAAATCGATATATTAACAATCTCTCTATTATATAAATATCTATTGAGTATTGACACTTTAATTGTAATGAATATGATTCAAATGGAAACTAATTAAAAAAATTAAGTTACCTATTGCCATAGAAATATTTTTAAGAAAAGAGGTTAAGTTATGTTAGGTTCATCAATCTCAGCTCTAAATCTAAAGCCATGGACAATGGACATCGTGCAATTAAATCCAAACTCTAGTAAAATTAATGTATACAATCAATTTTTATTACAATATGATTCAAGTAAGTATACCTAACTGATATATCTAAGAAAAATAATGATCCAACCTAGTTCATGTTATCATAATATTACGTTGTATTTTATTTATAGAAATGATTCAGATAAGCAGGTAATTGAAAACATCAAAATTATTTTAACAATTAGTTATAAAATACAAAGTAGGTACCATCAAATACTATTGAAAAATAATATAAAATACAAGCCGTAAATAAATAAGATGAAGATACAAAGGTATATTATTATTTGATGTTGAAAATGTATTATTGTAAATTATTGAGAGAGAAACCAGTGGACACGGTCCGAGAGAGCGAACTATGCGTTTGGGAATATAATTTGGGACCATTTACATTAGGTTTTTTCATCCATACGTATTATTAATATTATAGCTACGATATAGATTAAAGACCCAGTCCTCAAAAAGTCCGTCCCGTAGTGACATTGGACCGCGCCGATAAGGGGTTAGACCGTGCTTTCTTTTGTAAAATATTTTGGGTTGGGTCGGGGCCGGGCTGGACTTTGAATAATAAATCAAGGGTTGGACCGGGCTTTTTTAAGTCTTGGAATTTTATTTTTATTTTTTACAAAATTTTTAAGCCAGTCCTTCAAAAAAACTCAAGACTTAACTGGGCTTTTTTAACAAAATGTTATGCACAAGCCCTAAAATAAAATATGTCTGGCCGGGCCGAGCCTAGGCTTTTTTCTCAGTGTTTTGGACCGGGCCGGGCTTAAGAAAAAAATTGTTGGACCGGGCTGGGTTTTTTATGAGCTTAGCATTATTTTTGGGCCGGGCCTGGGCTTTTTTTCACAATATTTTTTGGACCTGGCCAGGCTGGGATTGAGGATAAAATTGATGGACAGACCGAGCCGAAAATGTATGGCCCTTGCAGGTTTATAATAAAGATTAAAGGTATAGAATACATGTAAAACACATGGCTGAAAAACCATGATATTCCCCAACGCATAGCTCTTTCTCTCACTCTATCTAGTCTCCATGAACTGTTGGCAGGGTGGTGTGGTAGGCGCTGTCCATTAGTTTTTGAGTCCATAGGTAGGTTAAGTTAAGTTAGGTTTGGTTCATAGGTAACCTAACCATAGCGGCCGTGAAAAAAAATTCTGAACTGAGATTACAGAATAGTGAACAGATTATCTCTTTATAGCACCTCGGTACCTAATAATGTTTTTTAAATATTAAGGGATCATTTTCTTACAGCGTCCTGAGCTACTTGAGATTAATCTGTGTTTTAAATTTCAAAAGTTTATCTTAAGAGGAAACAGAGATAAATGCGTTAGAAAAACTGGGCAAATTGGTTCCTGTAAAGATACACAGGCATTGCTGGAACTTGGCCTGGCGTACTGCCGTGAGCTCAGATATTATGATAACACGACGTGTGTGAAGTTATCGTTTTGTCCCATGGACCTCCACCACAGAATAAATTTATATGCTGTGCCTCCGCTGACTGTCCACTGTTCAGATTAACTCATTGTTTTTCTATGTTTACTAAATTTGTGTTTACTGATTATTAATAAATTATTTTGTTATGCATTTCATTTGTATTTTTTTTTTTGTAAATTGTTATAATTGTGAGTCTGTGTAACGATAATCATAAACTATACAAATAAATTAGATACATTGAGTATGTAACATTGTTTAAAAAAAATATTACTAAAAAAGTATTCAAGGGTGGAGTAGAAAAAAAAGGATAAAAAAGGTGCTATGCTGTACAGTAGGTCTCAAGTGGGTCACTGTATAATGGATGGTATTAAATTTTAATTCAATGATATAATATCATTGCATAAGAAAAACGATTCTGAGCGGAGACGATATGTCAGTCTAGGTATAAGACATATTATTAAATACTTATCTATGGTGTTAAAAATAATTGACCTATTATAGGTAGGTACCTATAAAAAATTCCAAACTAATCATATCATACTATCCATTATTTACTTATAAAAAAAACTAAAAAATTGAAAAATTGAAAATGTTCCTAAACAGTTCAAAACAAGTCAACAGCTCAAAAAGATTCAAAATATTTGAAAAATTGTATGGTGTATAGGAAATGCTAATTTAAACATTCAGTGAAATTTTCATGTACTATCTACAGTTATTCGTTTTTGAATTACAAAAAAAAAAAGAAATCACTACATGATAAATCGAGTGAATATCCAATGTTGTAAAAATTTGAATTTCAAACGCTCATAAAAATTTAATTTGACTTTCTTATAAACCTTTTTTTTTTTTTTTTGATACAGGTAGATAATCTTTTAAGGAATCTTGTATTACATTTTAAAATCTTAGATTTAATAATAAAAATTTGTATGAATTCTGACCTCAAAATAATTTTCAATTTTCGTCATTTTTAGGTTTTTTGTCAGTATTTGAACTTTAAATCCTTATAAAAAAAAACTGTGACTAAGGATTTTTAATATTTTTCATCTGCCTTTGAAACAATATACTAGGAGCCTTAATATTTTAAAAATGTTATAGTGTATAGAAAATGCAAATTTCGACCTCCCCAATGCACCAACGATATTCTTTTCAAACCGAACAAGAAACTGAAGTTGAAAATCGAAGCTTTATTTCGACTACTTATCGTGTACACAGATACAAAAATAATTTTATGTTTATAAATATACTTATAAACTTTATAAGTTGTAACTAATAAGTGACTTGTCCAAGATTTGTGTTTTATAGATTAAAATACTCCAATAATAATATTCTACTTATGAATATGAAATTAAAAAAAAAATATTGTCCAAAAACTTTAAAAAATAAGAAAAAATAATGTTTTAAATGACCTACAATCAATAACAAAATTATTATGAAGAAATAATTATTTACATAATCGTTAGTGATTTCTAAAATAAAGAGTGTCTTATATTATTATATTATGTATCAACCATTGAACACATAATAATAATTATATAAGTATTAAGTTGTATTGTAAAGCTCTTTTAACACAACACTTGTTAATGCGGCTGTACCAGTTATTGATTGTGGAGAACTGCGTGTGAACGAAAAACGAGAGTTCGTGGCCTTAAAGCTTGAATCGATTTGGGATAGAAAACATCCCACTCGTTATGGGTGGTTGAGTGGGTCTGCAGCTACAATCGATTCCGCCCGGGTGAAATGGAAAGTACGCAGCTACAATAAATACGGCGTTTGAGGTCTAAACTAGGCCAAGGATGCACGAGTTGAATTCAAACGAAATGTGTATCGTATACCCTTCAGGAGAAATAATCTAAAAATAATTTTCCAGGGGCGTCCAGGGTTCAGAACTGTAAAAAAAAGTCTAATAAGTCTTATAAAACTTGGTTGTTCAAACAAAAAAGAAAAATCAATGTTTGGAATTGTTTGGTATAATATTATATACCATAATTATTTTCTTAATATAGTATATGTATATAATTTAATTGGCATAGGGAGCAAATTAATGAGTATACCTAATATTGTATATTAATTATAGGTACACATGTTATAATAATATGTTACCGTGGGATGATATCGAATTTTGACGAAAGTGGACATTATATTTTATCATCAGGGAATGTCAATTATTACGATAATAAATTATTTTTAACTGTACCTAATAAGACGTCGGTACCTGCTTACTTATATTTATAAATTAGTTTTATTAGGTATTTATATTATTATCAATTATACTTTTATAACTATTATATTGGTCGATAATAATAAAGTATTGATATTTTTAGAAAAAAAAGAAACAAAAAAACAATGGAAAATGAAAATGTTCATACACAGTTCAAAGAAGTCATAATATTTTGAAAAATTCATTGTGTATAGAAAATGTAAATATAAGAAACCAGTAATAATTTCATGTATATACATTCATTTTTATAGAGTTACACCAAAAACTAAAATCGATTTTGTGGAAAACAGATTTTTCGTAAAAATTGCCGTTTTCCCTTAATTGTTATGTTGTTCTCACCGCGCTTTTGAAAACTATTGGGAATTTTAAAATTTGACCTCCCGAATGCACCAACTAGATTCACTTTCCCATCGAACAATATACTGTTGAAGAAAATCGAAGCAGTTTTACTGCCTCAGACCATGATGACAGACACAAAAAAAAAAAAAAAACACACACACACATCATTGTAAAATCAATACATTCATCGTTTTACTCAGAATCTAAAAATGAGCTACTGTTAAAAGTTGCTGCAAAATCATACAAAAAAATATCAAATATATTTGTAACAAACCATCAAAACCATTAAAGGTAAAAATGTTAATGAATGAACTATATAATTATAAGTTATTCAAAATTTAATGTTTCTAAATTGCAGATCACTGCAAATAAGATCATATTATTGGTTTGTTTTATATTTTTAATTTTGTACGTAGGCTATGTGTACACTACAAGATGTAGTACCTACAAATAATTTACACCCAGCCGATAATGATAGTATAGCAAGTATTGATTTGGATTTACAGAATGGAAGTAGTAGTACAAAATTATTTAATGTAAATTTTTTTTTAATAATTATAGTTTATTTTATTAATTGTAACCATGGTTGTTGAATATAAAGGTTATAAGAAAGTGCTTCCCCCCCTAACCTCTTTAAATCCTATCAAATATCAATTTTGTAAAACAAATACATTTAAAAATTCCCGAAATAATTCATTGTGGGGCCGCCTGCTTACCTAAAGAATAGTAGTTCGCGGTCGACACGTCTGGTTCTGAGCGGTGGGTGGATTAAATCGATCAAGCGAGTTTATGACACGATGTATCGGACACGCGCAGACTTTCAGAGCGGTAGCAGTCCCGGTGGCTTGGTGAAGCAAGTCCCAAGGTCGCACTATTGCCGCCGCGCCGCCGTCGCACAGGTTGCTATTGACGGTCGCACCGTTCTCCCATAATAATAATATAAATTATTCTCCTCGAAACGATTAATCCGTTTGCGCGTGGTAATTTGAATTCGCCTGTCAGGATGTTGGTCGGAAATTATAGTTTAATTGCTATTTCTATATCATTACTATTTTATTGGTACATAATACGTCCAATTTTGTTTTTTTTTATCAATACTATCACAGATGCGTTGGTAAGTAATATTAATATATATATATATATATATACCAATATTTTATTATAACAATATATTAACACATAATGCGTAGTCTATAATAATATACCTTTACCGTAGCTTGTTAATTGTTTTGTGTACGATATGAGTAGTCATCTACTTTCTGGTTTGCTGTACCTGCCTGCATCTGTCTAATCAACGTCAATATCCTTACCCTAGGTACCTACTAGGTAGATGTAACCTGCAGGTTTGTGATTATTATTGCGGTTGGTCGAAGCACAGAATACATTTAATTATTGCTTTATTTTTTATAATATATCATTATTATTTAATTTATTCTGTGCCTCTGTGGTATAAGTTCCATCGATACTAGATGGGTAGTGGTGTTACAGTTTCCAATATTTTTCGATTATATCTATTGTGTTGGTCTTGTCAATGTTGATCTGGTGCTATAGTCCGTTCTATAAACTTAAATTTAAACCGCCAAGAACGAAAGTAGGGTGAAGTATTTTTTCTGAGTTCTGTTACAATCATCATTCCTGTAAACTACACAATTCTAATATCGAGTTCACCACTAAGGTTATCATCCCGCTCATAATTTATAAGTACCCACAATGTCCCACATATTGTATAACTAGGTACTTTAATATAATGTATAATCATTAATTTTAATTTTAATGTATCTTATTTTGGTCCTTTTCGGGGTACATATAGCTGTAATAATTATTGTTATTGTTATTTTTGTGATCGTCCTGTGCTATACTTAATAATATTTAAATGTATATAATAATAAAAACGCGGGCTTCCTAAAATTATATATTGGAGATTCGTTAACCTGCAAGCTCGTATACTGTAAAGTAGAAAATCGGTACGACCGCAAAAAGGGAACAGTGTTTACCCATAATAGGAAAAGTGTTTACCCTACACTGTCTTTACAGTGTAAAAATTCTAAAGAGCAGTCATTTTTCTATGGAATATCTTTATATTATATTACTATGTACATAATACAGCATACATTTCAAGAAGTTATTAGGTATCACTCATTAACAAATAACGGCTTTATGGAGTGGAAAATCGGTGACGCCAAAATAATGGTATAGGAACCTAATTTTATACTTTCAGACACCGATTATTCCAAGTTTATGGATCGAAAGTTGAAAGTCGAAAGTAGAAACCCACCATAATATTAAGCTAATGAGGCATGGAGGCAATGTCCCTGCAACCTCGTGTATATGATGTATACACCACACTAGGAGATAAGCCCCCAAAAATCTCTTAAATTTTTTTCCTCAAATGTTTTATTTTATCAATTTGTCTCGATATTGTCTAAAAAATATTGGCGAGGATTCAGCCACCCCCCGATACGAAATTGGTGATACTACGGTGATAGTTAGAAGATTTTCTAGTGTTCCTATAAATATTCTGCACATTGAATATTGTGTATAAGGTTATTATATTTTGTTTAAAAATATTATATTTCATAACACTACCCCTTACGATCATTTTTTGTAAACGACAGTCGACAGTAATATATTAATAGGCAATATTATACTAATACACGCAGTTTGTAATATTTAATTTTTTAATAGTATGTAGACCTAGATCTAGATATTACTTCACATAACTAGTAATTATTATCTATACAACCAGACAACGAGTGTGAAGTGTCGTATGTCAGGGGTTATGACGTTGTATACCCTCGTCCATATACACGTAAAATGGGGTGAATAAAAACGGTTTTAAAGGTTATTTGATTATAAAAATGCCAATTTTATAGATAGAGATTCCTATTTACGTGTTCCTATTTCTACGTTGAAGGGGTGAACCGAAACATAAGTAAAATGTTCTCAATTTTTCTTATTCAGATCAACTGGATGTTGATAAGAACACATTTTAATTTTTTTAAAGTGTAAAGGACATACCTACCTTATTAATTAAAAAAAAAATACATAGGTAACTACATAATTAATTAAAAACAAATTAAAATAATGAGGTATACATCAGGTATACTTAAAACAACCTAATTATTTTCATATCTTTTTTAAATAACTTAATAATTATTATTATTTTTGTTATGCACCTAGTTTATAGCAATTATATAGGTATAGGTAATAGACATTTTAATAAATGTGATAGGTATTGAAATTTGTTAATATTTTTTTAGTGTTCCTGTTCACCCCATTTATGACACAGTCACACAGATTAGAAGTATTTAACTTTGAAGCATATTTTCTACTCGAAAAATATTATGAATTCCAATAATTCCATTATGATTGAACAAATCATTATTAATATTTAATATAATGTCTATTAACTTTTAATTATCGCAACAATTGCTTTCCTCAACTCTGTGTATGACTTTCCGATGAAGTTTTTCGTATACTTAAATTCACTTAAATTTACTTAATTTCACAAAAAAAATGATTATGATAATAGCTTATCAGTGATAACAAAGTTGTGCCATACCAAATGCGATATTATTCTAAGACCGTGGGCGATATAATTATTTAGCCATGGTCAATATCACATAAATGTTGTTCGAACAAAGTGCCGATGTTATCATAAATATTTGTTACTTTTGCACCAGCTTTAACAATTCAAAACAAATTTTTCTCATTTGGTTCCTAAATTCACCCTATTTTGGGGTAGCTAACAAATATATTAATGTTCACTTGGTTGCCTCACCCTAACACTCAAAAAAAAAAAAAAAAATGTTAAATTATAAAAAAAATGAAGATATTTTGAAGTAATAAAAAAATGCTAAAATCATCAACTTTTGTGGTAGCTATTCTTGTATTAAATTTGATCTAGTAGGTATGTTTAATGGTCGAAAAAGTAAATCTACAGCAGTATTTTTCAAAATAATTAAGGAAAACAAATAATAATTAGGGGGAGAAGAGGAATTTATAGGCAAGTACTCAATAATAGTATTCGAAAAATGTATTTTGTTTTTTCCTACATTTAGTATAGCATTTAGGATAATTACTTAATTTTTCCCCGAATTAAATCAGGTTACGCGCATCTATAGTAGGTAGTACCTATCTTAAACAAATATATAATAATTAATAACATATCTATATAGTCAGTAATATATTATGTTGACAGACCATATCCGCTCAATTCGTAGGTACCTATCACGTATATTATGCAATGATTTATTATTGAATTCAAATTTAACCAATTCTATTACAGTTACTATTACTCCATGACAAGGTACATTCGACATCTCGACACCTAATTTACAGTAGATAGCGATTATTTACTCAACCACTTGTTTTAATTATTATTGTTGTATTTCAGACAATTACAATGGAAGTCGTTCAGTTAAATTTTTTACGATTAAAGACAATATTCAAGAACAATTTTTATATATATATATCATTATTATTTAATTTATTCTGTGCCTCTGTGGTATAAGTTCCATCGATACTAGATGGGTAGTGGTGTTACAGTTTCCAATATTTTTCGATTATATCTATTGTGTTGGTCTTGTCAATGTTGATCTGGTGCTATAGTCCGTTCTATAAACTTAAATTTAAACCGCCAAGAACGAAAGTAGGGTGAAGTATTTTTTCTGAGTTCTGTTACAATCATCATTCCTGTAAACTACACAATTCTAATATCGAGTTCACCACTAAGGTTATCATCCCGCTCATAATTTATAAGTACCCACAATGTCCCACATATTGTATAACTAGGTACTTTAATATAATGTATAATCATTAATTTTAATTTTAATGTATCTTATTTTGGTCCTTTTCGGGGTACATATAGCTGTAATAATTATTGTTATTGTTATTTTTGTGATCGTCCTGTGCTATACTTAATAATATTTAAATGTATATAATAATAAAAACGCGGGCTTCCTAAAATTATATATTGGAGATTCGTTAACCTGCAAGCTCGTATACTGTAAAGTAGAAAATCGGTACGACCGCAAAAAGGGAACAGTGTTTACCCATAATAGGAAAAGTGTTTACCCTACACTGTCTTTACAGTGTAAAAATTCTAAAGAGCAGTCATTTTTCTATGGAATATCTTTATATTATATTACTATGTACATAATACAGCATACATTTCAAGAAGTTATTAGGTATCACTCATTAACAAATAACGGCTTTATGGAGTGGAAAATCGGTGACGCCAAAATAATGGTATAGGAACCTAATTTTATACTTTCAGACACCGATTATTCCAAGTTTATGGATCGAAAGTTGAAAGTCGAAAGTAGAAACCCACCATAATATTAAGCTAATGAGGCATGGAGGCAATGTCCCTGCAACCTCGTGTATATGATGTATACACCACACTAGGAGATAAGCCCCCAAAAATCTCTTAAATTTTTTTCCTCAAATGTTTTATTTTATCAATTTGTCTCGATATTGTCTAAAAAATATTGGCGAGGATTCAGCCACCCCCCGATACGAAATTGGTGATACTACGGTGATAGTTAGAAGATTTTCTAGTGTTCCTATAAATATTCTGCACATTGAATATTGTGTATAAGGTTATTATATTTTGTTTAAAAATATTATATTTCATAACACTACCCCTTACGATCATTTTTTGTAAACGACAGTCGACAGTAATATATTAATAGGCAATATTATACTAATACACGCAGTTTGTAATATTTAATTTTTTAATAGTATGTAGACCTAGATCTAGATATTACTTCACATAACTAGTAATTATTATCTATACAACCAGACAACGAGTGTGAAGTGTCGTATGTCAGGGGTTATGACGTTGTATACCCTCGTCCATATACACGTAAAATGGGGTGAATAAAAACGGTTTTAAAGGTTATTTGATTATAAAAATGCCAATTTTATAGATAGAGATTCCTATTTACGTGTTCCTATTTCTACGTTGAAGGGGTGAACCGAAACATAAGTAAAATGTTCTCAATTTTTCTTATTCAGATCAACTGGATGTTGATAAGAACACATTTTAATTTTTTTAAAGTGTAAAGGACATACCTACCTTATTAATTAAAAAAAAATACATAGGTAACTACATAATTAATTAAAAACAAATTAAAATAATGAGGTATACATCAGGTATACTTAAAACAACCTAATTATTTTCATATCTTTTTTAAATAACTTAATAATTATTATTATTTTTGTTATGCACCTAGTTTATAGCAATTATATAGGTATAGGTAATAGACATTTTAATAAATGTGATAGGTATTGAAATTTGTTAATATTTTTTTAGTGTTCCTGTTCACCCCATTTATGACACAGTCACACAGATTAGAAGTATTTAACTTTGAAGCATATTTTCTACTCGAAAAATATTATGAATTCCAATAATTCCATTATGATTGAACAAATCATTATTAATATTTAATATAATGTCTATTAACTTTTAATTATCGCAACAATTGCTTTCCTCAACTCTGTGTATGACTTTCCGATGAAGTTTTTCGTATACTTAAATTCACTTAAATTTACTTAATTTCACAAAAAAAATGATTATGATAATAGCTTATCAGTGATAACAAAGTTGTGCCATACCAAATGCGATATTATTCTAAGACCGTGGGCGATATAATTATTTAGCCATGGTCAATATCACATAAATGTTGTTCGAACAAAGTGCCGATGTTATCATAAATATTTGTTACTTTTGCACCAGCTTTAACAATTCAAAACAAATTTTTCTCATTTGGTTCCTAAATTCACCCTATTTTGGGGTAGCTAACAAATATATTAATGTTCACTTGGTTGCCTCACCCTAACACTCAAAAAAAAAAAAAAAAATGTTAAATTATAAAAAAAATGAAGATATTTTGAAGTAATAAAAAAATGCTAAAATCATCAACTTTTGTGGTAGCTATTCTTGTATTAAATTTGATCTAGTAGGTATGTTTAATGGTCGAAAAAGTAAATCTACAGCAGTATTTTTCAAAATAATTAAGGAAAACAAATAATAATTAGGGGGAGAAGAGGAATTTATAGGCAAGTACTCAATAATAGTATTCGAAAAATGTATTTTGTTTTTTCCTACATTTAGTATAGCATTTAGGATAATTACTTAATTTTTCCCCGAATTAAATCAGGTTACGCGCATCTATAGTAGGTAGTACCTATCTTAAACAAATATATAATAATTAATAACATATCTATATAGTCAGTAATATATTATGTTGACAGACCATATCCGCTCAATTCGTAGGTACCTATCACGTATATTATGCAATGATTTATTATTGAATTCAAATTTAACCAATTCTATTACAGTTACTATTACTCCATGACAAGGTACATTCGACATCTCGACACCTAATTTACAGTAGATAGCGATTATTTACTCAACCACTTGTTTTAATTATTATTGTTGTATTTCAGACAATTACAATGGAAGTCGTTCAGTTAAATTTTTTACGATTAAAGACAATATTCAAGAACAATTTTTATTTCAAAATATGCACAAGTCCCCAAGTCCAATCAGACATAAGAGTTGCAACTATAAAGGTATAAATAATATATTTTTATCAATTATTAAATATACGTCTACCCACACCATTTTAAAACAAATTAATTTCGTTTTGACGTAACTGAGTAGGTAAGTACTAAGTTTCTTAATTTAAAACCATTAGGATTTTTTCACAATCAAAATTTCTAAACTGCTTGATATTATAAATTCATTAACCCAGGTAAAACTGTTATGATATTTGTGGTTAGTCTTTTTCTGGCTTTTTTCTCGAATAGTAACAAGAATAATATAATTTACAAGCTTACACCCCTTGTTGTTAATGATTAAATCAAATATTTAACTTTCTAGATGTTGATATTTAATTATAGTATTTGCTTCTACTTGTACTTACCATTTACCAACTAGTGTACGAGTGTACCACTTCAGTAGCTCTTAGAGGGCAAAAATAACCCAATTTTTTTAATTTGAAAGAATATTCAATTCTAAGAATAATGGCATAGGTACAAAGTCTTACCAAGCTGTCATACAAACACATACAAATAGCGTACAAACGAATGACGGTGATTAAAATAAATTCTGTTAATTCCACAACCTTTATTTTATTTATAACTTAAAAACCAAGGTCATACAAATACATACAAATGGTGTACTAAAGGTTGCATATGAAAAACCATACATTTTACATAATATGTTGTCTGGTGAGACGGACATTATATTTTAATGCCAACTAACTGCCTACCTGGCTACCTAGTTACTGCTAACTAATGTAATATACAATATGAAACTAATACTAATATTTCTATTAAATAAATTGATGATGAAATATGTTTATAATACCGAGTTAGGTATATTTGTTAGTTGTATACAAATATATAATTAAATATAATTAAATCTGTACCCGTCATTCTTATTACCTTCTAGTGGGCAAGGTAATAATATATTTGTATTTTTTTTTTATATAGGAATATTTTTGGAGTGCATTCGCAATAGGTATGGTCTTACATGACATCGACTGTTCACGTTATTTTATGCCCAAACTATATGTATGGAAAAATGGTAAGTTTATTTTATGCCTAATAAATTTGTTTAAAATATAGAAAATATTAATTTTATAATGGTTCCTACCTATTGTATTTTTATTGTTCCAGGAGTATATTTAAATTATTCAGATAATCGTGTACCAACGGGCATTTATGATATCTTCAAACTTATTCTATCCATACTATTCTTACATTATTACTTAAAATATTTTATGTATACAGTAAGTTACAAACATTTTTAATTTTCTACTCACAAATAATGTGCTATTATGTAATAATTGGTAGGTAATATAAGTAAAATATGCATAGTTTTGTTAGTTAAAGGTGTATTTAATTAAAATTATATAACTGCAATAGTCGTTACCTAATCATTATATTCTTTCTCAAAATAGTGAATAAACGTGTCTTTTGTGACTCAAATTGCACTTTTAATCTTAAGGGGATTCGATACCGTAATTTCCTGTCTTTGTCTAAGAAACGCTTGGCATAGGATTTTAGACGTATTATTTTAACTTCTTTGCCAAACATACCAATTGATCTAATGAAGAGATAAGAATTCTAAAAACAGATTTGAATTTTTCATCAAGTACACTTAAAATCAATTTTTCTAAATTTTTGATTTTTCGATTTAAACTTCACCAAAAATAAAATACTAACATTTTTTAATAAAATTCCTCTTTTTTAACTTAACGTTTTTAGGAATTTGGGAGATAAATGTGGGAAAGTCGATTGCAAGTAGATATAGTAGACGACAATTCAGTGGCGCAACTATGGCTGAAATGTTGGGGGGCTGTAGCCCCCGCCTGACATTACATGAAAAATAACCCATGGGGGCTATGCCCCCACACCCCCATATTTGTTCATTTAAAAATATAGAAAAATCATACAAACAAAATCAATTATTTATTTACTCAAGTATTTAATTGTACCTTATTTTTTAATATTTATATTAACATTAACAATAATATTTTTTGCTTAATACCTTTATATTATATATTATAATTAGAGTCCGGATTTATATTCTGTTAAAACGTTTGAAATATGATGTTTATATTATGCAGTTGAAATGTATGAAATATTTCTAAAAATATTCTTAATATTCTCAAAATATTCCTAATATTCTCAAAATATTCTGAAAAATATTGATAATAGTAACTAATGAGCAAAACATATAAATAATATCTTAAAACTTTTTTATTTGTTATTTAGTTGTAACTTATATTAAACATGCAATATGATAATTAATTATGATTATGAATTTATAATTTATTATTATTTATATAATTATTAATTAATAATTACCTGTATTATCTTATATAGTTATGTTACATAGTTATACATGTTATATTACATGCAATACATTAACATAAAAAAAAATTATACAATGTTTTTAAAGGAATGAACAATAATATATTTTTCTAAATTTTCCGGAGTAAAGTTAGTACGGCGGTCCGTGATTATTGTTTTATATATGCCGAATGATCTCTCAACATCGACGGACGTTGTAGGAGCATTTTTCAGGTCTGTAGCTATACTAGGAGATACATTTTGAGGAAGTGTCACGTTGTTGTTCCCAGTTTATTACTTAGTGTTATTACTTTTAATATTGGAGTTTCGAGACTCGTGGCCTCATGCGGGTATTTCATTTTATCAGTACCTTTATAAATATATTTATTTATGACAAACAATATTGACTATAGGAAACTATCGAATCAGTGACTACAAATTAAAAATCAGTTCAAAACTCAAAAATATTTATTTAATATAATCCAATATAGCGAAAATATGCTAAAATATTCTATAATATGTACCATAAACTAAAATATTCTGAAATATTCTCTGAAGTCAAAATATGCACTAACATGCAAACAAAACTTTTTTTGACAGATTCTACAGGTTATGAAATACAAATATTTTTACTCCCATCAAACAGCATACGCTTGTTAAAAATATGTTTTTGCATAAAAATCCGGACTCTAATTATAATATATCACCAAAATATAATATTACGTTTCCTAATAATATTTTAACGATATGTAATTAATAATTATTATTATCAGAAGTAGATTTTACAAGTTTTATAGGTAGACACAATATTTAAAAGATAATAAAATAAAAAAAATGTCGAATGTTTGATACATCAAATAAAATAAATAATTATTAAACAAATAGTTAATGAATATAGGAACCTACCTAATCAGTAATCTTTTAAAAGAACTATTAACATAATATGTTGTTTCACATCGTGATATAAAATAAAAAACAATATTATTGTTAATTTTTGAATATTATTTATTATATATTAATATTTTTAATGAAAAGTATACCTATGTAAGTATAATAATATATTTGTAATTAAAGATTAATAATGTAATAATTACACTAATTATGTTTTAAAAATGGCATGTGGTTGTCAGTAATATTGTAGTCTGGGAGTTATTTTTCCTAGGGTCGGGTATTTTTGTCAGGGTATTTTTATTCCGCTATTACCTATCCCTTTGTTATAGTTCAGTGCATAGGTTTACTATAAATTTATATGCAGTGTTGGGTAGTAACGTAACGAAAGTAACGCGTTAATGCAACGGCGTTACTTTGTTTGTAAATCATTACGTAATTTCATTATAATTATTTCCAAGTAACGAAAATGTAATGGATATTACTTTTGAAAAGTTATTTCTATAGAATAACGCATTACAGTTTCGAATTATTAAGTACCTACCTACATATTGCGAATTAAAAAAAATGTATTTGTATACCATTAATACAGGTACTATTATGTTTACCAATCCAACATGTATATATTTTTAATTTTAACTCGGCACAATTCAGTTTTCAATGGTTTTGACAATTGAAATGTCTAATTTCACTGTAAATCACGAGAACAGTTAATTAAATGTATTACTTAATTTGATTCCTTTAAATAGGTTTTCTATAAACAGGGACCAGAACCAGAACTGAAAAGAACCGGTTCTGGAACTATGGGATGGAATAAAATAGCTTAACCTAACCCAAAGAAATATTTACAATATTATCTTATATTCCTATAGATTTCGTATAGGCTGACATTTATATATATTATTATATATATTTGTAATTATTTTTTTAACTTTTCATAATTCCTTCTATTTTCATGAACTAATTACAATTTAAACATGAATAAATAAATTATTTCAGACTATTTTTTTAATAAATCTTTAATAATCAGAAATCCAAATTAACCGAAAATAACCATTTTTTTTCAAAACCGGTATTAACTGGTTCTAGAGCCCTTATATTTTTTTAGAAAACCGAAACGGAACCGGAACCCTTAAACAAATTAATTAAATAACCGGAACCAAAAAACCCTATAGGTCCCAGTCCCTGCCTATGAATATAGCTTGTGTGACAGACCACATTTTATATGATCTTATTAACTATACAAGTTTTATAAAGAATTTGTTTTTTCAATTTGCCTGCAGAAGATAATTACCAAGAAATTTAAAAAAAAATTTATTTTTGTAACGAGAAAGTAATGAGTTACTTTTCTATTTGAAAAGTAAAGTAGTTTCATTACAATTTTATTTGAGTAACTGATAAAGTAACTTAATTACTTTTTTAAAAGTAACTTATCTAACATTGATTATATGAAATAATCTTACCAAATACAAAATAATTTATATCATACCGACATAAATTGCTTCCTTAAAACGAATACAAGCATACAGCTTATAATATTTATCATATTTATCACATGCAATATAAAAAAAAAGTTTAAATAAAAATAGAAAAATCAAATTATTACATTTTTTTCCAAAAAAAAAAAAAATAAGAAATACAGTTTAATTTTTAAAGATTTGTTAATATTTTAGGAAAGAATTGAATAATTTATTTTGATGGGGTTATTACAAGTTTTGGAGGGCTAAGCCCCCTCGGCCCCCTTCTAGTTGCGCTGATGTGACAATTTCATATCTATTTTCAGAAATCGTATTGTTTCATTAGATCAATTGGTATATTTTCCTAAGAACACGTCTAAAATCCTATGCATGTAAGAGAGAGTCACTGGGTGGAATACCCGTAAGACCAGAAGAAGTAATAAATACTATATTTTATTTAAACTATACCTAATAATTTAATGTGAACATTTTTAAAGGGATTTAATATTTTATTTATTGATGGCCATTTTTTTGAATTATGATCATGTTATTTTTAAAGATTTTTTTAAATTTAATTCTGAGTTTTGGATAATATAAACACTTTTTATTTTAATATAAATGTTTATAATATTAGTATCCATTAAATATATTCTATATTAAATAGTTATGATTATTTCATATACGTTTTACATTAATAGGACTAAGTATATAGTGAGTAATATGGTACGTTTTGTGTAAATTTAAAAAAATATAATGAACCATTTGTATTTATTTTTAGAGTGAATGGAAAAGATATAAATGGCTAAAATATTTCATTTCAGTTGGATCATACATTGGAATTTTCACAATAGACTTAATTTTGAGCTGCATTGCCTTAATTAAAGTGCCAAGCACTACTTTTGGAAAAATACAATTTGTTATTTTGCTAGATGTAAGCTGTAAGTACAATAATAATATTGCACAATTTATACTAATGTATCATACATAGGGAACAGAAAAAAATTGCAATTTATTAACTGTTACTTTTAGATTTAGCTTATTACACGGCATGTACAACAGATTGGTTTGATAAGTACATTTACTCAATATGTTATACCTACACCTCCACTGTTAATCACAATGTACTAAAAGATCGACAATATTTGATAGTATCCAACTTGGCAACACGCTGGCATACTAAAAATATAAATAAAATTACCCAGAAAGAAAAGGAAATTACCCAGAAGGAAAAAAAAATCGTTCAGTCAGCACCACAGGATCCAAGATTAAACAGAGATGTTTTAGTAAATAAACCCCTAAATAAAATCCACTGTCAATTCATATCCCTTATTGTAAATATTATATTTGCTATATTATATCACATAATATACCTAATGTTTGAGTGCTATGAAGAAAATAATACCTATGTGATGAAAGGTTAATTAATTTTAATTAATCAAAATATAATGTTAATTACCTTTTAGTGGTTAACTTTGGTGTATTTTTTTCAATTTTGTGCTACGCGTTATACCTAACCCGGAATCCCTGTCCGGTCCGTGTTGACCCGGGACAGGGCTGATCTCTAGACAATATTATACTATTATAGCATATTAGCATACAAATGTGTTGACTCAGGTTATATCGAGTGTGTGACCAAATCGGTTCTCACGATGGTCCACGTGACCGCCCCAGCTGGGTCGGCACATTCCAAAAGACGGACCGTTGCCACGTCGATATTTAAATTCAAATCGCAATTTTCACCGTAATTTAATAGAATATTAGATACAACCGATGTCGACAGCAAACGCGCACACGAAAAAGTAAAAACTAATGCTAATAAAATAGGTCTACGCTCAATAAATATTATTTATTATTATTAACAACACCGACGAGCGACACCAAAGCTTTAAATCTATTATTATCTATTACTAATAGGTAAGTAATAAGTAATAACAGTTCAACGAAAAAGACGGCCTGCTATCCGCATCACCACGGCTAATGTGTTGCGATTACGATAATCTTGTATTGTTGATAGGTACTTCAATATTTTTACGTTAAATCAACTTCGTTATTTTATATTTACTAATTATATAAAACATGCAATTTAAATAGGTACTATGAAAATAAAACAATTTTTAAAAAAAATTACCACTTTTTTTCAAACTCGAGGCCCCAAATTTAAGCAAAGAGCGCTAGGCCCTGCTCGCCCCCCCCTCTAAGGACGGCCCTGTACGTATCATATTTCAGTTATCACAGGCCTGTAATTTCGATTATTGAATATGATTAATATAATAGTAATTAGTAATTAAATAAAGTAATAATAATAATTTTCATTTTCATTTATTTTTCACATTTACTTTTATTTTAATGGTTCCACTAAAATGTATTTGTAATCTATAATATTTGTTGGAAAAGAAACTTCGTTTCTACCATGTGTCCCATGACAGCACTCACTTTTTTTTTGTGTCTGTGTACCTACACGATAAGTAGTTGAAATAAAGCTTCGATTTTCAACTTCAGTATCTTGTTCACTGGGAAAGTGAATATTGTTGATATTTGATGCATTGAGGAGGCCAAAATTTAAAATTCCCAATAGTTTTTAAAAGTGTCGGAAAAAACAACATAAAAATTAAGGAAAAACTGGAATTTTTTCGGTTTTTGGTGTAAATCTATAACAATTGATACATGGAATTTTCACTGGTCGTTTATATCAGAATTTTCTATACACGATAAAATTTTAAAAATATTTTGATTTGTTTTGAACTGTTTAGGAACATTTTCTGTTTCCAATTTTATTTATATTGATTAGGCTTTTTTTCTATGAATGTCAATAAAACTTTATTTGTTGGGAAAAAAGCTTGAAAATTTAATACAAGGCTTCTACTATATTGTTACAATGACATTTGAAAAATAATAAAAATCCTTAGTCACAGTTTTTATTAATTATAAGCATTTAAAGTATAAATTTGACAAAATATAGAAAAATCACGAAAATTAGAAAATTATTTTTAGTTGAGAATTCATTAAAATTTTTCTTTTTAAAATGTAATATACAATATAATGTAATTTACAATATACCATAAACTGTTTTGCTCGGGTTAGAACCACTCAAACTGTTGTAAAGATAATGGGTCTTTACGCATTAATATATTATATGTGTAGGTAATCGATTCACGTGTTAGTATATAATTGTTACCAGAGGAACAACGTTTCTCCTTGAGATATGCCGGCCTCGTAGCGGTGACTTCGTATAAACTAAATATTATATTCTATATAAGGTAGCATTTGCAAACTAATCAAATGAACGGACAACAACATAATTAATATACGAGGCTGCAGTTTCATTCACTGTGAGAACAACCACTTTTTGAACGGCTACACCCACCTCAATGACACATGGGTCCACGCACCGACCAGATCAAAGGAGCCGACATCGTATATAGGAGGGCCAGGAACACTTCATAATCAGATGTACCTGGCAGTGGGAGTGTTGGGTGTGCAATTCACAGGGGCCCCCGATCTCATATACGATATTTCTACTATAATGTGCAATATACAAAATAATATAATAATAATTAAACATTAATATAATATAATCTATATATATATATATATATTATAAAACAGAATCCCCTTTTTTGTATGGACGAGCATATCTCGAAAATAACTCTACTTATTTTAATACGGTTTTTAATACGGTTTAAATCGGTCGAGTCACGGGAAAGGTTTTAATGTATAATAATTTTCCTTGGTAAAATGAATTGGGTGGCCGAAAGTACTAACAATCTATGTATATATATATATATAATAAAATGTTTATCTGTATGTCATTGGTAAAAGGATAGGTAAAAGGATCATAAAATCGTCTCTTAAAACAAATATGAGAGTTGAATGTAAATTTGTAACTATTATATATAGATTCTCAAAATCTACTTGATCGAATTTGTGTAAATTTCAAATTGTCCTTGGAGATATCAGAAAAGTTTACAGAGTAGTTTGAAAAACGTTCGATTTATACCAAGTGCTATTTAGCCTATACCCAATCCACCACAAATAAATTGTCCATCTAGGTCGATTTAGTTCGCAAAGCCACCCAAATTTATTTGTGAACTGAAGTACCTAGGTAGGTGCACAACAACGTCAACAACCAAGATACACTTATATAATCTAAATTTTGTATTTTTTCATTGTTGAGGGGGGCCCGCGTTATAGGTACAATTAAAATTGGGGGTTGGTTTATCCGAAGTTAATAACCTCAAAAAATGACAGTGTTCAATAAAAGTTATTTCAATAGATTATTACTTGAAACTTGGAGGGTGTATATAGCTTAATTTTCAACTCATATAGGCTGTAGATAGGTAAAGGGTAGCTCACACATGATTTTTTTTAGCATACGAAAAAAGAAATTTTTTTTTGTCAATCTAAATGGTTGAAATTCGTTACATATTATATTAATATTATAATTAGATGAAATATGCGGTATATACATTGTGTACAAATATATTTATTAAAAATACAAATCTTTGGAATGGACAATGTCGGGCGGGACAGCTACTATAATATAATACAAATAATGAAGCCTGGGCATTAATGAGTTAAAAGTTAAAATTAAGTTAAAACGGTAAGTTAATTTTAATTAAGTTCATTAACTCTTGACTTTTTTTTCAAATTAATTTTTAACTTAATAAGTTACTTTTTTTTCAAGATTAAAGTGTTAACTTCAAGTTAATTTTATTTCAAAAATATCTAAATTAAGTTAATTTTTGTCCGAAGAATAAAGTTAGCACATTTTTTTAATGTGTTTTTACTTTAAGAGGATGCCACACGGGCAAAAATACTGTACAAAAATATGAAAATTTTGTTCCAATAATACGACTTACTGAATGGTTTTTGAGCAAAATACCTTAATTAAAAGTTGTAGAGAAGAGTTATATCGGTTGACGTAAAAAGCTCGATTTTCGATATTTTAATTTTTTATACCAATTATTCACATGTAAAAAAGTGAAAACGCAAAACGATTTTATCGATTTTGATAATGAAATATAGAAAATCGAGCTTCTTACGTCACCCGATAAAACTCTTCTCTACAACTTTTAATTAAGGTATTTTGCTCTAAAACCATTCTGTAAGCCGTATTATTGGAACAAAATTGGCATGTTTTACAGAAAAAAAATTTAATTGCGGCCGTCATGTGCTGCTTTTGTTTCTAGCGGCAGCGTTGGTCCCCTCCTAGCTCCGACATCCAGGCCTGTTTGCCGCCTGCAGGTCAAAACCGGTTTTACATGTTCCCAATTTGCCGATTCCCAATTCGCCGAATACAAATATTATATAAAAAAATAAACATTATATTATACTAGGTATACATTATATTATTATACTAGTTATATAATAAAAGTCAATATAAATTAAAATAAAAAATTATTATATGTCCAACTTTTTGTACTTGACGCCATATGGATTGTCCAAAATGAAAAAAGCAATCCTTTTATTTCTGTATTATATCCAAATGAATCACTAATGGCAACAACCATTCCTATTTCAAAATCAATTTGAAACGTTTTTGGTTTAAAAGCCAAATCATTTCTCAAGGCAGCTTCTTTAATAATATTGAACATCCTTGTGTAATTAGTATTAGTGCTTTTATTCGGTAAAAAAGCATAAACCTAAATATAAATAAATATTTCAAATTATAATGTTTGATATGAATGAACTAGGTATTTCATAATATACAGGTTATACATAATCATAATATACACGATTAAATTGACATGAACATATTGATCGACGTATAAGTATATTATTATTATTTATTATATATAATATTATACTATTTTAAATGATAACATACCATTGGTACCATAACTCCCATTACAAAGCAGTGTAATGTATATATTTGCAAGAATAATTTTGGAGCGGATTTAAATGTACCATCCATGAAAATAATTTCACTGTTACAAAGCCGTTTTAAAAATCCTTCAGTTCCAAATATAATTATTTTATTATCATTTAATTCTGAACCTAATTAGTTTATAAATATTATAAATATATTACTTTGTATTGACTTGTAATATTTATATTATGGAATAGATTAAAATTTTAAAATAATTACCTAATAAAAAATCTCTCCCATCATTTGTAGAACGCCAATCAAATTCGATCGTTAAATCAGATAATTTTGACGGTAAAGGTGGAATCATTTTCATTTTTTTTCTGTATCCCGAACTTTTTATACTGGTGAATACGGGAATAGCATCTATAACTTCCGAATTTGTAGCACCTTCTATTCCTGAAGTTATGACAGATCTCCTAATTTCATTAAATGTCTTAGGTACCGGTTTCGTGGGATTTTGATTAAGTTCCTCCTTCATTAATCAAAGTTTAGAAAAAAAAAACAAACATTATATAATTATAATATAATATATCATTATTAGGACTCGGAACATAATGCACTTAATAAGTACTATAATATAATATATTTGATATTATGTTTTTATAATTTGTACTTAAACATTGTAAGGTTACGGTCGGACACTAAAAGGGTACCGACCACCACGGATCCGAGACTGGTTAGGTCGGAGAAACATGGATTTCTAAACATATATACATTATAATTTGAACCTTAGATTTTCAATTTATTACACATCTTCTTAAATAACATAGGCAGAAATTTGTGCATGGGTAGTACATGTAAATTACCCGACACCTGTAGAGTCACCACCACGTTGGCCTGGTCTCAGCCGCTGTTGTTGTTCCTATTGTTGTTGTTGCATGGTTTGTCCACCCTCGGATCTCCGGACAGTCCTGGCCGATCCAATTGTCCTACTCCATGGCTGGGGACATTGCACACTTGGTCGGAAACTGCGTTGCGCCGATGACTGCTGTCGGGAAGTGTTACGGTGAATGACGACTTTTCGGCAGCAACGCAGTGGTGGCGCGGCCTTTCAGGTGTATATCGATATAATATTGAAATACGATATAAAACTTGTTTCTCTATTTTTGTTGTATGTGTGTGCGGTCGGGCTTGGGTTCGCCTTATCTCCCCGGACTTTATTCCGATATTGTGGCATATTTGTATTATACGACCCATAAACCTATTATAGCGACTTCGGTTAGTACCACGGGGATAATTTAGTCACGTTACAACATTACTAAATTTTTACTTACTTTCAATTTATTTCGAAAGCCACGATTAGCCAACTCAACTCCGTGTGTTGGGTGATTGTGAGGCTTCGATAATATTGCGTCAGTTTTATTTTTCAAAATAGCACGACCGCCGCAATTTTATACCTATACATTTATAATATTCGGTTTTGTCCCGTATTCTATCCACTCGGTGAATAAAATTATTGACTACTAATAAATCATGATTTTTTTCTGATTTTATTTTAAACCATTCCATTTTTATTTTTAACTGGCTAACTATTAAATTTTGAACTTTACAGTACACACGGCTGGAACGAACTAAATTCACCAATCTGTACTCCCTCTGGATTTTATATGTGGGAAATCTGTAATGGGATTACGCAATATCATATATTTTGCTCATAATAACAACCAGGAATGCGACCACACCCAAAAGTGTTTTCGACTACGAATACCACTTTCATAATCGTGAGGTCCATATCAAGGACGACTGTACACGCGCCGCTCACTTTCAAAGGACGCCGCCACCATATATATAGGGGACAGCGAGACAGCCTGAGTTAGATGTATCCAGAGACGAGAACACCACACGACTCGCTTAGCCGCCCAGCCATCACACACGACTTACACGGAGATTATCAACTTCGGAACGAGCTACAAATTCACTACAATCAACACTATTATTCTGCTTGTTTTGTCTGGTTTAATATAATACATTTGATTACCATTCTAATTGACTATTATTATTTATCAAGTACACCAGCTTTTGGATCCCTGAAGGGCCGCATGTAACAAATCATTTAATCATTGAACTTATCGACAACATACTGTGTTATCGCTGTCATAAAATCCGTTTTTTTATAAAAACTATTGTCACCTGTCGGCGAATCGGGAAAATTTAAACTATATTTATAATTTGTTGGCAAACCAAGATGTCGGCAAACTAGACTGTCGGCGAAATGGGAATGTTTCTAAAATATATTTTTAAAACTGGTATATTTGTCGGCGAACTGAGTTGTCCGCAAACTGGGGTTCGGCAAAGTGGGTATGAACCGTCATTCTAGGTACCTATAACACATATTATATACTTATCTATAGTATTAAAAAAAAATTACCCAAAATAGGTATACCTATAATAAACTTCAAATAAATCATATCACAATATTCATTAGGTACTTATAATGCGTTATACGTCAACAACAAACCCTGATACTGACATACTGTCACAGATTTATAGTAGTTTACTTTAGAAGTTTCAAGTACCTACGAATAATATTATACGATCACAACAAAATAAGTTATATCTGATACCTAATAGGCGATTTGAGTAAATTAGATGAAAGGGTATAAGTTATAACATGTTCTCGAATAGGTTCTAAATGGATGGAATGGTATATTATAGAACATTAGTATTTAGTGCTTAATGCGCATACATAATATAGGTAGTTGAGTTGTGCAAGAGATTTACACAAAGTTGTGTGCTGACTGCTGAAATTACATATACAACAGCCTTCATATAATTTTCGATTCCAGTCATATTGAGTATTGACATATTATTTTAAATGCCTTAAAATTAGTCTGATCATGATTTTCGGTTGTGCGCACTTTACATCAAAATGCTATCACTATAAAGACTATGTGTGATGAAAATTATTTAGTCTTTATTAATGTTGTAATTACTCGTTTACATAATATAATAAAATATAACAACACAAGAAATTCGACATACCCGAGCACCCTTACGATGCACTGTAGTCTGCAGGGCACTGATGAAGATTCAATTACAAGATTCATTACAAAAAACTTAATTATTTAAGAAAGATATTAAATTGTATAGTTTAGTAAAGTAATTTGAGTATGTATTAACTATTAATACCAGCCAACGGTCCGTATATTTTCTAATTAGAAATTTAGATCAATAATCTACATGACCAGATGTCTTGGTTAGATATACTAACTAAATTTATTTTAGTCTACCCTTTGTAACCTAACCTTTGCATGTATACTAAAACTGTAAATTATGTTGTAACTACCTATATTTATAGTGACTATAAAAAAACTTTCATTGGTACAAAACTGATATAAAAAAAAACATAACGATAATTATTAATTACTATAACATGTTGCAAAAGCTGCAGTGTTTCTTTAACAGAACATTTTCTATTTTTTTTTTTGAAACGGTTTGTAAAAATGCGTACCTTACATACTACCTACTTAATAGTATAAGTACCATTATATTATAATCTATTAATTACGAATTTAAAAACAACATTTTACTTCAAAGATAAGAGAATAATTCTCAAACGTCTTATTAGTGAACCCAACAGTAGATACTGTAGCTAGGTACTAGTTTGTATCATACCTTGTAATGTATACTTATTACTTCTTGAAAACATTATATAAATTATAAATGACAATTTAATAGAATATTTTGTATTTTCGGACTTATAGTCGCCCGAGTGAGTCTATAGTTATATTACCCTGCTAATTTAAATAAATATGTACATAGCCATAACACACATAATATTATAATATTATTTATTCACAAATTGAGTTTACTGTAATTATAATTTTACTCATTACGACGAATAAGCTTTTTAAATATTGAAATAATTATTATTAAATTAGTATTTATATTATTATCACGTGAATTATTATAATGTGTAAAACCACATATTATAGAATGTCTATACATTCAAACAGTGTACAGCGATACATAATTAAATACAATTAATATACAATACTTACATAATATTATAGATGTACAAAATTTTATACAGATGCCGAATAAGTACAAATATCCTATTTAATATTTTATTACACATCACAACTCATACGATCAACTGCGAAAAAGTTTTACTTCCCCTGCACGAATGTACTACAAACACACTCTATTTTTTTTATTTATTCTTTCAAAAAAAATAATGGGCCTCACTGGCCGGTTTTAAAAAAACATTACAAATATTGTAACTATGGGCAGCGTAACTGTTTAGTTCTTATTAAATCAGTAAATATATTTTTACATCATTCAGTGATCATAACACAGTGTAAACTTGTCTTATATACCTTGTCTATTATAACCTTATTCTATATTAGATTATCATTATGTCTTATATCACAGAAGTGAATAATTCGTCCGAAGCCCAAATACAGTCCTCTGCTGAAATAATGAAACAGGTGTTTGACGATCTCCGGCAAAATCGCCCTAAAAGGTTTCAAGACAATGATCTCACCAGTTTAAAACTGCATCGACGATATAAATCGTTACCCAACATGCCAAAGCAGTCAATTTCCGCTAGCGAAGACGTTCAGATCGATTAACAGTCCTCAACCGCTTTGATGATGCAAGTTTTCAGTGATCTACGTGAAAATCGTCAGATAGCGGTCGACGTTAGTAGTATCAAGATTTCAAAGGCTCAAAGACTAAGTAAATCGATGCCCGATATGGCATTCCTAAGAAATGCCGGAGTTGATGCACCTGATGCAATGCCGTCCACGGAAATTACCGTTTCGCTGGATTCATTGTATGCGGAAACAACTAACAGTGCAGTAATGACACCCGTCGCTGCAGAACTTATCGACATCGACACGATGTTGTCCGTTTCGACAACTTTCCCACTGGTTAAGCCGGTCGAATCCGACCCTCAACGGTTAAGTCAAATACAGAAAGTGGCACCACAGTCAATTGGGGATGCAGAGTCGAAAAATGGTTTGACAAAACCTTTGGACCTGGAGGCCGCCAGTTTACAGGAAATTGTATCCCTTTGCGGCCCTGGAGATGCTGCAGAAATGGAAACTACAGTAACAGCCGCCAGACCTAAACGTCGCTCACTATGGAGCCGAGTGAAGAGATTCGCTCGGCGAATGGTTTGCTGTTGTGCTAACAGCGACATACACCATAATTAGGTGTATAGTTAGTTTTTTTAGGAGTGTTTGGGCACCGATTTGAAAGTTTGTTTAGTTTGCCCCCTCACTTATCACGTTTACGGCGCCAGTGTAGTAAGTCACCGTGCACGATCATCCCGAGTTCGCTCCAAGAGTTTGTGTCCGGCTATATAAAACATATATAAATATTGCTATAAAACCTATAATCGTATTTACATTAACACTAATAAACGTTCATGATTTGTAATTTTTTTGGTTTTTATTTTATATCATTATTAAGCGTCGACACGCTGGTGTAAATTTAATTTATGTGACTGGTGGAAATCGTGTTTTGTGCAACCATCTCAGCACTGAAGTCAATTATCAACATAGTAGTTTTGAAAATCGATCATTATTACTAAATATTAGCCGCACGTTCAAGTTAAAATTAGGATTCTAAATTTATTATATTTTAAAGACTCCCATAGTCGTCCCGTCAATCGTCATATTTATAGGTAGGTAGATACTCCTATTTCAGCATTTAGTCATTTTATATTAGTCAGTGAGAGGAAGAACTTCTACAACAGTTCTACGGTGAATTCCTAATTATTATTAATTATAATTATACAAAATTAAATTAATTTACTTAATTGTAGTTCATAATTGGATAGAGAAGGATGGAAGCTTGGTTGTGAGACGGGATGGTCTTAAAGGTCCAATAAACCCCCAAAAAAATAAAAAAAAATTGTAGTTCATAATCTATTAATATACCTAAGTGTTAAGTTGTAACCTAGGTTTATACAAAATAATTGTTTATAAGAAAGTAAATACTAAATATCTAGTTGGTATACAAGAAGTCACTATTAACATTCGTTGGTTTTTATCGATCCAATTTGAATTTAAATAATGTATAAGCATTAAGATAGTATGTTCACCGTTCACCTATTTAAAAAAAAATACATATATTCAATTAATCGATTAATTAATTGAAAATCCTCTAAATCTTATTTGGAGTTAAGAAAAAAAAATAATAATTAATATTAGTCTAATATTGTCTTAAAAATTATCTTCACAGTTCACACCAAGTATCTATTTTATTTTATTTGTTTTAATCCTACGGACTATTTTTGATAATCTAAGGTTAGATATATATCACTATTATTATAGAGTAATTTGGACAACTAGCTTGATAGTGATATCAATAAAAAAATATCTTTAATTCGGTTTAATGATTAAACATAAATTTAATGAGTCTGAAAAATTTTATTTTCTAAAAAATATTATAGCATATTGAAAATATAAATTTATTTCTTAAATTACATTTTAAAAGATTTTATTTTATTTTATTTAAATTATATCTGGACGTTACCCATTTTTGTTATCGGTTTTACATACGAGTGACATAGCAAATATTCGTTCACTAGTTACAATAGTGTGCTGTGAGTTTTTATATTAGAGTGCATTGACCTATTATTAAACTTTTAGTTAAGAACATTATCTGTGATTAATATGTCGTACGGAGACAACAAACGCATGTGTAGTATACTCTTAATAAAAAGAAATATAAACCTTCTAAAGTGGAGTTTAATTATAATATACTACCAAAAAAGCACGAAGAGTGAAATATTGAAACGTAAAAATAATTTTTTTTTAATTATTTTATAAGGTTATATAAGTTTGGCAGTGTTTAATATATTATTTTTTTTTATTAATATTATAATTTTTACTATTAAAAATAAAATAACGAATGCATAAGTCTTTTATATGTGTGTGTGTGTGTGTGTGTGTGTGTGTGTGTGTGTGAGTGTACCTATGTGTGAGGGGGGGGGGGGTAAAAAATTTTACGAGGGCGGAAATATGATAAATGGCCAGGAGCGCTAATGAACATTGGCTCTGATCACATCCGTACAAATGTTAGCATTAAAAAACACGTTATTATTGTAAGTGAATAATTATTTAAAATTTTTACCCAATTTAAAGTATAATATTATAAAACGTATTATTATATTGAATAATTATAAAGGGCATTTGTTTTATTGAAGTTATATTGAGAATTTATAAAGAATATTATTATTGAGGGCATTTTATTATATTGAGATATTGAGATTATTATTTAGGACATTTTAATATTTTATATTGAATTTATTTGAGAATATTATTATTGTACCAATATATTATATTGAAGTTAATTTATTATATTGAATTTATTAAGGGCATATTATATTGTACGAAAAGTTATATCGAGATTTATTATTGAGAATTTATTTATAAGAATTATTGAAGCATATTATATTGAAGTTATTATTGTGAATTATTATGAGGTTATTATTAAAGAGCATTTTTTTGAATTATTATTGATTATTAAAGGGCATTTATTAAAGACACATTATTGAGATTATATTATTGAGAATTAAAAACGTATTAAATGAGTAGTGAAGGCATTTCATGGACAAAGAAGGTACATCTCCCATGAACGTAGCTAATTCATTGTTAAAACACGTGTAGATTTAAGAAACTGATTAGAAGACCACGCCGATTAGAAGTCCCTAGGCCAAGTAGAAGCCGAGCCCAGATAAAAGAAACAGATTTATAAAAATTAATTACTAGTAGTAAATTACGGAAAGTTTTGAGTATAAGGGTCAAGGGAACTAGTATTGGAAATAAAATGGCAGTAACCATAACATTTGAGAATAAATTGATAAATTTGTGCACGAAGGAAGATATTTGTTCGTTTAAAATGTATGTGACATGGTAATAAATGTGGTAGAAGAAAAATTAAAAATATACCTACTCAAAGAGAGATAAAATAATTTTATATTTTATACTCTGTATACAACAGAAAATATTTTATAATAAATATTATTAATGTTAGTAACTGATTAGTAATACAGTTGGTGTATTGAACTCATTTTGACCAAAACATTGTATAATATATTGTATGATAAAATTATTATGTTTATTTAACTTATAACTTATTAGTCAACATCGCAATTTGTAGTACATACATAAATACATACTTACAGTATTTAAATCATAAAAAATATATGCATAATAATATAAGCAAAACAAATAGATAGAAATTCAATTAAAATTATAAAAAAATTAAAATTATAAAAAAATTAAAAATATCAAAATTAAATAGGTAAAATCATAAAACCGACAAATGTAAAACATTTTTAATTTTACAGCTTAAATCTTGAAAATAAATGTATTGGGATCATAAGAATAAGGATTTTATATTAGATAGAAATAATTTTTTTTTTTAGTTAAAACCATATTGTTTGGCAACTTCTACTGGTAAAGTTACCAACCAATAGTCAGGTAATTGGTTGTTGTGCTCTTTAAGGTATTGATTGATAAGCTCATTAGGACCAACATGTTCTTCTCCATTGGGTAGTCTAACATAAAACGTAACTTCCCCGTTTAAATCTGGCTTTGAAATAAGTTCACATTTCACATTAATTGTTGAAGGATTATCTGGTGGATGGCCATTTGACATGGTTGACTTCCTTTTAACTAAATTGAAATTGGAGTCTATACTTGTCTGTGGAGTTTTAACCATAGTGACCTCAATGCCTTTTGGTATAATAACATTAGCTGGCATAATAGTAACGTTTTGTGAAAGCTTATCTATTATAGATGATTTTGCTTTATGATTAATATAATTGGTAGGGATTATTTGCCTGTTTGCAGAAACAGAGTTGTATGATTTATTTAAATGAGTTTTTAAGCTACCAAGTTTATTTTTTTTTAAAGGTGAACACTTAGGTATTTCATTCATCGAAATAAATTGAACAGCATCTTCTTCATCACTAATAATAGTTGAAGAATCATCTTCTATTGAAATAACAGACGATTCTATTTGTTTATGATTCTTTTGTTTATTGGATTTTCTATTTTTATTTTCAGTACAAGTTGATGATTCAAAATTATCATTAAAAACTTCACAATCATTTTGCATATATTCATCTAGGTTTATAATTTTTACTTGTCTTAAACCATCATACGGTTTTTGGCTTTCTTCTTTATCACTATCAATTAATACAACTTCTTCATTACTACAAACAGTTTCTATATTTTTAGTACCAACCAATATTTCATTATGACCATTAACAAATGTATTAGTATTATTACTACATTTTATTTTATTTTGAGTTTTTAGTAATTTAAATGATTTTATCTTTTTATCTTTCTTATCCATCCCTTTAATTGGGCCGTTTTTTAAAATAGTATTTTCTTCCCTCAATTGCTTGTCTAGTTTAAAACGTTTAGGAGGTGTTTGTAGAGGTTGTTTGACTTTATTATTATCATTAGCTAATGGTAATGTTACTTGGTTATTATTGGTATTACTACTACATATTTTCCATTCATTTTGAGTTTTCAGTAATTTAACTGATTTGATAGATTTATCTTTGTTATTAGTCTTACACATTTTAGGTGTACTGCGTTTTGAAATTTTATCTTCATATTGCTTTACATCACTCTGATTAGTATCATATTTTAACATTTTCCCAGCTTTCTTTCCTCGCTCTTCTAGTTCAAGAAAAAAATTAGAAGGGGTCTGCTTTGGTTTTTTGACTTTAAACTTAGACTGATTCATAGCACCCCATTCATCTTCGGAATCAGTAAAATCAGATAAGGATTTATCATTTTCACTAACATATTCATCAGATTCATAAATTATATCAACATTTTGCTGTACAATCAATTTTCTTTGACGTTTCTCAGCAATAATTAATTCTTCATTTTTAGCTAAAATGTAAAAAATATAATATTAGCTTGAATAATTCGTAGTACAGGCGTACAGTAAAATTATTATGAGGATAAAGTATAAAATCAAAAAAAAATTTCTGTCATCTTGGGGCAGTAAAAATACTTCAGCATCTTTTTGGTAGGAAAGTGAATCTATAATACTTTGTGTACGAGAGAAGGAACCCGTTTCGAGCATGCAGACTGATAAGAGTGACTGTTATGAGGCCCCGTTTGCTTTGTTCCAAGGTAGATAATCTTATAAGGAATATTGTATTACATTTTAAAAAAGAAAAATATTTACAAATTCTTAACTCAAAATAATTTGCTAAATTTCGTGATTTTTCCATATTTTTGAACTTTAAATGCTTATAAAAAAAACCTGTGACTAAGAATTTTTAATATTTTTCAAATATCATTGTAACAATATAGTAGGAGCCTTGTATACAATTTTCAAGTATTTTTATTCACCACATAAAGTTTTATTGACATTCATAGAAAAAAAACTAATAAAATTGGAAACTGAAAATGTCCCTAAACAGTTCAAACAAATCAAAATATTTTGAAAAATTGATCATGTATAGAAAATGGAAATATAAACAACCAGTGAAAAATGCATGTGTCTACGGTAATTTGTTTTTCCAGGTTTGTTTGAAAGCCATCGGGAATTTCAAATTTTGACCGCCCCAATGCACCAACAATATTCACTTTCCCATCGAACAAGATACTGAATTTGAAAATCGAAGCATTATTTCGACTACTTTACGTTTTATTTTTATTTTTTACTGTCTGTTCAGTATTATTTTTTTTTTATTCAACTATTTTATATCATTGAATTAAAATTGAATACATTTATTACAGTAATATTTCTCTAAGACAGCTATTTTCTTTACTTATCAATTGATATTTCAGA
Organism: Macrosiphum euphorbiae; assembly: GCA_949089665.1. Taxonomy (NCBI): domain Eukaryota; kingdom Metazoa; phylum Arthropoda; class Insecta; order Hemiptera; family Aphididae; genus Macrosiphum; species Macrosiphum euphorbiae. The sequence continues at coordinate 12,727,127 of CARXXK010000001.1, read as the reverse complement.
TATAAATTAAAAGAAAATTAGGAGGTGGAATACAGGTTACAGCTCTATTATACAGTTTGGGTTGAGTCATTGAATAGGTCACTGTAATGGATGTGTTAAATTTGAATTCAATGATAAATCATTGTGTAATATGAAAAATTATTATCTAAGACGGTCTGTATGGTAACCAAGTTTGCCAAATAATATTTTTTTATATAATATTTTTTTCAAAATTTGAACTTACAAAAATGATTGTTGATTTACAATTTTTTTTTGAAATTTTAGAACATTTTATTAAATTGTCAAGCCTTTTGAGTTTTGACCATCTATAATAATTTTATCAACAAATGTATATAGAAAAACCTAAGACCAATCAAATACAGTGGATTCCGCTTAATGTGGGCACGTTGGGACCAACCCTGTTTGCCCACATTAAGCGGTTGCCCATTCAAACCGAAATTAGTTAAAACAAAACATTTGTTTTGGGAATATACATGTTTTCCCACAATAAGTGGATGCCCGTATTAACCGGTAGCCACATTAAGCGGAATCCACTGCATTTCAAATCTCAATAAATAGCTTAAAAAGAGTCAAAATATTTTGAGAATTATACTATGTTGTGATTTTTTACTTTTCGCCCTCTATGCACCAACCAAATTCACTTATTGTACTAAAAAAAATATATAAAAGTTGAAAATCTATGCATTTTTACTGCTCCAAAAGGTTATGACAGGCACAGAAAAAAAAACTTTATAAAATCAATACATTCATTGCTTAGCTCAAAACCTAAAATATATATTACTTTTAGCTATTGACTTAGAATCTTTCTCTTCCCAAACTGATATATTATCTTTATCCTTCTGAATTCTATCTGAATATGATACCCAGTCCTTAAATAATTGTACTTTAGAATCATTGTTCATGGCAATGTAATTATATTCTTCCGGTTCAATATTAACTATAAAATTCTCAAGAGAGCTTATCAAACTTTCAGGAACTGATTTTCCTTCCATATCCAATTCATCAAAAAAAGCCCGAAGACTTTCTACCGAATCAGCAATAAGCTTAAAATTCTTTCCTTTTTGTATCGTATGAAAACACTCTGAAAAACCTTTAAACATATAGTATAAGTAGTATATAATATAAATTATTAATAAAAAGGTTTTGGAGGAATTCACATACCATTCATAATTAGTTTATCTTTAAATTGTACTACTTCATCATCAGTTTTTACTGATTCGAGAAATTCAAGACAAGGCTTAAAAAAAAAAAATAATAATAATTACATTCAAATTATATAAATTATAATTTAAAAATGATTACTTCATCATACGGAATGTTATAATAATATATCCTTAAATCTGGCATTGAATCAAAATAGAAATATTCCTCAGTTTCCAAATCGTTCTTCCATATTGTACATTGTCTTGCATTACAATTGGTTATAATATCATTTATAGTCTTAAATTTAATCTAAAAAAAATATATATAAAATATGAATAATTATATATAATTATATAAACTAACAATCATTTTAACATTTTAGATATTATTAATACATGTATATAAGTTATTAAACTCACAGTAACATAATCACAAAGTCCTTTTACAAGCCAAACTTTTATGAAATACGAGAGTTCACTGTAGTCTTTTTCAATTAAAGGATTTTTTTCATTCACAACAGTCCAAAAATCTGGATGGATGCCCAGTAAATCCATTGCCTGAAACATAAAATTGTTTTTATTGTTTCTTCCACATAAATATTAAGCATACATTTTATCAAAAGTAAAAACATTACTAACAATGACTTTATTTTGTTTTTTTGTATGGTATACTTTACACCAATCTGATACTTTCTTTGAAAGTTTTTCAGACCAAACCTTATATGGCATTACTGGACCAATACATTTGGTTTTTTTTCTTGGATCCAAAAGAGTAGTCATTACTTTACCCATAGTTGTAGATTCTTTAGGCATTAAAAACATTCTTTCAATTTCACCTTGGTTAATAATACTAAGATCAAGTTTTTTAAATAAAATAGCCAGAAAATTACCTATTTCTGGTAGCTGAAACATAAAGAAAATCAATACAGACTTAATGTAAAAACATGTCTAACATAAATTAATAATTGTATATTAACCTCCCACATTGAACTTATATATTGATGAAATACATCATTAAAATTAACTTTATTTTCCCAACTTAATATTTTTTCTAATCTATGGGCATCATCTTTATCTGTGGTAAGAGTAGTAGATAATGTTTTATGATACTTTTTTAATCGTTCAGAGCGACAATGTGCAACACTTCGTAATAATACTGAATCATAACAATCTAAATATAACATTTCATTAATTATAATGAGTTAGGTAATGTGCAATATTATTAATAATTAAAATAAATTAACAATATACCTTTTGGATATCTCAATTTGGAACTAGATTTTCCTTCCATGTTTAGCAAATTTAATGTAAGATTAACATCAGCCAGTAATTTGTAATTTCTAAAAGGGAATTATTTGTTTATAGAAATACTATAAAAAATAAATGAATAATTATTACTTATCAAGGTAGCTAATTTTTTCTTCTAATAGTTCTTCAAGTTCTAATGATTGTTTAGTATGATTACTTCTAGCACCATAAAATGAATAGCAGCTTAAGAATACTGTCCTTATATCTTTTATTGCATCAGTAATGTTGCAGTATTCTCCATTTTTAAATTTTGTATCAACTTAAAATAAAATTATTATTGGTTATATGAATTACATAAATAAAAAATAAAAATATAAAAATATATATATATACTTTTCTTAAAATCAATTTGCTCACGTATGGATTCTATATTATCAATACCATTGTCCGACAGATCCTTTAAAAAAGTGGGTGCTTTCAAATATATTTCTTCAAATATTCTACAAAATAAATCAATTAACAATAAACACCATATTAATCCAAAATTAATCATGCATGATAATCCATTAACATTAGTCAAATAAAAATGTAAAAATATATTTAATATATCACAATACTTAAGTTATTTACCATATATAAAATTAAAAAAAAATCTATATTTAAGCATTGTAATGCATTATTTTTCTTACTTGTAAATTTTTGATACGCCTTTATTATCTACATTTTTGATATTGTTTGACCGATTCATGTTTACCTATAACATGGACAGATAATAAAACATTAAAAGATATATCTAATATATATTTATAAATTTTTTTATACTTTTATTAAATATGGCATTAAATGTAATCTATACAAATCACATATCATTATAACATTAAATCATTAAAAATAACAAGAAACTAAATGATATACCTAAATTATAATATAACCTCAACATGAATAGGAGCTAAACTCTGTTGTATTTGGTACTTGGTATTTGAAGTACTTTTACAATTTTTACAGAATATTTTTAAAACATGTACACACTAAAGACCAGTCTCTAAAAGATATTTGTTAAGTACGGATACAGATGTATATTTTGAAAAAATATATAAATACGTGTTTGAGTAGAAATACAAATACTTTAAAAAAGTAGGTATATAGATATTTCAAGAACTTTAAATTTTTTATAAAATAGATGAGAATAATTTATAGACAAAAAAATATATTTTTATATATTCTCCATTTTTTCTTTCTTGCAAGTGATAATAATGATATTAGAAAATATATAAACTATAAAGAATAAATTATCAAAAATTAGTATTTTATATTAAATACCTACATATATTTTTAGAAATTATTTAAAATACTTTGTCCAGGTTTTTTTTCAACAGTTTTTAGATAATATGTATTTGAGTACTTAAAAAGTATTTGAATACTCTTACTCAAGTACTTTACAAGACTTAATCTCATAAGTATACACTAAATAGACATCTTCATAAGAATTTTGATAATAAATTAAAAAACCTATAATGTTCACTAGATAATATTCTCACATAA
>CARXXK010000001.1:12663075-12723185 GCA_949089665.1 Macrosiphum euphorbiae | reverse complement strand
TGGACTCCTAAAAATGGAAAACCGCCGGCTGAATATACACCCTGGAGACCTGGGGTAATCTAACCCTAGGGCGCCGTTAATCATATAAGATTAACTATTGTTTTGGAAGCTAAAATAGAGGAATATTATTGTTCAACAGAAGTCAGCAATGGATTAAAGTAATATTATAAATTTATAGCTCAATCTGGTAAAATAAATTTTTTTTTCATTTGTAATTAAATAGAGATACAATATGTACATCAATTTAAAATGCATTTAAAGATTAATATTAATATTGTAGCTATCGGCACAAAATTGGAACTGTTGAACAAAAATTTGCTATGTTGTACATACATTTGTTAAGACAGATGTATACATGGCATAACAGTTTATTTATTTTCTCCTTATTTAGTATTGTGCCATTAAATACAAAAATTCCAATTTAGTATTATCTTTAATACATTGTGATATATTGATATTTATCACTCCTATTACTATTGACTTTATTCACTGAAATAATATTTTATAGTATTTTAGCTATAATTGGATTTTAAATTCTGAAAAAATGTTATTATGTCTGTTTATAGTGTCATTTTAATATGAGTAGCCCCACTAGTATTAATATTAAGTTGTAAACAATTAGTTATAAATAAATATCATGTTTAGTATTAATATAGATTATATAAAATATTTATCATTTGTGGTGTTAATATACACAAATAAATCACTATTTTGGTTACAATTATTATTACTATGAGTACAGTGGCAGTTATTGAACAATTACTAGGTCTTGGTTGATAGCAATGGATTTAGGTTACCAGTGGGTCGCCTCTCGAAATAAATAAATAAATAAACAATACTTAGTACATATTACTATACTGTAATACAAGTAGCTAATGTGTAACTATGTAAAATAATAAATTTGATTATGAATAATAAATTTAAAATTAAAATTATGTTTGAGAACCAATATAAATTATAGATTATTTGGGAAATATAGCTTGACCGTATAGGATAACCCAATAACCGCCACTCTTTGAGCCTTGACGAGTTGGTTGATAGCACGATATAAACCACAGGGTAGGTATAATCGGAGCTTTTCGACGGTCAGATCCTCCTGTAGACATGTGACGTACCTGGTGGAGTAATAATAATTTAACAACAATCTTATACCTATGGGTAAACAAGTGACATATTGCGTGGACTTAAACCAAACTGGACTTTTGCGATGAAACCATGTTGTTTATATCATGGGTGGTAGTTACAAATAGATTGATGTCACTTTACATAATAGTTGCCACTTAAAAACTTATAGTTTTTTATAAGTCATGTAACTAATCAAATTATGGAAATGATTTACTTGAAAATTAATGTAAGTTCTTTGGGCACCAATAACTACTAATACTGTAAGAGTTTTACAACTAGATTGATGGTAAACCAAGATATATAAATATAAATGTGAAGTTAATTATCATAAGAAGGTAATTCTATGTCAAGTTGAAAGAAAATCTTACTTGAAATGTCGATACTCGAAACTGGATTCACAGTTGAACAAACAATAATCTGAATAAACGTAATTTGTATACTATATTAGTATATAATTATTTAATTTTCAGAGCAACCAGAACGATTAAACGCTGCGAGCGCATGACCAACATGGCGTAAATATCGCGAATAGCGACTATACAGTAAAATTAGTAAAACAGTAACTCTGTAGTCTGTACATCAATAGAATATTATGGTAAGATGTAAGAACAACTATTCAGGTTATGTACTTATGTCGTTATGATTGGCGTTTGAAAATTTGAAAGTAATAAGAATTAAGATGTAACAGGGAACACCAGTACACCACAGACTTCTATATTACAATAGATAAGGAACTCCTATACAATCACAGATATGTATAATAATATTATTATGTACATTGTTACAAGCATAGAACATTATAGAAGCGACACTCGCTCCTCCATTGTTTTTATTTCATGGCGGACTGATTGATGTTGCGAGCTTGGCGATAAGGCATGATGTTAAGAACGCTTTTATGGCCGAAACGGACCACTCGAGACCAGCCCGCCAATGTTTAAAAAAAAATAAGGTCACTGCATACTACCTACCTTAGAATAAATAACTATAAAATAATAATAAAATAACTATGTACCCATATTATTTTATAATACTACAATACATACATACATACATATAAAAGCTAATATAAACACGATTGTGTTATTTGCAAAAAGAAGAAAGGACAAAACCAGATGACTTTTCATCATTTTCCTAAAGATGAAAACCTGTAAGTATATTTAAATTAGTATAACCATTAGTCGTACTGCAGGTAAACTCCAGTGCTCGTTTTTTTTTTTTCAAAACATGTGTAATAAGGCATTGAATTAAAACAGACACTTGAATTTAAAAATTATTGGTTGGAAATCGAAGTATACCTTATTCCTAAATACTAATAGCAACAACTTTTTTTTATTAGGTTTTTTACGGCGCATGGGTCATCAAAGTTTTTTTTACTAACATATTTATTTTTTTGTTTAAAAAACTGATAATCAATTGATTTTTGAAAACCTGACTACCAATTTAAAAAAAAAATACTTTTTTTAAAATAATAAAAAAATCCAGTTTTTTTTTGTGTTACCCTCAATATTGAATTTTTTTTTTAAAACCATTTTTAATTCAGTGTGTTAAACACATTATGGAAAAAAAACCATCGAACAACAAGCATGGGAGCATGCAAATGGTTCTAGTTATACTTGTCTTCTTGTACCATATTATGTTATATTATGTTATATTATTATGTTATTTTATTTCTAATAGTTAAAATGTTTGTTTTAAATTTAGTAGTAATACTTGGATTCAAAATATTGGTTTAAATGATACATCTAGACTTTCTCAAAAAAGCATCTTTTCTGATAATTTTGATTCTGCTTGTTATTTACTTAATACAAATCGATTAAAATTAAATGCAGCTCCAAAAATATCCAATTCTGTTAATATGAACACCTGAATGAGGAACCAAAATGTGCTATTCCTTAGCCTTATATATCTGATGTTAAAAAACAGTAAGAGTAGGTAAATATTAAGATATTAAAATTTTCAATTGTGATTAATTAAGTATTTGAAAATGGAAAATTGCAAATTTTATGTAATTTATAAATATTGTTTTGTTTATATTTTGGCATTTTGTTATTTAATACCTAATGTAGTTGGTCATTTTGTATAAGAACATGGTCTTTAAATAAAATAATGTAAAATTACTGTTATTAACTGGTTATTTTATGTTAAAATGTGTTGTTATTATATCATTTCATTATCTAGTTTGTATATTTTATATTTAAATAAATTGTAATTCTCTACCTTCAACCATAGAACATTAATGTTCTATGCTTTAACACAAGCTTGTCTTATACCCTTGTAGAAGGTACCTAGATAATTCATTGTATATGTTAAATAATAAGTACCTATACAATAATAAATTAATATCTGAAAAAAACTACCTAATTACAATATTTTGAGGTTATAAAAGGCAATAGATAGATAATAATTTAATCATAGATAATAAAGAATGGATAGGCCATTCCTATACTTTTAACATAAAGTGCCGCGGTCCTAGAGAGCAGATATATCTCTGTCTCATAAAAGTGCTATATACCCAAATGGTTGTTGTGGTTACTTATGTGGTTAATAAGAGTTTTTATCGTCAATGTGATAATATCTTTAATATCTATGATAACAATTCAAAAGTCACAACGACCAATTCGAATATTCCAAAAAGGTATACTATTTCATTTTTAAAATTTAAAATATCTGTAATTACTATTTACTAATGACTAAATACTAATTAGTTATTTAGTTTTGGTTGTATTTGATTGAAACATAATTATGGTTCACCGTTGTGTTGTGTGTAAAGCACATGATAATCCAAAAACTGGTGACATGACTCTGTCATTCCATTTGTAAGTATCATAAATCATAATATCATTCATCATGGGCTTTAATATAATTACCTATTATTTATTTAAGATAATACATATTATTATAGGTTTCCAAGAGATGTTACATTACGGCAAAAATGGATGGACAGTCTAGGACTCACTTCCGTGTCTAATTGGCACCAGTTATGTTCGAAACATTTTGATATAAATTGTTTCAAAAACATAAATGGTTACAAACGTAAACTATGGCCTACTGCTGTACCAAGTTCATGTACCACTCAATTTGAAGTAGTACATCAGATTGGTTCACCTGATACCATAAATGTAGCAGATAGCATTGAAAATAATGAAAATCCAGAAGCAAATATAAGTTCATGCACTACTCAATTCGAAGTAGTACATCAGATTTGTACACCTGGTGCCACAAATGTAGAAAAACTCATTGAAAATAATGAAAATCCAGAAGAACATAACATAACTATTTTGGACACTTCTTTCAACAAAAGGTAAACAAAATGTATTATTTATTATTTAAAATTTGAGTTCTTGTCATATTATTTTATATTTTTCCAGTTTTTCTGATTGCTCTGTGATTGCAACACCAACCAAAAAAAGAAAAATTTTGAATAGCACACGGGTTGGTGACTTGTCTATTGAGAATTTTTCAACACCAAAAAGGGCGAAGAAACATTTAAATGTTATCAAATCTACAATATCAAGTTTACGACGCAAAAATAAATTGTTAAATCAAAAAAACAGAAGGCTCCAACAAAAAGTATATTCATTTAATGGATTACTTAATGTGTTAAAAAAAAAAAGTCTAATTTCCGAAATTGCTGCTGATAATTTAAAGGTACCTTAAATTCAGTTACACTTAAGACGATGCTACCCACGCATTTGTTGCCTCCGTCTTACACACGTACGACATAGCAAATTTTCGTTCAATAGTTTCAATAGTGTACAGTTAGTTTTGATATTAGAGTGATTGGACCTATTATCAATATTTTAGATAATATCATATCTGTTCTTACATAAAAGTTTTATAATAGGTCAATTCACTTTAGTATTGAAACTAGTGAAGGACTAATTGCTATGTTGTGGGTGTGTAAGACGGAGATAACAAATGTATGGGTAGCGTCCTCTTAAGATGTCCGGTGCCAATTTTCAAAATTTCACTGGGCATCCTAATGTGATCATTAAGCAGAGCTGGGCAAGTTATTCATTTTTTTCAACTAGTTAAAGTTAAGTTACTTTAACATTACAACTAATTATGAAAAATATAACAAATCTTAAGTTTAAACACCTAAATAGTTATTTAATATTTGTATATATATACTATTTTTTTTGTTTTATTATCGATCAGGAAATGTCTACTTTAGTTTGTTATAAGTTAGAAATTTATTTTGTATTAAAATCAACTACTTAAGTTCCTAACTAGTTAGTGCCCTGCTCTGTAATTCAATAGTTAAATAATACAATTAACAGTTGATTGGAATCAAAAAAACAAAAACCCGAACCAAATATTGTGTTTGTAATTGTAGTCCAAGTTTTGACCTTAAAATTATATTTTATTGATTCCTACTAATTAAAATATTTGTTAATATTATATTTATTATTATCATTGTTATTTATTACCATGTAATTACTGGTAATTATTATTAGAATAGTAATTTTGTGAATAAATAAATAATAATTATTATATTCAAACCATATTTGATTGGCATATAATTTGTTTTATTTATTTTAGGCATTAGGGTCTGATGTCTTGGAGAAATTAGTTAAAAATGGATTATCTGGGAGTAAACAATGTTGTTATTCAAAAGAACTAAAGCAGTTCTCTGTTACATTACAATATTACTCACCAAAAGCTTATTTATATGTTAGAAAAACTTTTAATAATCTACTTCCTAATCCTCGTACATTGCGTAGATGGTATATGGTAGTGGATGGAAATCCAGGATTTACTATGGAATCTTTTGAATCAATTTCTAAGATGGCTAAAGACCGTTCTATTTGTTGTAATCTTGTAATTGATGAGATGTGTATACGACGACACGTAGAAATGGATAGTCAACGTAAGATACATGGTTATATTAATATGGGCGCTGAATATTCATATGACAATGACAATATACCTGAAGCTAAAAATGCTTTGGTATTTCTTGTAGTCGGTATCAACGGATACTGGAAAATGCCCATTGCTTATTTCTTGATTGATGGTTTAAGTGGTAAGGAACGGGCAAATTTGCTAAAGAAGGCTATTGAACTCTTATGTGAAACTGGTGTGACATTATGCTCAGTTACTTTTGATGGTGCAAAAGTTAATTTAAAAATGTGCACAGAATTAGGAGCAAGTTTTAGTATAGAAAATCCAAGACCATATTTACTTAATGATAAACAAGATAAATTGTTTTGTTTTTATGACCCTGCGCATATGTTAAAATTAATAAGAAATGCTTGGAATAACAGAAATATTATTAAGAATTCTAAAGGGGAAGAAATAAATTGGAAATATGTTAAAAAACTTTATGAACTTGAGCAAAAAGAAGGGTTACGCCTAGGAACTAAACTTACAAAGCGACATATTAATTTTCATAATGAAATTATGAATGTTAGATTAGCTGCCCAAACCCTTAGTAATAGCGTAGCAGATGCATTGACCTACCTATCGCAAAATAATGATGAATTTACTAAAGCAGGACCAACGTCAGAGTTTATAAAATATATTAATAATGCCTTTGACATTCTTAATAGCAGGAACAAATTTTCTACAAAACCTTATGGCAAAGCAATATCAGATGAAACAATACCATTTTATACAGATTTTATAAACAAATTTATAATATACATTAAGGGATTAGAATTTTCTGATGGAAAAAAAATTATCAATTCTAATAGAAATACTGGTTTTGTTGGTATGATAATGTCACTTACAAATGCAGTCGAAATGTTTAGCGATTTACGATCAAAGGGAAAAATAAATTATTTAATCACCTATAAAATAAGTCAAGATCATATAGAAACTACATTCAGTGCTATCAGAAGTAGACTAGGCTACAACAACAATCCAACATGCAAACAATTTAAAGCTGCATACAAACGCATATTAGTGCACAATGAAATAGTTGGGTCTGAATTTGGCAACTGTTCTATATTGGATAACACTAAAATGTTAACAGTTAATTCATGTGTAGAGGAGAAGCAAATTAATGATACTTGTAAACCAGAGGTTCATCTTTTGGACCATGATTACTTTGAATCTTATATGAATATTTCAAAATATGTTGGGGATACTTCACAGTATATTGCTGGATTTGTAATAAAAAAAATATTAAAATCTATTACTTGTTCTATGTGTCAAGCTTCATTAATCACCAATAATTCAAATTATAACAGAAACACTTTAATCAGTATAAAAAATCGTGGTAGTTTAATTTTCCCCAGTAAAAGTGTTGTACTAGTCTGTCAAGAAACAGAAAGATTAATTCGAAGCTATCCACCCACTTATTTCAACAGTAATAAAAACAAATTATATTTGTTGGTTAAAATTAAACAGAATTTGTACAAATATAATAGAGAACTTTTTTCAAACTGCCCTGATCAAGAATCATTTTTAGATACACACAAGGACCAAATTATAAAGTTAATTGTTTTTAAATATGTAGACATTCGTGTATTTCATGAAGTTCGAAAAGTGAATGACACAAATATAAAATCAGGCCGTTCTAGAGCTAAATTTACAAAAATGGTACTCTTCAATCATGAATAATGACAAAATAATTAATTTGTTGGAACTATTTAATATTATGTACCTATGTTTTTATTATAACTTTTTCTTATTATTAATTATTTAACATTTCAGTTGCCTCTATTTGATTATTATTATATTATTTTTTATTATGCTATTATTATGATATTATATATTATGTTGTTATTATAACTTTTTCTTATTATTAATAATTTAACATTGCAATTTCCTCTATTTAATTGTTATAATAAGTATTATTTTTTTTATTATTTTTTTTTACTATGATATTATTATAATATGTACATTGCACAGAAACATTGTTTATTTAATTTTGACTAATAATTATAAATTTAATATTATATTTTATAGTTATTAATTATTATAGTTTTGATAATTCCAGTTTTTAAAAATAAGTGGAATACTAGAATCAAAACTGGAAGTAAAAGTGTAAAAGTGTATTCATGGAATAAAAAAAAAAAAAGCACTTTATGTTATTGTGTCCGGGAACGTATGATAAGGGAACATGGCCTATCCATTCTTTATTATCTATGAATTTAATGCTTTCAGTTTATCACAGAACAAAACATAGATAATGCAGATAATATAGATATTAACCACTTCCATATAGATCTATATGGCCGTGATATTAACTATGAACAAAGCAATGGATGTTACCTATTTTCATTTTTATATTTGAACATATCCTAACAAAATCGCCACTTGGGGGAGTGAGAAACTGCCTTCTCTCTCATACCACTTGCATTGTATGATTTAACATGTTACCATTGCCCCCTCACTACTTCCCTCCGAGTAACGGAGTCGGTTATACATGATAACAATAATGACAATGGTTTTATTCATGGGTATTGGGTTGTATGAATCACAGATATTAAATATAATAATATATAATAATTATTATATATATCTGTGGTATAAATGGCCAACAATTCTGTGTATACCTACTCTAATTTTTTTGAGCTTTTAATAATTGTTTGGAAAAATAAACTATGTTGTTGTTCACTTCCTTCTGTTCTAGTACAGCTCCTCTTAGAGCATTATCCGATGCATCTGCAGTAGTTAATGAAAGTACGGTATTCCCCGTGGGTGTGTGAGTAAGGTAGAATCAGCGAGTTCTTTTTTGTACTTCGCAAATGCCTTCTGTCATCTTCTATCATTCTTTGTTGATTGTTTCAAATAGTTGTTTAGTATTCCTTGATTTCTAGCTGCTCCAGGAATCCACCCTTAAAAATTTATCATACGCAAGAATCGACAAAGTTCTTTGACGGTTTTGGGTGGTTTGCATTCTTGTATGGTTGCTCCTCTTTCCTTATCTGATAATGTTCCTTATTCAGATATATTATAGCCCAAGAACTTCACAGATTTCTCACCAAAAATAAATGTGTGATAATCGCAAGGGTAAACGCGAGGGTGGAATCAAACAAGTGACAGTGTGATAATACTGCTCACTACGTATAGTTTCGTGGCGGCCAAAACCTATATTAAGGTACGCACACACTGCTGCGGTAGACGGTACGGTAACGATACGGTAATCAATATTTTATTTGTGCGGTAATCTTTACCGTCGGAGCTTGCACACTGATCCGGTAACGATATGAGTTACCGGACGGTAAAATATCGTACCGGAACGTTTTTCGTTACAACTAGCACACACTGCTGCGGTAATGCGGTACGATATATCTAACACACATATAAGAAATTTTGAGGTTTATACCCTCTCAATTTATTTTCAAAAATATTTTTTTCCGACAGCTATATAAAATTAATATGAATATTTTTGTTATAAACCCTTCCCTTCCCACAAGACGATAATTTCTCTGTAAATGAGCCTATAATACAAGTCTTAATATATGTGTAGGTACCTAATGTCTTAATTTTCTTATTATTAATTGTAAAGAAACTCTAGGTATATCAAAAAATTATAATAAATTAATAATATACGTACTATACGTTGATCAAAATGCTTTTACTTAAAGCTAAATTAAAAAGTAATTATATAACTGAGTTAAGTTCATATTTTTTCAGGTGTGAACTTTAAACTTAAGAGTGAACTATAATGTTTATTAAATCTTAAATTATATTGCTTTCTAAATGTTGACTTGACTTAACTTAACTAACTAAAGGTAATTTTTGCCCACATTTGCAGAATGGGAGTATAGGAGTATATTTGATAAAAAACTTATTATTATTATTAATTATTATGATATACCTACTGCACTTTTAATACTTAATAATATAATTATATTAGGTACCTTAAGGTAGTACGTATAACATATAGCACTTAATGCCATAATGGTAATATAGTTGTACAACTAAACAGCTAAACAGCTTCATATTATGTATGTCATAATTATTACAAAATAGATAAACATTATTGTTATTAATATTTATCGGCCCGGTAGACGGTAATTATCGTGCATGCAACGTTAAAAAAATATTGGAGCACGATACGATATTTTTTACCGTACCGAGGATTTATCGCAGCAATGTGCGCATCTACATTTAATTACATTCGTTTAGTTTTAAACTTTACCGCACAAAGATTATCGGCGCGCCTACCGTTCACCGATCCGATAATATCGTAGGTACCAATGAGGTTTGCCTCATATAAAACTATGAGCTCAATTTTATCGTTACCGTATCGTTACCGTACCGTCTACCGCAGCAATGTGTGCGGACCTTTATGCTCTCGGCTTGTCTGGTTAGGTTCTGTCCGGTTTGTGGTGAGGATGCGTGGACAAAAAGTGTTTAAGTCGGTGAGTGGTTCAATCTTAAACTGAATAGAATTTTTTATAGTTTTAAATAATATTATAATATAATCAAATATGTTAAGGTTCGCACACATTGCTGCGGTAGACGATACGGTAACGATACGGTAACGGTAGCGATAAAATTGAGCTCATAGTTTTATATGAGGCAAACCACATTGGTACGATATTATCGGATCGGTGAACGGTAATCGCGCCGATAATCTTTGTGCGGTAAAGTTTAAAACTAAACGAATGTAATTAAATGTAGATGCGCACATTGCTGCGATAAATCCTCGGTACGGTAAAAAATATCGTATCGTGCTCCGATATTTTTTTAACGTTGCATGCACGATAATTACCGTCTACCGGGCCGATAAATATTAATAGCAATAATGTTTATCTATTTTGTAATAATTATGACATACATAATATGAAGCTGTTTAGCTGTTTAGTTGTACAACTATATTACCATTATGGCATTAAGTGCTATATGTTATACGTACTACCTTAAGGTACCTAATATAATTATATTATTAAGTATTAAAAGTTCAGTAGGTATATCATAATAATTAATAATAATAATAAGTTTTTTATCAAATATACTCCTATACTCCCATTCTGCAAATGTGGGCAAAAATTACCTTTAGTTAGTTAAGTTAAGTCAAGTCAACATTTAGAAAGCAATATAATTTAAGATTTAATAAACATTATAGTTCACTCTTAAGTTTAAAGTTCACACCTGAAAAAATATGAACTTAACTCAGTTATATAACTACTTTTTAATTTAGCTTTAAGTAAAAGCATTTTGATCAACGTATAGTACGTATATTATTAATTTATTATAATTTTTTGATATACCTAGAGTTTCTTTACAATTAATAATAAGAAAATTAAGACATTAGGTACCTACACATATATTAAGACTTGTATTATAGGCTCATTTACAGAGAAATTATCGTCTTGTGGGAAGGGAAGGGCTTATAACAAAAATATTCATATTAATTTTACATAGCTGTCGGAAAAAAAATATTTTTGAAAATAAATTGGGAGGGTATGAACCTCAAAATGTCTATATGTGTGTCAGATATATCGTACCGCATTACCGCAGCAGTGTGTGCTGGTTGTAACGAAAAACGTTCCGGTACGATATTTTACAGTCCGGTAACTCATATCGTTACCGGATCAGTGTGCAAGCTCCGACGGTAAAGATTACCGCACAAATAAAATATTGATTACCGTATCGTTACCGTACCGTCTACCGCAGCAGTGTGTGCGCACCTTAACACGTCGAATACTGCACGAGTGCAGGCACTACTGTAATCTGTAGACTGTAGCAGTGAGCACTGAGTACCGCGGCCACCTTGATCTGATTATTTGAGTGCTGGGTCCTGGGTCACCGAATAACGAGTTGTGAATCCACAATAATGAAATGTGTTTTTAATGTTTTTATGTTATTGAAACGTGTCGTGACGTCGAGTTCTGCCGTTGAATATTACGCGTATCAAAGTTAGTAGTGTGGGTACAGAGTTATTTTATTGAGAGTAGGTATACCATTGAATAAACTAGTATATTTTATAATCAATGGTAATATGGGCACATGGTATAACACTTGTGCTCAGTCAGCTACTCATTACTCGGTTGGTAGAGATAATAATATTATGAACATGGTTTATATAATACTGCAGTACTCGAATTGAGAATTATTAAGTAGAGAAGCTCAATCCAATAATGTATAAACTGCGTTCCAAGTGTAAAATTACTCAACGCAGACTCGTAGGGGGCTTTGCCCCGCACACCCCTCTAACCAATTCCTAATTTTTCAATACTACATTTCTCCTTAGTTACAGAATTTTATCTTTATTCTATTCCAAATATAACATATTTAACTATAAGTGCTTATGTAACATGTAAGTGAATATGGATTTATAATTTATATTCACCTTATTTTTCGAAATTTATATTGATAGAAATAATACCCACATATTTCGATCGGAAATAAAAATTATAATTATCAGTGATAATATCTCAATAATTATAATTTGTGCTTCAGACGCATACCTATATGTAAATTGTGAACACTAGTCCACAGATACTTACAAACAAATGCCCAAAATAATTTTTAATAAAATTCGGAATGGATCTAAATTGTTGTCAAAGATAAACCTAATGAATTTTACATTTTTTAATATAAAAATATTTTTTTCAACCTACCTATGGTTTTGATTAGTATAGTGTTCATCCTTTTTGTCGTTTTTGACTCGCGATCCACTGTGTTTGTAACAATATTTTGACGACTCGTGTCACCTGACACCTTTATAATTCATAATTTATAATTTTTTTTTTTTTTGCAGATATTTTGTAATACAATAGTTTATTGTTGGTACATAATACCTGCGAACTACTAAAGTAGGCAAAGAACAAGAACACTAAACTATAATAATAAAATTAGCAAGGTATTAGCCATTAAGAAGTCTATAACAGTGGGTCGCTATCCAATCTTAGGTCGCGTAATCTATAAAAATGGGTCATGACAAGTCTTTTTCGTTAAAAAAAAAATAAGCTTATTATAAAATTATAAATTATGATTTCGAATAAGTTACCAATGAATTGAAGAACCATATTTTACAGTAGATATAATGACAATTAAAATGTCTACTGACATAGAAAATCAATAGATCAAAAACTTAAACCAATGTTTATTGAAACTTTTTTGGAAATGTTTTGGACACACTTATGCACTGGAAATTATGCAAAACTAGCAGCTAAAGTCTATTTTATTTCATGGCCTAGAAAGGTGACACGAGTTGTGAAAAATATTGTTACAAAAATAGTGGATTGCGAGTCAAAGAGGTTGAACATTACTAGTCAAAACCATAGATAGGATGGAAAATATTTTTATATTAAATAATATAAAATTCATTAGGATTATCTTTGACAACAATTTAGATCCACACAAAATTTTAATAAAAATTATTTTGGGCATTATTATGTACCGTCCCTCAGTCCAAATCAAAAAAAATAGTAGGGGTACGCAAAAAAAAAAATAGTAGAGGAGGTCCGTCCCCCTGCTCACCCCCATGAATAAATGAAAAAATAATGCAAATTTTTGGCTCACATTTTTATAATATAGGTTTTAATTTAAAAGTTTAAAACTCGTATGTATTTACGTGAGTAATTAGGGGGGGTCCATGGGGTCTGGACCCCTCTCATTGACACGTGTCTTGTACATGTTAAATTTTGTGTTTTTACATGATTAAGAAAAACAAATTTTATCATATGATACGAAGGAATTTGTAAAAACTTTTCGTAGCTTCAATTGTCAACATTTTCAATTAATATCGTGACTTTTTTATAATAATTTATAAATTTTCATTGCCAGTATCATATTGG
Organism: Macrosiphum euphorbiae; assembly: GCA_949089665.1. Lineage (NCBI taxonomy): Eukaryota > Metazoa > Arthropoda > Insecta > Hemiptera > Aphididae > Macrosiphum > Macrosiphum euphorbiae. The sequence goes on along the minus strand of CARXXK010000001.1, from coordinate 12,709,359 downwards.
AATTTTGCACAGTATTTACATTGCCAAAACCAATCTCAAAATCCCCGTTTGAGCAACTCCCCGGGTGAAAAATACTTTACGACCTATTCTTGTACCTATCAAATGTACAAAAAAAAATTTATCCGAATCGGTCGAGCCGTTACGGAGGATTTCGTACACTACACCTTGACACGAGATTTTTATATATTAGATGATTAAAAACTCAACAATTTTACATGGGCTTATAAGCTCCCCACGGAAAAATTAGGTATTTCAGTTAAAATTATTAATGCATATTATACTAAACTTTCGAAGACCATAATTAATAAGAAGGTACCTAATAACATAGCAAACTAAAATTGATCATTTGACTGTCAAAAAATTCAGACAAAAAGCTTTACCAGAATCCATGAAAAAATATAGTGCGGGTTAGGAGGTACCATTTGAAAAAATAAAGTTGATTTTATTATTGGTACTACTGCTTGTTTAAAAATTTTGAAAATGTTATAAAAAAATGACTGTGGAAAATAAAGAAACACGTCTTTTTTTGTTTTAACAAAATTCCATATCGTCGATCCATAATTGTTAAAAACAACTCCGCGTACTATGACATAAGATACACTCTATATTTTTTGCATAGTAAAAAATTATACAATAATATAAAGTCAGTAGTATTAATTTGGGGCTTCTGAGTCACTTTTTACAGGGAAAAAAAAAAAGTTCAAGGAGGAAAGTCCCCCTTGCAGCACATTCGATCACCGTATAGGTAAAAATTCTAAAAAGGTGGGTTGGGGCTTCTGAGTCACTTTTTACAGGGAAAAAAAAAAAGTTCAAGGAGGAAAGTCCCCCTTGCAGCACATTCGATCACCGTATAGGTAAAAATTCTAAAAAGGTGGGTTGGGGCTTCTGAGTCACTTTTTACAGGGAAAAAATTTCAAGTAGGAATGTATGCCTTACAGTGTAACCAATCTATCTAAAATTTACTAGAGAAAATGCAAATTTTAATTTGTCAAACAAGATTTTATTTAAAACATTTAGTCAGTTACTATCGAGCCGTCGTACAATCAAGTTGTGTTATTATTTTTTTTCAGTGCATTATCTTATTGAATCGATTTTTTTCAACCAACTATTTTAAGTTTTATTAAAAAACCATGAATTTACAGAAGTTTTCTAACGATTTTCCTTCATTGGTTTATTTAGTTAGAAATAATTCGTATCCAGTACATTCAGATTTTACTACATTTTTATCGAGATTAAAAACGTATAATTCATTTCCATCTACTTTATGTCAAAATAAATATTCGTTATCTGAGGCTGGATTTAAGTATTCAGGAACTGCTGACATAGTCGAATGTTTTTGTTGCGGACTGGTGTTACAAAAATGGACTAAAGATGACATTCCGTTTGTTGAACATGCAAAATGGAATCCTAAATGTATATTTGTTTTACTTTGTAAGGGTAATGAATTTATAGAAAATGTAAAAAACGAATATGTAAAATCTACACATGTTTGTGATTGTAATCAGTCTAAATCATAATATGTTATCATTAACTAGTTTACTTGTTTAAATTAATTATATTTTAATAATTTGTAATCATTTATAAATAAATATTGTATTAATCAACTTAAATGCGTTAATAATTGATTTTATATCTCGTTGACTTGTAGTCGAGTCGGATAACGCGTCAAGTTGTAATTCAATATAGTAGGTAGGTTTAAAATTCAAGTTACAGGTTCAACGGTTCAAGTAAGTATCCCCTCTCTACGCGTTATCTGATTTGGTTTCATGGTCACTTTAGTTTTTATATCGATATCAGACAAATAAGTTTAGTATATAATAATACAGGATTCAAGTAATATACTCAGTTTTCAAATATGTGTGTTGTAACGATCATCCGTTATTCTATTTCACTTTTTTGAAGTTCAAACATTTTTTTACATTTATACGTTTTTTTTTTTTTGAAAAAAATCATAAAAAATCGACTATATCAAAAAGAACACGTCGCAGTACAATATGATTCCAATTGTTGTTTCAAAGTCAGTAATCGATATACGACCTCTTAGCAAGAAAAGTGTAACTGTTGGATTTTTGGTTAATAAAAATATGTTTACTGTTATTATATTACTCCAATGTAATTTCACAAAAAAAATGCTAATGATCGATTTAATACAGTGGTATACACTAATTTCAGATTCAATTTATAGCTCAATAACTAATAATCTACATACTAATAATAGTAAACGTATAAAAATAACAGATAGCATATATTATACAGTTAATTTAAATCAGTTTACTATTAAATTGTATGTTAATAACCAATTTATCACGTTATCATATAATGATCTCCATCGGATAAAAGAATTACAAGAATGTATTGATTCGTATATTGTTGAAAAGCAGAAAAAGTTGGTTTCATATCAGTCAATTTTTGATACAGTGTATTCATTAATTAAAGCAAACATTAATATTTTACCATTATCTTGTCAGCGAAATGATTTTACAAACCAGTACATACAAAACTTTGATTTTAGCAATTGTTTTGTACAGAACGATGATTTCAGTTTTATGTATGAAATACTTCAATTCCACAATAATTCTTTATCAGATATAATATTAAATGATATTAAAATATAACGTTATGTAGTTACAATCTACGACTGCTTTATCACCAGCTGCAGGTTGTTTACGAGTTGCGATCAGACAGCAGTGTAACCTTCGTTATCACATATTCTTCGTATCATTGTTAACCGTGCTTGTAATCAACCGTTTTTTACGAAATTTAAACTATCTTATCATGAATTACTAATTTTGTTTCCATAGTTCATATAATATGCAATTTTTCGTTATGTTCATAGACTATAGTAATGTTATTCTGTATTCATGCTACATGATAGAACAGTTTTGGTTAGTGTTAAAGTATATGACTAAACCGCATGTTTGACCTTTGACGGTCTCGCATATTAATTATTTTTATATTAATAATTATATATTATTTATATTATTAATTTTTATATTAACAACCGTTCATGTGTTTCTGGTGCTATGATTTATTTCTGTAAGTATCTTTCACGATTTATTTATTGTTATGAATTATGATGTAATTATATGTCAGTTAATTAATCGTTTGAACACTTTTCAGTTGTTACTATTAATATTATTATTATTACTATATATGGTTTGTAATAAAAAAAAATAAGGGTAAAACTGATTTAATTATTGTTTTAATTTGTTTTTTGCTCTTTAAACTTTATACCATTAATAAAAATTATCAATATTATTGTAAAAATAGAAACAAGATTAATTATTTTATTATAATGTTACTACTTTTATTAAACAATCATTAAATATAAATTTTTACAATTTGTAATATTAATAAAACAGATTATACATTTAAATTATGATTATTTTATTTTTTAGTATTTTTGACAAGTTTTTTCTTAGGATCTGTTGAAAACCGGTCCAATATTTCTCGAACAACGTCGTTGATTTTGTTTGAAATTATTGAATCTTTTGTATCTCTACTTGATGTATAAATTTTAATACTAGCTTCCGCATGTTTCCATCTAGTATGAAAATTCACTATTTAATATTTTTTTATTTTAAACATGTTATAGACCATAATTTTTTTTTTTTTTTTTACTAACCTTTCATCTGATGGAATATCTTGGATTGTATTCATTTTATAGTGCTGAATGACATAGTAGTCTTCACAGTGAGGTGCAACTGAACATTTAAATGTGTAAGAACTATTCCCTTCCTTCATTGTTAATGTATTTAATATATCATTTTCAATTTTTCCTTTTGATATCAAATCCATAAAAATATCCTTGTATGATTCTGATTGCTGATATTATACATATAAAATAAAGTAACATTTCAATTAGTATTAAAAATGATGTGTGTGTGTGTGTGTGTGTGTGTGTGTGTGTGTGTGTGTGTGTGTGTGTGTGTGTGTATGTGTGGTGTGTCAGTGTGTATAATATTTTAGAAATAATATTAATTATCACCTTTCCGATCTTGGTCTTTTTACTACTAGTACTAGCTTTTGACTCAACAACATTTTTCCTTTTGCTAATTTTTGGCTTAACAGGTACTGAACATGAACTTTCCTGATATTATTTAATAAAATATCAATAATATAAATATAAAATTCTGTTTTGTATCTATTATATATTTATATATATATATGTACACACACACAAACACAATCAAATGGGAATACTTACATCTTCGTTTGACGAGCTGTCTCCAGTAACATTGGTATATGAAGACATTGTATATTACCTTAAATAAAAATTTGTAAGTTAAAATTTTTAATATACTAGTTTTAAAACTAATACCAGATCAAAGTATATTACTTGTTATGTAGTCTTGTAACAGTGTGAAGCAACGATGTATCAAGTCCAATAGTTAATTTCAAGATTTAACACTGACTATAATAAATGTATGCTGACTGTTTATATACAATCTAATAAGGCTGTGTGAGTGTGTAAGGTAATTATCGGTTTATGTATTATTGTCGGATAATTAGGTTTAAATAAAATAAATGCAGTGTACTCATTTTTTTTTTAGGCTTTCCACATTAAATTGAACATAGAGGTTGTTTGGCAGATCACCTATGTTAACTTTAAATAACTTTTGATTAAAAAAAAAAAATGCTTGTTTGCAGTTTATAATCAGTCTAATATTATAATGTGATGTAATATCGCATGTTTATTTTATTTTCAGGTAAACTGCTAATTAGATATAAATAAAATAAATGCAATGTACTCATTTTTTTTTAGGCTTTCTACATTAAATTGAACATAGAGGTTGTTTGGCAGATCACCTATGTTCACTTTAAATAACTTTTGATTAAAAAAAAAAAAAAAAAAATGCTTGTTTGCAGTTTATAATCAGTCTAATATTATAATGTGATGTAATATCGAATGATTATTTTATTTTCAGGTAAACTGCTAATTAGATATAAATAAAATAAATGCAATGCAGCAATTTTTGTTTTTAGGCTTGCTACAATAATTATTTACGCTCTTGTCATCATTTTATCAGATTACCTACTTTATTCAATAATTAGTAAACATTTATTTATAATTGTAAACTTTTTATCTAGATAGTATTAATTCCTATTCTATACAAAAAAAACATCAATACCTAAGTATAATAACTACATCATCAGACCATCTAATATTAATAATTTATTAACTAGTGCTGATGTGGTTCAATGATGTTCTGTATAATTTCAATAAATATGATAGTATATATAAATACAGATTCATTTTTCATTGGACTCTAGAGTTTGTTAGGTCTATGATTACAGTTATTTAACAAATTTTTAAACAATTTGTGTATGTACCAATTCATCTTCAACACTATCTATTCAAAGTGAACGTGCAATTCAAGATTTGTTCAACAAACAAGTAGATTAATACCTGTTATTATATGTAAGTTATTAATCAAATAAAAATATAATTAGTATAACAGAAATAATTAAAAAAAAATAAACTTGAAAAAATGTAAAAATTATTGTAAAATATATTATTTTATTTTTTAATAATATATTATAGGTTAACTACTGTAACTGGTATGATACCATTCATTAAAATCAAGTACAAATTGAACTAAACTAAATTATTATAATGTATTTTAACCAATACAAATAAAGAATAAATACTATGTTTATGTTTTTTATTTAATACATTTTTTTTTTAATATATACTATATTAAATAGATGAAAATAATACTAATGTTGTTAATAAATGTTTTATATTTACAGACAAAAACCGAAAAATAAAATAATAATTATTGATTTTGAATTCACAAACTATCAACGTACTGATTTAATACTTATTTCTGCAGCATTATCACAGACTCATATACAATCAAAAATTGAACGTATGCGAGGTCGACCTTTAATAATATCACCTGATGGAAGAGTAAAATTAATGAATAATTATACCTATTTGAAAACCAGAGATTTGTTGTTAAAAATTTTTGAAAAGAAACCAGACCAGCTTCAAGTTATACTAAATGAATTACATTTAGCTATGAAAACAAAAACTTCAAATTTAACCAAAAACTATTTAAAAAACTATCTTAATTTTAATAATCAAAATTCAATTATTTTACTATGGAATGGTAGTTCAGACAAAAATATTTTACTGAGATTAGGTTTTAATACCCATATAATGTTGAATTTGACTGCATATGATGCTGATAATAATAAAATATTTTATTTAAAATTAATTAATTTTAAAAGTAATGAAATTATATTAAACCATAAATTAGGTTATATAACTAAAAATGGTAGGTTATTATCTTTGAAAGAAACTCACGACATAATTTGTAAACAAAACCATAATATAACTTGTATACATGATGCAGTTAATGATGTAAAATTAACAAAATGTATTTTCAATTATTTATGTTTAAAAAACAATTATCATCATATATTAAGTAAAATAATTAATAATCATTAAAAATATATAATAACTTAGTATTACAACATTTAAATAACATAACTTAACTATTTTAAATCATATTATAATTTGTAATTAGATTAAGACTTGTAATAATACTTCATATTATGCTGAAACATTTAATTTTTAATAAAAAAAAAAACCATGATTTTTATTTTTTTTTTTTTTTTTTAATTACAGTAAAATGCAGCGAAATTTAGTAACAAAAAAAACACGCATGAACGTTATTGGAAGCGGACTCATTCAGTTAAATCGGTTTAAAAAATGTTCAAAAACGTATGTCTTAAAAAATGATTATAACTTTATAGACTTTATCAAATTTTTTGACTACGGTTTTGATATGATAGTTTGTAAATTAAAAAAAATGACACAGCAATCAAGTATTAAATTTAACTTGTATCTCGACTGTGTTTACGTGCATGTGTTAACACAGGAACGTCGAGATATTTCATTTAAAACCGAAAATATGTTGGCATTTACACATTCAAATTTCGAAAATTTATTAAAAAAAATGTTTAATAAACTTATTAAAGAAGAATCTGACTTTGTCACTAGAGGAAGTGGCTGGAGTTTAGACTCAATTGACGTCTTACAGTTAAGGATTAATATTGTAAACCCGTTAACCGGATCTAGTTATTTAATCTTACCTGACTCAATACGTAATAAGAAAGCTGTTATAAATGTAAAAAACTATGATGAAAAATGTTTTAAATATGCAATTTTATCTAAGTATAATAATCAATCAAATAAGAGTCGATTTAATAACCCATATTTTAAAATGCTCGAAAAGAAAAGTGGTTTAAATTTTCACTGTATCGATTATCCGACACCTGTCAAACAAATTAAAATATTTGAACGGTTAAATAATGTGTCAGTTAATGTTTATAGTTTAGATGATACAAATGTTGTTTTCCCATTATATATGAATAATGTTGAAAGTAAAAATCATTTCGATCTGCTTTTGATTAATCGTGGTGAAACATCACATTATTGTTTTATTAATAACTTTAGTAGACTTATTGGTAGTCAAAAGACAAAACATAAATCTAAATTAATTATATGTAAAAGATGTTTTACAGTTTTTAGTAATACTCCTTGTAAATATAAATTGTGGGGTGTTAGTGGATTAAAAAAACATAAAAAAAATTGTGGGAAGCACAAACTAGGAAGACCTGTAATGTTTGAAGACGATGATGACGATTTTATTTATTTTAAAAATTTTAAAAGAACGCAACGAATACCGATAGTAATTTATTCTGACTTTGAATGTTATTTAAAACCTAAATTCACCAAACAAAATTGCAAAATTAAAACACTGATAACTCATAAACATAAACCAATGAGTTATGCATATTACGTGAAAATAGATTATAATATTATACCTAAATATTTAATAAAAAAATATAAAATTCCAACAAAACTTCATGTTTACAGAAATCAAAATGCTGCAAAACATTTCATAAAGACCATGATAGATATAGGTACAAGGGTCTATAATCTTTACCAAGTCAATATACCTATGATTAAATTAACTAATGATGAAGAGCTTAAATTTCAAAATGCCAAAATATGTGAATGCTGTTCCAAATCATTTAAAAAAAATAAATTAATTAAAGTAAGAGATCATAATCATTTTACAGGACGTTTCAGATCAGTTGTTTGTTTAAATTGTAACTTTGAATTGAGTAACGTTTCGTTTCTACCGATATACTTTCATAACTTAGCCTATGACAGTCATTTCATAGTTCGTGAACTTGGTTGTAATGAAAATGATATTCATGTAATACCTAATTCATCAGAGAAATATATATCGTTTAGTAAATCAATTCAAGATAAATTTAATATAAAATTTATTGATACATTTCGTTTTATGTCAGAGTCTCTTAGTTCATTAGCTGATAATTTATCTCATGACAAAACTAGATTTAGGGAAACCTTAAAAAATTTTTCTTTGTCGACTTTAAATTTAGTTACACGTAAAGGCGTATTTCCTTATGAATATATTGATCATCCTAATAAATTAAATGAAACAAGTTTACCGTCAAAACAAACCTTTTATAATTCGTTAAAAGACGAAGAAATTAGTGACGAAGATTATACACATGCTCATAAGATTTGGAAAAGATTTAATTTAAAAACATTAGGGGAATATAGTGACTTATATTTAGCAGTCGATGTATGTTTACTTGCTGACGTTTTTGAAAATTTTAGAGATCTTTGTTTGCAAACACTTAAATTAGATGCTTCACATTACATGACCGCTCCAGGATTTGCATTTGATTGCATGTTGAAACATACTAATGTCCGACTAGAACGGCTTAAACAATATGATTTTCAATTATTTCTAGAGAATGGATTACGCGGTGGAATTTGTCATTCGGTTAAAAGACACGCAAAAGCAAACATTCCTAATATCGAAAATATTAATTATGATTCGAATAAGCCTGTAACGTGGTTAGCTTACCTGGACTGTGTAAATCTATATGGAAAGTCTATGCTATCCGCTTTACCTTATAAAAATTTTGAATGGTTTGACGATTTATCTATAGATATCACACAAATTGAAGATGATGCTGAATATGGTTATATTTTAGAAGTAGATGTTATTTACCCCAAACGATTACATGAAAATCATAACGATTTTCCATTTTTACCTGAAAATAAATGTCCACCAAATTCTAAAGTAAAAAAACTATTAACAACATTAGAATCAAAATTAAATTATATAGTTCATTATAGAAACTTAAAACAAGCCATTGCCAATGGATTAAAAGTAAAAAAAGTTCATAGGATTCTTCGTTTTTCACAATCGAAATGGATGGCACCATATATCGAGTTATGTACAAATATGAGGGTTAAGTCACGAAATGAGTTTGAGCGTCAATTTTGGAAGTTATTGGTTAACAGTGTGTTTGGAAAATGTATGGAAAATGTAAGAAAACGTATGTTAATGACACTAGTTTCTAACGAGAAAAAAGCCCATCGTTTAATGTGTAAAGCGACATTTAAAGATAGAACTATATACTCGAAAAACTTAATGGCAATTCACATGAATAAAGAAAAAATTAAGTTTGATAAACCTATTTATGTTGGATTTGCAATATTAGATATTTCAAAAACGATAATGTATCATTTCCATTATGATATAATGAAAAACATGTATGGAAATAAAATTAATATTGTCTATTCAGATACTGATTCATTAGTTTATGAAATTAGAACTTTTAACTTTTTCGATGACGTAAAACATAAATTACTTTCTTACTTTGATACATCAAACTATCCTAAAAATCACTATTGTTATAGTGATCTTAGAAAAAATCAACCAGGGAAATTTAAAGATGAAATTAAATCTGAAATATTATTAGAATTCATTGCTTTACGTCCTAAACTTTATGCGTATAAAACAAATAACGAAGAAGTTAAAAAAGCTAAGGGTGTAAAAAAGTATGTAATTGATAAACACATAAAATTCAACGAATATTTAGAAATATTGAATGCTTATACCAATAATTTGTCTGATCAAAAAATATGTAAAACTATGAACTTTATTCAGTCAAAAAACCATTTTGTTTATTCTAAATCTGTAAATAAAGTTGCTCTTAGTGCTAACGATGATAAAAGAATTATTATGCATGACGGTATTAATACTATTGCGTATGGACACTATCTTTTAAAAAAATAGTACATGTCTTTTATTTTTTAATTGAATAAAAATGAATATGTAAAAAAATTAATACTATGTAAATTAAATATAGATAATGAAATAAAAAAAAAAACGCAAATAATATAACAAAACATAAATTAATTTTTATTATTATTTCAAAATTCATATTAGAGTAAAGTATATACAGTATTAAAAATGTTTACGATTTAATTAAAAATTAAATTAATTAATTGAATCAATACCGTACATTGTAATGATGATATATTTTATAAAATCTGAACAATATGTATTGATTGGTACATTTCGTTTAATTACAAATTCACTTATTAACTATTTTAAAGTGTCGTTTACATTTACCCACGAATTATGACTATTGTCAAAACCAAGCCATTTTACATATAATTTGTTTTTATGTTTTTTTATAACACGTTCAATGAGAAAGGTATCGGGAAAAAATGTTTTTTTTAATTCTTGTACATAAAAATTTCCTAATATTAAATTATTTAAACTATCTTTTAGTTGATATGTTATCGGATCTGTATTTAAAACTTTAGAAATAGTGAAAACTTCTGTTGTCCAATTTGGTGTATAGCCTTTACTAAAATTATGTTTATACTTTGATATTCTTACTTTATCATTAATTTTAAATTTAAATTTTTTTGATGTATTAATTTGTTTTATATTTCTTTTTATTGTAATCGGCTTGGTCCGAGCTTCGTGTGGTGTACATTTTATTGTCGAATGTTTTGTGTTATTATAATCATATACTAATTTTGATATTGAATTGTACCAATTCCATGAACCTGTTGATGTAAAATGTTTGTAAATTTTATTTTTTATAGTTTTAATTACTCTTTCAGCCATTCCAGCTTTTATACTACTGTATGTTGAATAATGTTTAATATTATATTTTTTCATAATACTTTGAAATTCGTTGTTATAAAACTCTGTACCATTATCTGTTTGTAATAATTTTGGTTGATTTTTTTTTAGTATTTTTATCATTCCTTTTGTACATTCCTTTGCGGTTTTATTTTTCAGTGCTTCAAACCAAAGATATTTCGTATATGTGTCAATAACAATTAAAATGAACTTAAAACCATTATTCTTTCTAGCATGTGTCTGCATATCAATTAAATCAGATTGCCAAAGATCATCTTTAAATCGAGTTATTACACTACGTCTAGGAAATATTTTTCTCGCTGGTTGATGTAACTCGTTAGCTATATTTTCTAAAGTTGTCATTATATTATTATATTTCTCTCACGTAGTTCCTCTAAAATAGATATAATTTCATTATTAACACCAGTATTACCAGCACTTTGTGATGATGTTAAAAGATTTAATCTAGTTACTAGTTCATTCGGATCGTCATAATAAACTAATTGGGTTTGAGGTAAGACATCTTTATATAAACCAGAACCTGACTTATTAGTCTGTGATGTTGAAGTAAAACTAATCATATTTTGAGCTTCAGGTTCTATAACCATAGAACTGTTGGCCACGGGATCAAAATTAAATGGTTCATTTGTTACAGTTGTATTATTAACCACATTACTACGTTTAGAGCTCGATAAATGTTTGTTAATTGGTGTTAAGTTAAATCGTGGAGTTTTAATTTTAGCTATTTCTTCGTTTAACTGTTTTTCCTCATTTTTCATTCGTTCGTGCAGAGGTTTTACAATTTGTACCCATTTAAAGTATCTTGAGGTTTTAGGTTTTCCATCTGCTTTTAAATAAACACGTGATGCTTTCAAAATGTTATAATAAGATTCTGTATCTTCTAGAGTATAATTTTTTGGTACTTTCTCACACAATAAAGACCATAGTCCTTCAGTCCATTTATAGTATTTATTAAGTAACTGTAAGTTACCATGGCTAAAAGTCACTGAGTTATCTCCTATTTTGTATAAGCCACTAGTTCTATCATAATACATGCCATAGGATTTATCGTAACGTTGTGATGTCGGTCTTTTATTATTTATAAAATTTTCAAATGATGATTTTAATTTATCATCATCTTCGTCACTAGTGCACGAGGTTTCCATATTTTTTTGATCAGCTTGTTGCGAGTTACATTGACTATTTTTTTCTATGCGTGTACTCAATGGATCAATTATTGGTTTAAATGCTTCACGGAAATAGTTTTCAGAATCTATAACACCACGTTTCATTTCCATTATTTTTCGTTTAATATTTTTTTTTGATGTTATTAAATTGTTCAACAAGGCTTTATCTTTGTTCATTGTAAATAAAAAGTGAAATATAACTGTATCGTATGACTACTGGTAACACTATGAAAATAATAACTGTGTTACGGTATATATAGTATTTTATTAAAATAATATTAAGGATACATTTTTATATGGTTCTCTATTAAATGGTTTATAATATCAGAAAATTAATAATTAACAACAACTAATTTCAGTACAATCTTATACACGTATGTTGAAATAATACAATGCTATTTTATTTTATTTTAATAAACGTATGAAAACCATATCTATATCTCCCTTCATTCATTTCCCGAGTTTTGTCAATAACCATAAAACCATAATCACAGTGATTCCAACATAAATGAGAAATTTTCCGAAATTCTGAGAAATCCATATCTGCAGACGAATGATCGTTGAATATATGTCGTAAATTTGTATCATCTTGTTTCAGTATCATTAAAAAGTTTGCGTTATCTCTTATTAACTGTTTCGGTATTTTAGAATATGTTTGTGCTAAATAAAATACAGAACTAGCACCTGAATATCTACCGATGCTAAAGTATTCTCTGATTACAGATTGCGGACCACATATCACATCATCAAAAATTATAATAGAATTTTTCTCAGTCAAGTTTGGTTTTATAACTTTTTCAGCACTTGTAAATATGAAAAAATTAGCACCTTGTATATCATCTATTATTTTTTTTAATAAAACATATTTTTCCTGATTAGAAGTCTTAGAGTATAAATAAATATTTTCAAATCTTAACCCATTTTCATGTGTGATCAGATTATACATTATATTTGTTTTTCCCGAACCACTGGGACCAACTAGTATGGCACGTATAGTATCGGGTAATAACGAACCGTGTCTTGACAGTTTTTTTACTATCTGAGCATCTACATTTATAACATCTAATTTATCTTTCTGTTCAATCAAATCCATTTTTCTTATAAATACTCTATAATTTTCAATTTACAATCAGTTATAGATAACGCGTTCAACTCGTAAGTATAAATCAGTCAAGACTGATAAAGCATTTTATAAACTTCCCTATAAATACTAATGAAAGGTAAAAGAAAAATAGATATGGGTTGTAAAAGTAAACGGAAACGTACCATAAAAAGAAATGGTATACTAGCAGCGAAGAAAAGAAGAACGTTAAAGAAAAAGAATGGTGGAAAGAGACTGATTTTAACACCAGGACAGTCAGGAGGTGTAATTCCCTTAGTACCTATATTTGCAGGATTGTCAGCACTTGGTAGTTTGATGTCTGGAGGTGCTAGTGTGTATAATGCGGTTCAAAATTCAAAAAGAAAAAAAGGCAATGGTTTGAAATCAAACAAGAATAGGTTGAGAATAAAAAACTGATGATCACGCTACCTGACAGACCGCTTTCGTCCCAAGATATTATAAAATATGTTGAAAAGTTTAAAATCAATCATTTCCGTGGAGTCTTTTCACGTGATAACTTACCTAAACAACCGCATACGATTGAATGTGGTATATTAAACTTAGATATATCTTCAGGCGACGGAAGTCATTGGGTAGCGTTTTATAAAAATAAGGACAAAGTTGTATATTTTGATAGTTTTGGTGATTTACCACCACCAATTGAATTACAACATTATTTCAGACAGTTCAAAATAGTATACAACTATTCTAACTATCAAGATTTCAATACGTTCAACTGTGGGCATTTATGTCTTGAATTTTTACAATGCATGAATCTATTACATTAAGTTTGACTGGAAATTCAACTGTATTATCTGTAAATTATTTTCCACCTATAAACCTTTACGATGACTCAGAAATAGCTTTGTTATGTTTACAGTCATTTAATTCATTCCCAAATATTAATGAAAATAATAATAAATTTTCTATACAAGTAGTTGATAATGAAAACAATAATAATCCTATGATATGTTTTATTACATTGGAAGAGGGTTGTTATGAAATTGAAGATATTAAGGATCGAGTTAAGAAGCAAATAGTTGCCTATAATAGTAAAAACTTAACCAATTTAACATTCGACATTACGGTTGATCCTGATGATTTCAGATCGTATATAAAATGTAATGGGATACTACACTTTGAATATCCATTTAGTATAGCACCTGTATTCGGTTTTGAAAAACGAGTATATAATCCATACAACATTCTTCGATCGGAAAAAGCTGTAAATTTAAACACAATTAATTCTATAAAAGTAATGTGTAATATAGCTCAAGGATCATTCAGCAACCATCTTCAGAGTCATTCGATTTATGAGTTTTTCCCGAGTGGAAAGACAGGGTCGAAAGTAATTCAGGCACCGCCAAATTTAATATATTACAAATTGAATAAAACAAATATTGATTCGATAACCGTTCAGTTAGTTGATCAAGATCATAATCCGATTGATAATTTTGGTGAGGCATTGACAATCGTGTTACATATTAAACGTTACGGGTCTTGAGATGGGGTTGAAATTCAATATAAACCCGCTACTTCGGATCAGCACAACTAGTCATAAGACTAAAGTGCTATCAGCAACATCAAATAAAGTAAAAAAATTAACGGTACAGAATAAAAAAATTTTACAAGCTTTGGGTTATCAATTAAAGCAGAATGCCTGAAAGTGATATTTTAGACATAACGTCACAGTACGAAACGGATTCTAAAATTACGAAAATTGAATATCATTCATACACACCGTATACTACATCATTTAATAATAATGATGAAATACGTATATCAATCCAGCAAACTGATGTCTACCCATATCTACACGAAAGCTTTATTTTTTTGGAAGGAACAATTACTGATGCTACCAAAGTGAAACTATCTAATAACGGTTACTCTTTCCTCTTCGAACAAATACGATTGGAAATCAATGGGATAGAAGTAGATAGCACACGTGTTCTTGGAATCACTAGCTCGTTGAAAGGTTACTTATCCTGTACACCAGACAACTATAATTGTTATGAAAATTCTGGTTGGAATTTTAAAAACGCAACGCAATCGGAAAATGAGAAAGGTGAATTTAGTGCTTGCATTCCATTGAAATATTGGTTAGGTTTGTTTGAAGACTATAAAAGAATATTGGTGAATTCTAGATTAGAATTAATATTAACTCGAAGTCATAGCGATTTAAATGCTTTAAGTTGTAAAACTGGTGCAACTGTTACTGAAGGTAAAGTCGTTTTAAACAAAATAGTCTGGAAGGTCCCACATATCAATGTTGACGATGAAGAAAGGTTAAAATTATTGAAACTTATAGAAAAAGAAAAAAGTCTATTTATCCCTTTTAGATCTTTTGAAACTTTTGAATATCCTGAACTCGGAACCACTAAAAAAGTTGTATGGAATTTGAAAACTGCTTCAAAATTAGAAAAACCACGATTTATCATAATTGGATTACAAAAAGGACGCAAAAATGTGTTAACGAAAGATTGTAGTATATTTGACCATTGTAATTTAACAAACATTAAAGTATTTCTGAACTCTATAGCTTATCCATACGATAATTTGAATTTAGATTTTACTAAAAATAATTTCACCTTATTATATAATATGTATACATCGTTTCAAGAATCGTACTATGAAAAAAGTATTCGTAACCCGATATTGAGTCCTTCTACTTTTCTGACAAACGCTCCAATTATAGTCATCGATACTTCGAAACAGAACGATTCAGCCACAGCCTCAGCAGTGGATGTTCAATTAGAAATTGAAGCTTCAGATTCCCTTACAGGTGTAACTGCTTATTGTTTATTAATTCATGATCGTATTGTAGAATATGTACCTTTTACTAGAGAAGTAAGAAAATTAGTGTAAATAATAAATCAAAATTGTATATATTTAATATTTGCTGTAAAATACTATTAACTGATTAAAAAATAAATATAAGAAAAAAAAATGTTTTTATTTATTTCAGAAAATTATATTAAAAACTGTTTTGAATTTTCTCTAGAAAATGTTAGGGAGATTGGTTACACTGTAAGGCATACATTCCTACTTGAAATTTTTTCCCTGTAAAATTTAACTCAGAAGCCCCAACCCACCTTTTTAGAATTTTTACCTATACGGTGATCGAATGTGCTGTAAGGGGAACTTTCCTCCTTGAACTTTTTTCATCTCCCTGTAAAAAGTGACTCAGAAGCCCCAACCCACCTTTTTAGAATTTTTACCTATACGGTGATCGAATGTGCTGCAAGGGGGACTTTCCTCCTTGAACTTTTTTTTTTCCCTGTAAAAAGTGACTCAGAAGCCCCAAATTAATACTACTAAAGTCGTTAATATTATGTAATAATACAATTATTTTGAAGATAAAGTTGAAAGGGGGCCCACTAAGTGTATGGTGTTTCGGGGCCCAACTGATCCTTAATCCGGACTTGGGCAGTTGGGCACATGCCTCTGAAATTACCGTTCACAACGTCACTGTGTGTGTATAGTGTAGGTATATTATATCGGTGAGTAAATACATCAAACACATGGCTTTTTACTTTAAAAATTGATTTATATTATAACCTTCCATTATTAATTATTACACTACAGTTTTAACTTTTAACTATATTTTTACACTTTTATAGTGTACATTAAGTTACACCAAAAACGAAAATCGATTTTTTGGAAAACCGATTTTGCGTAAAAATTCCCGTTTTTCCTTAATTGTTATTTTGTTTTTCCCGGCGCTTTTGAAAACTACTGGGAAATTTAAATTTTGACCTCCCCAATGCACCAACGATATTCACTTTCCAATCGAACAAGATACTGAAGTTGAAAATCGAAGCATTATTTCGACTACTTATCGTGTACACAGACACAAAAAAAATATAAAAATAAAAAAAAAAACACACATCATTGTAAAATCAATACATTCATCGTTTCACTCAGAATCAAAAAATTAAATTTCGTTATATCTAAGCGTTGTAGGTACGTATGTGCGCAAAACACCGAAAATCGTGAACTTCGTAAGGCTACACCATAAAAACTAATTATTTCTGGCATTTAATGTAAGCACCGTCGTTCTTAACTGGTTTAATGCATAGATGTCGGACAAACAAATTTAAAAATTGTGGGTGCTAAACTAGATTTAGAACACTAAATTGAACTACCCCCCCCCCCATCCAAAATGTCTAAGCACGCCACTGATGTATCATACTATATTACTATCATCTATCTGTATCAGATTATTATTAACCATAGTATCTATATCCGTGTTTCGCGAAGTAATTCATATCTATTTTTAAAGTATGATTTCCAATATTTTGTTTATTTTTGTTATTATGATGAACATGAATAGACATGCATGAACAATATATTATAATAACAGTACAAGGGGGGTATTAAACTAAGGTTAAGAAAAAATAATAATAGTATGACAAACAAATTCACGATTATCATAAACGTCAAGAGTGCAAGACAGAAGACACGTCGTGTAGTATTTTCAATTTTGTACTTGACTCGTTTATAACTTGTTCTTAACTTTTTTATAACTTAGTAAGACTCATAAGTTGTATACCTATTTGTATTTACTTGTAAGTTATTGAAGTGGCATTTAAAATAACATTCATCAATCAATTAAAGTCTTAATACTCATTTTCACAATGAATCCATATATTCCTACTGAAGTAGGTACAAATTACTATTTTAGATGTATTCGAGCTGCAGAACATTATTGTTGGCCTACAGCAGAAGCTTCAATGCGTCATGCTCGAAAAAAAATTGTGCCTGCTTTACCAATCAGCATTAATGCATTGGCAGATTATCTTGATCAAAACCCAGAGCGTTACACTTGTTGTGAACAAGCGTTTTATCAAGATCGAACTGTAGATAATGATGGTAAAACAACAATTATATTTGGATGTACATCACTTATCAGTGATGTTGTAAGTCAAGGAGGAAACGAAGTTCATGCTGATGCAACTTTTAAAGTTACATCAGCCACGCCACAGTCTCGACAACGTTTTATTCTGCACATAATTATTGTTCAAAATCATGTGAGTTTTAGTTATAGGTAATTGATTTGTATTTTAACTTTATGTAGGGGAAATAAATATGAATACCTAATTATAAAAATATTTAATTATTATTTCAGTAAATACCCATAATCTACGCATTGATGGAGCCCAAGACGGAAGCAGCATACACTTTATTGCTTACAAAATGTAAAGCTTTATTTCCTTCCATAATACCTAATTGTGTGATGACAGATATTGAGGCAGCTTTGCAAAATGCATTTTTAACTGTTTACCCTGAAACTGTTGCACATGGTTGCTGGTTTCACTATGTCCAGGTACTTGATAAATAATGTTTATTTGTATATATAAATATAGGTATGTGTGTATAATTACTATTAGATTGTGAGAGTAGCAATTAATGAATTGATTTTACAATGTATTTTTTTTTTTCTGTGTCAGAAGGCTGTTTCAGGCAGAAAATGCTGTTATGATATTTTGTAAGAGGTTTCTTGCAAATTGAATCTATTTGGTACTTTTGGGAGGTTCAACTATTGAACATTTCACTTTTTAAATTAATCGGGAAAAAAAATACAAATAATTTTAATTGTAATATTAAAATATATAATAATTGTTTGTTAATATGGGTTACCAAAAAGTTAGACTGTCTTTGCTTAGAAACGTTTTTCATTGTATCAATGATTTATTATTGAATTCAAATTTAACACTTCATCCATTTATATTACCTACTTAATAACAATATAGATTCAACTTTTAATTTACAGCAGATTACCTACTTTTTAACTTATAATTTATGTATTGAAATGGAATAAAAGAGTAAACATTTATATTTACATATTATGTATTTCAGTATTTTCCATTCTTCTAGATTAGGGCTCCTCCTTCATAAAAATAAATATAATATGTATTGTTTAATACTCCAGGGCCAGTATTATCATCTCCAATTAAATTTAATGGACACTTAATCGGTGGAATTCTGCCCGTAATAATATCTGTTATCAGCTGGTTAGCTTAAATCAGAGAATAACCGAAGATTGTAAAACTATTATTGTATACTTTCATGTTTAAATTTACTATTTTCTAGGCATTAATAAAAAATGTTAAAAGACTGGGTCTAGCACAATACGTGAAGGATAACGTACAAGCCCAGATCTGTTTAAAAATGTGCGCTGCTTTAGCATTATTGCTGGTGAACAAAATTGACGAAGGTTTTCAATTAATACGTCGCCATGCCATAGATAATAATGTTAGATTTGCTATATTTTTTAACTATTATTCAAAGTATGTGAAATTCCTTGGGGATATATTTTTTTTTAAATATGTAATAATGTAATATTATGAAATCGACTATCTTTAATTTAAGCTATTGGCTACGGAAGCTATTGGGTACCTGAAGTTTTTTCTGTTTATGGTTTACCTAGAAGAACCAACAACAATGTTGAATGCTTTCATTCCCAATTGAAGGAAAAATTCCAAATCCTTCATCCTAATTTATGGACGTTTTTAGGTAATTAACTATCACTATATTCTAATTTTATAAAATCATATGTGTATTTGGTAAATTATTATTAAATATAGATGTACCCTGGTAAATATATTTCCATCAAAGCTAATTTTATATTTCTTATAGAACACTTGAAAAATTTGAGCAGCAAGTACCATGTGACTGTAAGACAACTAGCACTAGGACAGAGAATATCTCGTGCTGTTAAAATTAAATATTTACTAAACTCTGGAAGAATTTTAAAATCTACTCAACAATTGGACCTTGGGCATATTACATTAAAAGAATTTTTACTACAATGCTCACACAGTGCAGAACGTTATATCCGTGAAGAAATGAACTGGCACATAAATGTAGAACAAGGTAACCCATAAGTAATAAAATTGAAACCAATTTTTATAAAAAAAAATGATACATGTTTTGAACACAGGTGTAATAGAAGAGAATGAAGATGCTAGAGCTGTAAGAGTAGAAGGTAATGTTTTTTTTTTTTTTAAGTATACCTACTTATTAAATTTTGAACCTAATTAAATGTTTTTTTTTTTAATTGTGTTAAAACAGATCATCAACCAGAGCTTCCTGTAATCATAGTACTTCCTGAAAACCCTGAGCCAGAAGAAGTGCATGAATGTAAGATACCTGAAAAAAATTATTTTCCATATTTTTGATACTGTAACTTATATACTCTATTAGGGGATGAAAGGGATTTTTTTATTCCCGAAGATTTGGAGTTAGTTAGATGGCAGGAAGAATACGGAAATGATGAATATCCAGATAATATTCCTTATGTCCAAATTGATCAAACTCTTCAAGTGAATCTTCATAATGAAGAAACAATTTGTGTTGTGTGCAGGGATGGTGCTAGGTCTCATGCATCTGTACCTTGTGGACACAGAGTATTGTGCGCAGATTGCGCAGACCAACTACGTACTAATCGATGTCCAATTTGTAATAGAGAGTCCACCGGTGTCATTCGCGTTTGGCAATAGTATTTTTTTTTTTTTTTTTTTTATTTTATTAAACCTTCAACTTTAAATTTATACTTAATAAATTTTGTTTTTGGACTTCATATTTTATTACAATTATTACCTAGTTTTAGTATTGATAATTATGGTTATAGTTGGTTTGAAAATTACATACCTACTAAATAGGAAACTAACGATTAGAATAAATTATGTAACAGATCAAGATAGTATCATTGAATATAGAGTTTATCAAGGAAGTGTTCTGTGTCCTATTTTGATTATATTCTATAGGTATCTATTAAATATTAATTTTGTCAGTGATTTATAGATGTTGATGGATTAGTTGTTTTATATCCTGATGTAACCGACTTGCTTTTCTCTGAATAAGTCATGTGAAGTGGCTCGTTATAAAGCGACTGTCGGTGTAAACTACAAAGTTTATCTATACCTAAATTTGACTACTTAAGTACTAAATACAAATGAAATATTGTTTGATTCTTCTTTAAAACTTCTACATATTATAAATACTTTTAAATAACCTAATAACAGTGTTTAAAACTTCAATATAGGTACCTAAATCAAATCCATCTTAAAAAAAAAATTGTAATAAATAAAACAATAACTATAAAATCATAATAGGTAATAACTAATAATATAATATACTTAGGAAAAACTTATTTGCTACTTCATAAAAGTTTTCCATTTTTTTTTTTGTTTCAATAATTTATCTGATTTTGGACATAATTGTAAACCAGATTCATCAAACTTAATTACCCTGTGGGCTGTGGCTATCATTTGATATGTCTAAACTAAAAATTGAATGCTCTGTTACAGCTGCTCTAACTTTTGAAATAACCTCAGTATGCATGTTTGCTATATTTTTGTGTCTATTTACAAATAACTTAAACCATTTATTCTAGACTGATTGTTTCTGAATGGATTATTTATTTGTAAAACTTTTAACAACTTTTGTATCGAGTCTTTAACATTTTCTGGCTGTACAGGGAAACGTTAAGCCTGTGTTAATGTAGTTTGAGGACCCATTATCATAGGCGCACATTGGGTGTGAATTTAGGGGGTGCTGGAATAATTTATGGTTCACATATCCGTGGGAGGCTTTGCCCCCCACACCCCCCTAAATCCTAATATTTCTGAATTGCATTAGATTTAATTTGTATAGTGTATACAATAATATATAAAGTGCAATGTATCAAATAGTCTGTATGATTGTACAGAGCACGCTATTTACACCCACATGTGTTGTCTCCGTATTACAAATGTAGGTACAACATAGGCAAAACTGTTTTGCACGGGTATAAAAAACATTCAGGCTGTACTCTAAGCTAAGAAACTAAATGTTCACACTATAAAAATTTACTGTGTAACTTTGTTTTTATATTTCATAAAATTTGAAAACAATATATTAGGAGCCTTCTATTATATTTTTAAGCTTTTATACCCAACAAATAAAATTTTATTGATACTTATAGAAAAAAATACTAAAAAAAATGGAAACTAAAAATTCCATAAAAACCTCAAAATAACTCAAAATATTTAGAAAATTGTATCATGCATAGAAAATGGAAATATAAATAACCAGTAAGATAATATAATTTTCTATAATGATATGATATAATATGATTGCTACATACTGTTTAATGTTTTGACAAAAACTGAAACACTGAAACATGCATTCACACAATACTGTTTTAATCGTGAATTCGTAAACAGTTGTCAATATTTGTAATAAAAAGAAAAATTCCGAACCAATAAACCACGATAGTTTATAAATGATTGGCGAAATACCGAAATAAACTGAGGGTGCTAGTTTGAAGCTTGGGGGTGCTAAGAACCCCCAAGCACCCCCTATGTGCGCCTATGCCCATTATACGACATTTTATAAGAGGTCAATTCGCTCAAATTTTTAAACTAACGGGAAATAAACGTGTTTTGCCGAGCGTAAAATTTGCTATGTTACGCACTTGTAAGACAGAGAAAACAAATGTAACTGTAACGGCACCTAAAGCGGTGAACCACGATTGCGCCCAGCTTACCTTTTTCCATTCAAAAAACGCAATACGATTGCGCTCGACCAATTAGCACTATCGCGCCAGTCTATAACCTTTTTTACCTGCATAAAACGCAACACGATTGCGCTTTAATGTATATATATGTGTTTGTCCCGTATATGTATATGTTATATAACAATTTTCTAGTACACTATTTAAAAATACAGTCGGACTTGGTTTTCCTTGGACTTGATTTCCCCATATGTACAACCGATAAAAAAATATTTAATTAGACATTTTTAATTAAAAAGAAATATCTATGCTAGAGCTACTATTAAAGTATTATTATTAAAAAAAAAAAAAAATTGTAACTCAAAATTTTTAACCAAGCCAACAATTTAATTTTGTTGTCAGTCCTAAGCCTGTAAAATTGGGAAGGAAAATTATTAAGAGCGCAATCGTGTTGCGTTTTATGCAGGTAAAAAAAGTTATAGACGGGCGCAATATTGCTAATTGGTCGAGCGCAATCGTATTGCGTTTTTTGAATGGACATAGGTAAGCCGGGCGCAATCGTATTACACCCCACCTAAAGGTATCCTATATAAGCTTACCTATATAAATTATAACGCCCCTATTATTTTATTACCTTTAAATAGGTGCCTGTGTCCCGTATTGGTATGCCTATTCTTATAATTAGGGAGCGGATGTTTATGCATTTATCATATTTTTTTATAATATCTAAATCAATGCGAAGTAAGATATAAATTTGTTTCATCACCTAAAGAATTCAAATTTACCAATTTAATTTTGCATATTGGTCCGATTTTTACTTGATTGATCATATTTTTATATTCATCATGCTTTTAGTGCATATTTGAGGTTTTTCGTAATATACTAATATATTATGACTTATGAGGGATGGGCCGATACCTCTTTTTACCGATATCCGATATATGCAACCGATAAAAAACCGATACCCGATATATTTGAAAACAAACATTTTCAGCATAAACAATGAACCGATATTAAAAGATCACCGATACTATTATCATTTTTTATTTAACTATTACAATTTTTAATCAATAGTATTATGCTGATAGATTTGGTTTTTTTTTTGGTATTGGTTCAAATATCGGTTTAAAAAAAAAAAAAACTGATACCGATAAACCCGATACCACCAATATCGAGTATAGGTTTTAATATCGGCCCATCCCTAAATTTATTATTTATTATTAACGGACTCGACTGGCGTAATTAATAGTTCAAAATTTTCCGACGGGGCAGCGGCGGAAATAGCCGATTTCCATCCGTGGTGGCGGGAAGTGTGGGGTTCTTCTAAAAATGTCTAGACAAGAAGAACTAACTACATCAGACCTACCATATTTCAAATATGCTCCTTTCTCATCTACTTAAGATTCAAAATGTTGCTATCGGATAACAGAAGAATATTTACTTTTAATAATTAAATAAAAACGTTGATTATCCAGTGCAATGTCCAATTACTATTAGGTATGTTTTAATCAAAGTTTTAGGTTTATTTTTGAGTATGTATATTGTATACGGTATACGTAAATATGTTAGATTTTATTGTATACAATAAATATTATCAAAATGTTCAGTATATTCAAATTAAAAAAAGGTGCTCTGCTTTACAATAGGTTACAAGTGGGTCACTATATAATGGATGGTATTAAATTTGAATTCAATGATATAATATCATTGTATAAGAAAAACGATTCTGAGCTTAGACAGTATAAGACGGGTAAAAGACATATTATATACTTATAAATTCCAAATTAATCATATCACAATATCCATTAGGTACTTATAACGCGTAATACATCGACAAAAAACCCTGATACTATTATATATATAATAGTGTACTTTAGAAGTTTCAAGTACCCACGAATAATTTATACAATCACAACAAAATAAGTAAATAACTTTTTCTAGGTTTTTTATTATGTAATTTCGTCCAAATTTGAACTTAAAATGACTATAAAAGTAAACTGTGCTTCTGTACTTTTTAGATTTTTTGGTAACAGAATTAACTACTTACGTGGAATTTTGTTTTAAATTTTCAATTCTTAGATATAAAATTTGAACATTTATAAATTTTTAACTACAAAATAATTATTCAATTTTAAATTTGATAAATTTTGTCTTTAAATACTTAAAAAAAAATTGTGCAATGTATTTTAAATATTTTTCAACTGATATTGTAACAATATATCAGGAGTTGTATTAAATTTTTACAGTTTTTGGCCTAACAGATAAAACTTTATTGATATTTATAGAAAAAAAAACTAAAAAAAAGCCGGCCAAGTGCGAGTCGGACTCGCGCACGAAGGGTTCCGTACCATTATCTAAAATTATGTCTGTTGTCGTTTGCGGGGTGGTACAATTCTGTATTGAAATTTATAAAACGAATCTTTGTATACGACGTCACTCATGCCAACCATTTATTAACAATACGACGTCACTCGTGGTAACTATTTATAAACAAAAATTTCCATCTGAAATATCAAAATTCCCGTTTTAGCACCCCCCGGGGTTGCTCCTATCCCTTTTTTTAGTATTTGTTGTTATAGCATTCACGGAAATACATAATCTGTGAAAATTTCAACTTTCTAACTTTCATGGTTCATGAGATACAGCCTGGCGACAGACGGACAGACGGACGGACAGCCGAGCGAAAGTAATAGGCTTCCGTAGGGAAACGTACGGAACCCTAAAAATTGAAAACTGAAAATGTTCGTCAACTGCTCAAAAAGAGTCAAAATATTTTCAAAATTATATGGTGTATAGGAAATGCTAATATAAACATTCAGTGAAATTTTCATGTAGCTTATTCGTTTTTTAATTACAACAAAAGAAAGAAATCGCTACATGAGAAAACGAGTGAATATCCAATGTCGTTTTATGACATGTTATATGAAATTCAAAAGCTCATAAAAATCAAATTTAACTTTCTTATAGACATTTTTTTTTTGATAATGGTAGATAATCTTATAAGGAATATTGTATTACATTTTAAAATCTTAGATTTAAAAAGAAAATTTTTTATGAATTTCTAACTCAAAATAATTTTATAGGTTTATTTATAGGTCTAGGTATCCTCAATTTATTCAGAATTTTCAAATAGGTATTTCAAAAATCACACTGATAAAGTGATAACATTCATAATTTGACTAAACCTCTTTTAACCAAAAAATATAGAGATTGCCTATATATTACTCCTAATATTTTTAATATTTTTAAATTAATATTATTCCTGAATATTATTTTCCCGTGTAAATATATTCCTAGTATTTAAATTCCCGTCGATTATTTTCTGGCTTAATATTTTCCTGATTTTTATTTTCCCCTGTAATATTTTCCTTTGTAGTAATTTCCTACTTAACTGGTTTCCTGATTTTTGAATTCTTGTATATTATTTTCTCAGATATTATTTTCCTTCTTTATATTTTCATTAATTTTAACTTCCTAAGCCTAATTTTCCCCTAAAATATTTTCCTGATTTATATTTTCCAGATAATATTTGTTCCTGTCATAAAAGCATTCCTGACAAATATTTTCCTGAATTTAATTATTCCTGACGACAATTTTCCCGAAAATTATGCGCCACCCATTTACAATTCTAGTGAATTTTACATTTATGTAACGAATTTCGTACTATGAATAAAAATATGAAAATAAAAATAATTTTTGGAGGATAATGATAATCTCCTCCTCATCGTGTCCTCAGGGCAATGCTAAATCTTTCTCAAAAATATTATACATATATTTTTATTCGGGTTGAGTTTACACGTAAATTATTTTTACCTGAAAAAAACACCGGCCGAGTTTACAATAGACCTTTTAAACATTTTTTTTCCTCGGGCCGGGTTTACAATAGCCCAATTTACTAATGATTCAATTTATCTATAAAGTCATCAGGCCAGGGTAAAAAGGTAAAACACATTTAAAAAAAAAAAGGTATTTGAAAGTATCTGTAAATACTTTTTAAATGTATTTTTACCTATGAAATCAGAAATATGTACAAACCGTACAATACTAAACCGTAAAAATTCCACAAAACGTAAGTACCTAACTACCAACCACCTGTAACAATGTATGGTACCTAACCTACCTATATAGTAAATTATACATTTACTAGAGACCAATACGTATATGGAACGTGTTGAGGAAATCAAATAATCATCACGACCGACAGATAACATATTGGTACAAAGTAGGGATTTATATAATATATAATATATGACATATGTACCTACTTATATTATAACGATTACAATTATCTACACTCCGTCGTAATATACCTACGTCTCACCGAATATAATATTTTTATAATCACCGCTGCATTCAGGACATATTTTATAAATTTCATATTATATAATACATTTATACTTACGCGAGTCACGATCGTCATCCGCCGTCATTCGTCGCCCTGTAATATCAATCGCGTATGGATTAATTATTGTATTAATATTTAATAATAATATTTTAATGCTGCATACCTAACCTAACAATACCGGAGATATGGCAAAATTTGAATGCTTTTTCGGGTTTTTGAACGTATGCGGATGTGCTCTGTCAATAGCCATCTTCAACATGGTAAATATACCATAAATAATACCTGTAATGCCTACCAGCTATTTGTATAGTTTAGGTACTTATATTCTATTATATATTATGTATAGTTAGTATATTATAATAATTATAGTACCTAAATTGTACCTTATCTTATATTACTATATTAGTATATTATTAAATTATTTAGTATATTGTATTACATCATAGGCGTGCGCAGCCTCCGGTTTCAGGGGCAGCAAGAGATTAATTCGGCCCATTTTTCAAATTCACCATTAAAACCAGCCCATAGTTTTACTTTTTTTACTATTGGACATCAAAATTAAAATTGTATATTGGTTATTTGTTTTTTTTGGATAAAAGGTTGTAAGTACAGTAAGGTACTAAGCCACTAAAGGTGTACTTTTCTACAAGCCTATATATAAAATATTTATGTATAGTTTATCAAAACAAAAAAATCCTTTGTGGAAATATAATTTTACCGAGGCCCATTATTTAATATTTGCCGGCCCCGGTGGCCCCAAAGAAAGTCCAGGGGCAGCATATGCTGCCTCTGCTGCCCCCGTGCGCACGCCTATGTATTACATTATATAGGTGTAGGTAAATTATATTGTACCTACTAAAATATGTAGGTACTAGAGTAGTGAACTCTTTGTGTTTTATATTTTTAGTTGTAAGTATAACTATAGGTAACCTACCTACCTACCTATCTACCTAAAGATAGATAATTAAAAGTTATTGAGACATACATACAATAATTGTTTTCATATAGGTTTTCATGTAGGTACCTAATGAACGTTTAAAGTTAATATTATTAATATAGTAGGTAGGTAATAAGTGAGACCTAATAATACTAGCACTAGGTAATAAAACAATTGGATGAACTAAGAAATAATTATTATTTGTAATGTAAAATTTGATAACAAAATAAAATAAAATTATCAACTTTTGAAAAATAAACGTAGGTATGTAATTATATAAGTATTTTATTTCTTTACTTCAGTCTGAACAAAATGTTCTCATAAATTTTTAATCATCGCAAAGATTGGTCACTAAGTAGGTATATTATTTGTATTACTAATTTTTGGTCTCCCTATTATTAAGTAATTAATAAAGAGACAAATCATAAATAATAGGAATTCATATTTATTAATTAATAATATTGTATTAATGCTAATAAAACATTAAATTCCTATTGGCTATTATACATTATCATATTATATGTTATACCACACATATATTAAATTACGTAGGTACCAATAATGAATATGAAAATACTAATATTTTATAAAGACACTTATTAATGATAAAAAAAAAAATGTAAGTAGGTACCTATAATAAGAAAAAAACAATAATTATAATTTGGGTTGAGAAATAATATATCTACAAATGATACACAATAATAGAAAAATATAGCCACATATTAACTCTTATTGTTTAGTGATTAGATAAATTATTAATTAATATTATATTATATTATATTAATATTACCTATATGAAAATATTAGAAAAATTATTGATAATAGATTATGATTCCTTGGAATATTTACATTTGTTAATAAAAACCCTTAAGGGGGCTGGAGCGTAATCAGTTCTAAATAGTAAAAACTAGGCATTTTATATTGTAGTTCATATGGGTCTTGTGAATGTGTTGAAAGTAAATGAACATTAGTGCGTGTAATTCGTAGTACCGATCACGTTTTATAGGGGCATCATAATACTTCTGTCATTTTACCTACGCGCATGCACATGTCACCACTTATTACTTTACAAAATTACAAACATTTTTTTTTCAAAAAATACTGCCAGTGACTTCAATCATTACGCTTAGTAGGATGTTCCGATTTAAATTTTGAAAGCAGATTTTAATTCTCCACTAAATTTACTATGCTTTGACTGTCGTTCATTTTTCATAGTCTGTATCAATGTATTTAAATTTGATTTATGAATATGATCTATTTTTACTCTTTTTGTTAGTAAATTTCTAAGTAAAAAAAAATAAAATTCAGAAAAATGAAATTGTCAAAGCATAGATAATTTAATGACGAATTCAAATCTGCTTTCAAAATTAATATCAGAACTTTATATTGGGAGTAGTGATTGAAGTCGTTTGTTGTTGTTTTCGACCGAAAATTAATCACGCTCCAGCCCCCTTAGGGTTGAACCCTTAACCCTCAGGCCTTGTAAGTAGGTATTAAATTTTAAATTAACTTGAAAGCAACAAAAGTTTTTTATGACAACATAATATAAGTTTTATATATATGTTACATAACATATTAATGTTGCAGCAGTAAAACTTTTGTATACTTAATTCTGTTTAAATAGTTATTAAGTAGTAATTACCTACACACTATTTAATATTTAATATTCTACTATTTATTGTGATAATTTATCAAGAATTTTATGAAAAAGAATCAGGGTACAAATGGTAACTTTATGGTGGGTACCTCTTATAATAATAATTACCTAGTATTAATAAGCAGTAATAACTATGTAATGTAGTTCAACGACTTTGATATTGCATACCACCTACCTATGAAACATACCTAGGTACCTATTGTATACAAATATTATTGATGTAAGTAAATATTTACAATTTATAGTACCAATATATTATAATGTATGTTCACAACAAATCTATACATTTTTAATTTATATTTATACTTTAGTACCTATTTATTCAAGACAAATTATACTGTGAAAAAAATATATTAATATACACATATTAGGTATTAAATATTATCATTATTAATACCTATTTGATAAAAACATCTTAAATTCATATGCAATGATTGTCTTTTAAATATATTTCAAATGTTAACAATAATGGTATGTTTATTTATGACACATCATAATAAATTATGTATGAATTGTTTGTTAGGCTTAAAATTAGAAAATTAATAATTAACAATATTGGTAGTTACTAGTTAGTAGGCACTGAAGGTATCCAATTTGCTTTGTTAAAAATCCGTCTACCAATTGATTATATTGAATAGACAAACATTTTATTAATGATAAATTGTTACACTAGGTACATATATAATGTACCTATATAGTTAAATAAGTCATAATTTTTATTCTATAAAGATTAAAAAAAAAAACCACAAGGAAATATGCAGATATTATATAATATTGTTCTCGTATTACAGAACAAACAGTCTAAACAACTGATACCTATAATTATAGTACGGTCTACGAAAGATATAATAATTATTATTTACCTAAAAACTAAATTCCTTTTGTGTTACTTGTACAAATATTGTTCAGTGTTGAACATTTAATGCCCTAACAATTGTTAAATTATCTATATATATATAATAATATAATATTATGTATTATTAATTTTACTAATCATTTAATAAAAAAACACTGCAGATCTGATAAAAATATATAAAAACCCTAATAATTTAATTTGACACATTTTAATTGGTTTAAATGATACTTTAATTATACCCACAGAAAAAAATATCTGTATGGTTATTTTATTATAAATAAATGAAAATTAGTAGGTATATGGTATCTTAAAAAATATTTGAATTTACCTTGAAATAATTTTGTGCCAATATTTTAATTTTAAACAGAAAATTAGGAATTATTTTTAAAATATCCCATTAAGAGGGCTGGAGCGTGATTAATTTTCGGTCGAAAACAACAACAAACGACTTCAATCACTACTCCCAATATAAAGTTCTGATATTAATTTTGAAAGCAGATTTAAATTCGTCATTAAATTATCTATGCTTTGACAATAATTTCATTTTTCTGAATTTTATTTTTTTTTACTTAGAAATTTACTAACAAAAAGAGTAAAAATAGATCATATTCATAAATCAAATTTAAATACATTGATACAGACTATGAAAAATGAACGACAGTCAAAGCATAGTAAATTTAGTGGAGAATTAAAATCTGCTTTCAAAATTTAAATCGGAACATCCTACTAAGCGTAATGATTGAAGTCACTGGCAGTATTTTTTGAAAAAAAAATGTTTGTAATTTTATAAAGTAATAAGTGGTGACATGTGCATGCGCGTAGGTAAAATGACAGAAGTATTATGATGCCCCTATACAACGTGATCGGTACTACAAATTACACGCACTAATGTTCATTTACTTTCAACACATTCACAAGACCCATATGAACTACAATATAAAATGCCTAGTTTTTACTCCTTAGAACTGATTACGCTCCAGCCCCCTTAAGTAGGTATATAATATTATAGGTAAGGTGTGTGATCAAAATAATCTTTAATGGACGTGATAAATATTTGCACAAAATCAATAGGTACCAAAATGTATCAATATATAGGTACAATATAAACAAATAAAAAGTTATTTATAGGTATGCCGTAAGCAATTTTATGCTCTAAAACCACGGTCGCCAACCTTTTGGACCACTATTTAGTAACTAACCTAACCTAACCTAATCTAACCACTATTTACATAACACTAAATTCTACGGACCACTTAAGTCTTTCAAATAATATGTCTAATAAAAAAAAAAAAAACGGCTCACATTATTAACACGATATTACAATGCCCACAAGACGATTAAATACTTCAATAAAAATAAAAGTTAAAATGAAGACTGGATTCGAATCATTACTGCGATTGTCAACGTATTCAAGCCATACCCATTAATTTTTATATTTAAACGTTAAATATTATTTACTTTATAATATTATTTTACTGAGCGCGATGACGACACGCGTACCTACAATGACAATAATAACCCACCGACGTGTCATTGGATTCATTGGAATTTGGAAATTAGGTCTATTTATTTATAATACGCTATAATAATGACAATATTATTACGCGTTTATTCTTATTTGTTGTAAACTGAATCTACGACATTATATCGACATTATACACTACTTTTGTATATTACGATTATAAACTCACAACATTATAAATAATGCAGACATTTTTCTGCTGACCGCTGCTCTAAAATATTTAATTTCCAATACAATTTGCAATTGGAATTGCAACTAAGTGACTTAGTTGGTAAAATCAAGTTTATAATTTACTGCGGATATGATTCCTGAATCAAAATTATCAATACACTAAAACAGTTATAGCCCTATAGCCCCAGTTAATATTAACCTTGAAGCCACATTCCCAGGACTGGTGTACTTGGCCAATATTTGGTACTGGTGGTCAGTGGCGCACCCAAGGGGGAGCTTTGGGGCTTAAGCCTCCCCCAAAAAAATATTTTTTCATTAAATTACACATTATTATAGAAAATATAGTATAACAATGATAAATGATAATGTTTTATTTTAAAATTTTGTTATTATGTTAGATACACATATAATATATACATAATAGTTCAATACTACGCGATAAGGTTTGTGACAATCAATATAAGTACTCTATTGTGGCTATCGTCGATTTTTGAAAATTATTTTTACATTTATTATTTATAGATACTATAACCCTATAACGATTACGTACTCAAGGTTTATAGATAATAGATATATATTAATATATTATAGATAGATAGATGATAGCTGATATATATTATCTATAAACCTTGTTACGTACGGTCGACTTTGATTGTTAACTACGATAACAATGATAATTATGACTTTTGACCACGGTTTAAGATATCTTAAACCGTGCTTTTGACTGTCTGTGGCATGAAAATCTCGTTTAGATAATTCAGTCTGTTCGATTTTTTCTTTGTGATAGCCTGTGTCGAATGGGTTAGCATATTCATGTAGGTACTCCATGAATAAATAAAATAAAATTATATAAAACTATGCAAATTAATATTGATTAAAAAAATTTCTAACAGCATAATACTATATACCTACTTATAATTTATTACTTATTGTCAGGACAGACAAAATATTATGCTGGCTGTGCGTCCACTACCAGACTAAGTGCAGCCAACACTTTTTACAGAAATTTATCAAACATTTTTGTTTTATACACGAATTAAAATATATTTATATTATTTTAATTCGTGGTTTTATAGTTTTGTATTGCATTATTTAACTACACAATAATATATTATATGAAAGCCCCAGTGCAAAACCCAGGTATGTCCATTTTTCAAAATTGTTCAGGAAACATAAGAAATTATCTAATAAATTGGTAAATGAAGCAAAAATTAAAAAAACTTGGTGTTACCTATTATTTTTGTAAGGATAAGATATACATCGATTAAACCCATTCCCTATGGTTTAAATGTTATGTTCATGGCAATATTATAATTTGAATAGTAGTGTTGGGAGCAATAACCATAATGTATACCATAAAGTTATATCTGGACGTATTTGATTTTTGCGCCCAACAGAAATTTAAAAATCAATTTTTATTATTTTATTTCAATACTATTTATTGGACATATTCGGTTTTTGTAATGATCGATAAAGATTTTTTTTCTGAATATTCCTTTTTTTCAATATGTTTTTTGAAAAAAAAATTGGCCATACCTGATTATTGCCCCGGGTATGTTGTAAATGTTTTAGATAATATATAAAAGTAGAAAAAATAATGTATTTATATAGTTATTTTAGTAATTTGAGAAAAATATTATCTATACTTGTTTACAAAAGATGACAAACATTTACTTATGTTCAAGGTGTATTTATTGATAAATACACCTTGCTTAAGTTATTTATTTGAAATAATTTATTGTATTAAGATATTAATTATTATTGTTATCATAGTTTAAATTTTTATAATTTATTAAATAATTTATATTTTTTAGGGTTTTTTTGTGTTATGCATCTTAATAGCCATTCGATTGTGTATATTTAATAACTCAATGATAACTGGTAAGTCAATTTCAAATACATACAATACCTACTATAAGTTAAATTTTATTAAAAAAACTACCTAATTTATTGGAACGCTTACCTTTTTTTTTTGTTATTTGTCAAGAAAAGAATTGTTAGGTAAATTTTTTAACTACATTTTTAAATACCAATGCTTGCAAATACTAACTGTTATATTGTGTACTAATGTACTATTATGTAGCACATTGTTCAACATATACTTGATACTCTGAAATATTTTATATAAACCAAAACTGATACACACAAAATACAAGTCGAGACCTAAAACTCATAAGCTGTTATTTATTTTTAAATTTAGAAATTTGCAAATAAAATTTGTTATTGCACAGAAATTATAACATATAAAAAAAATTATAATTATAAAAAAACATATAGTTTAAATTACGAACTGCTAAATACTAAATAAAATCTTAATTTTATCCAAAATAATTTAATTATTTAAAAAAAGAAAAACATTTCTTGATTATAATGAACCAAAAATACTGTTTTTTATCTGTTTCAGACTCATCTTCAATAGTAAAAGCAACTTTTAAAAGTTTACTTTTATTTTTCTTACTATGTTTGATAATTCATTTCAACAATAAATTGAAGAAAGCAGCATTTATGGTAACAATAATTATAATTACCATACCAAAACCTACTAATAACCTAACCATAAAAAAAAAAAAAAAAATGGTAAATAATTAATCACTTATTAATATTTTTTTTCCAGCATAATCTTCTCTTCATTAGACAGTGGTTGATGTTTCACTGCACTTTTTACGCATTATCTTCTACTTTATTGTGTTATTATCTATTTACACATCCATGTAAAATTATAATTACTACAGTTTTTATTATTATTGGTAAGTACTAATCATTGAAATCTGGTTTAAAACATGTAATAATTTATAGATACTTACTTTCAGTTATGGAAATATACCAAATACACATAGTTAAAAGATTTTATAACAATGAATTGGAACACTTGGCCACCTCAAATTGTAACACAGACAAACAAAGAATAATTCCAATATTTCCCAGAGGTTATTGAAGATACCTATAAGGTGTTCATTTAATTTTTTTTTATTATTTAACTGTTTACAGTGTTGTTTTAATTTTACAGTTATTCAAATGGAGGAAATGAGTGAAAAATATACCCAATATAAATGCATCAAAATGTCAAGCATTTCATAAAAATGTATTCTAAATAGGTAGGTATTGTATTAAGAGCAATAATTGAATAAAAGCTTATATATTTTATTTTTTTAATTTAACTTTTGATTATTTAATTATACTTAACCTACAGAATACTGTACTTAAAAAAAAATAAAAATAAAAAATAATGATTGTTTGGGCTATATAATAGCATAGATATTTTGTTGATGTATTTGAAAAGAAAAAATAGTAATGTTCAACAATGAATGGAAAATTCAACAAGATTAATATTTTTAAATGTTTGAAAGTTCAAGAGAATGAAAATCAATGCATATTATGAAATACATATTATTCGAAATATACACAGTGATTTTTTGAACATGATCATCCCTATTTTAGATTCCGAGCAATGAATGTATTGGTTTTACAATGATATGTGTTTTATTTTAAATTTTTAAATTTTTAAATTTGTGTCTGTCATCTCCTTTTATGACAGTAAAAATGCTTAGGAAAATGAATTTAGTTGGTAATTGAGGAGGGTCAAAAGTAAAAATTCTCAATAGTTTTCAAAAGGGCAGGGGAAAAAATGCGAGTAATTGGATGTCGCTCTGCTGTACAGCAGATTACAACTAGGTCACTGTGTAAATACATGTACCTACCTAGAAGTAAAAGTTGTATTAGGTATAATATTAGAACATTTTTATCCATATTTTTTGACTCAAAACAAAATCGTGTATTTTGGCAATGTTTGTTCATATACATCGAATAAATAGTTTTTCCTAATTGTTGACTCGTCCGGAGTAGTCCGGAAAACCCAACGAACAAATTCGAGAACAAATTGGTATGACAAACTTTGGTATTCGTAAAAAAACAGAAATATGGAGTAGGTACACATCAAAAAATGACAAAATATACAAAATAAAATTTTGTATTCCGGTTTCCGGATTTGTTGACTATAATTCAAAATTGTAGCTTATATTTTTGGAATTTAAACAAAAACATGTTAATGCATGTAAATCAGGGCCATACTAATTAGTAATTACCTACTTATATATAAATATATGTATAAATAATAAATAGGTATATTCTCAACACGTATTCAACAATATAGTAGATTATTATGTTAAATAATGTATATTTAAAACATTTACATTTTGTATCACTCAATATAACTAATAAATAATTGCCAATTAGTATAATATAATAATATTTTCAATGTGAAAAGTGCCAAAAGATATTGTATTACAGAATTTAAAAAAAAATATTAGTTATCATTGTATAACAATATATTGCTCTTGACCAACTATTTTATGTTATTGATCATTTGATTCTAAGTACCTATTGACCCAGAATAATTAAGCATGTAAATTGAAAACTATTATTGTAACAAATCAAAGTTATGTAATATAAGTAAAATAATAAAAATAATATTATTTGTTTAATAATATATTAACTTGTACATTTATAATATGTATTTTAAAACCTATAAGATACTATTGATAATTTTGAATTAATTAATCAAAGTCATATACAAATATTTTTGTGCCAAAAACTAGTGGAATATTTCATAAAAAAGTAAAAAATTAATAAATTAAATACATTAAAAACAAACATTGAAGTCATTTAAAAATAAAAATTAATCCAAAAAATTGAACACATTATGTAAGTAGGTAGTGATTACATATTTTTATTGTAATTTTGAATTATTATACCTATGTAAATACCTTGTTGTTAAGCTCTATAAGGTACATAAGATCAGAAGTTGTTAAATATTTGTCAAAACTCCCACCTTATTTACCTCATAAAGCAAAACATTATGCGGTACACATAAATATGATTAATAAAAAGGTTAACATTAGTGTGATGAGATAATTTTATGTTGACTATGCTTTAGTGCCTATATTTAGATTATCCAACAGACTAAGGATTTACAATTTTTTTTTTTTTAGAAGCCTCACATTGAATTTGGGTTGATAATTTCTGATCACCCATGGTTGACAATTAATACAATAAGAATTTTAGAGTTCTATTCTAAATAATATAAATATATTACGGGCTAACCTAAACTAACACAATACCATAATGTTATAGATTATAATAATTTTATATCCTAAAAAAAATTATCCATTAATTGGTTCACAATCCATAACTTCAATATTATTATGAATGTTGGTGATGTAAAAAATCAAATAATACATGTGTTCTTATACTGATTAAATAAAAATCCTCATTTTTTTTTCGGTCTAAGACTGATTTAAGTTATTCTATTCTATATCAAAATTATAAAGATAGAGTGAATTCTACAATATATATGAAAACAATTAAGAAGTATTCAGTAGCGGGTATTATAATAAGCCCTAAATTATTGAAATTAAGAATTATCATGATAGGAGTAATTTTATTTTAGAACATAAAAATTAGATTTAATTAAGATACAATTTGTACGGTATAATATACTGAATATCTGATTTAGGAGTAGTTGCATTTAAAATTCTTGTAATTCATGGTTTTTATGTTGTGGCAACTGCAGGCTGAAAAATACAAATATTATGTAATATATTTTATTTCAAAATTATGTTAGCAATTACTATTAATATAATATCTAATCAAAACAAATTTTATAACATTACAATTGTATTATTAGATGTGAGCAATTTATAATGTGATGGTACAAACTCAAATTCCCATTTATTAACATCTACTTTAGCTTTTGCACTTTTTTTCACTTTATAGTTCAGCAAATCTCCATGAATGTTTTCTTCAATTTCTTTTTTACACAGGTATACAGCTAAAAAAAATATTCATTCAAAAATAATTGTGACTTAATAATAATAACCTGTTCTGAACAAATAATATGTTCTGTCATAATTTTATTTTATATTCACCATAATCATAATCATTCAAGCGAGCTTTATAAGTATTTTGTGAAGTTGAAGACTGTAACAAATAATTCTAAATATTAACATTTTAATGATAAAATAACAAACTTAATTAATAAGGTAAGTGTTAATATTCCTTATTACATGACATTATAAATTGTTTTTTATTTGGTACCTATAACACTTCTTATAGACTAAGTTATGAACAGTAAAGTTGTTTTACTAATTCTCTTATTTTGTTTTAACATCAGTGGTTAATGAAATGATATTTATAGATTTCTAAAATTTTTAAATTATTCCAATTATATTTTGTTTACAAAACACAGTTTTTCTTAAATTAAAAATAATAATAATATTATTGTTGGTAATATACTTCATAATTATATTTTATGTAGGTATCGTATTAGAGATTAGCCTGTTTGAAAGTAGCTAGAAAGTTAAATATATATTTATATTCTAATGTTTAAAATATTGGAGATTGGAGAAAATTACCAAGTATTTAAAATTTAACTAGGTACCTACCTAGGTGTATTACTGATAAAAATGAAATGGATTAGTGGATTTTTTAACCATCTTACAGAACTACAGAAGGATTACTGTGAAATCATACAGACATACAGTATTTTGTAGTAGGTACCTATATAATAATATGTATGCAGACATATTTTTAATAATTTAACATACTTAGTTTTATATTACAATAAAGGAAATTCACATATTTTTTATGATAATAATAGTATAATACCCATGGCTAAATATGCCTATATTTAGCCATGATAATACCTAGGTTTAAAAATATATTTTGTCACGAAAAAAAATGTTTATAGGCATGTTAAAATGTTAATATCACTTATTAACAAATACATTAATGCAAAGTTGCATTATATAAATTCAATGGTTAAATCCAATTTGATGACCAAACATGGGTCACTAAATCATGTTTAGCGGATCATGAGCTCGGTAATGATCCGTTAAATGTTTTGTGATTGTTCATGCATAAAACATGAATAATAAATACTATACATGTATACTATAAATGTAATTATAGTAGTAGAATAATTAGCCATAATAGGTAGGTGTTTATATTTACTAGATTACGATAAAAGCAACCGACATTCAACACAGTCAGATAATGATTAAGAATTGTGAATATGATGATATGTGACGACAATAGATTTGTCATGTACAATGCTTCATCTAAAATAAAACATTATAGGTATTAAGTTTTCTTCT
The DNA here is from genome assembly GCA_949089665.1 of Macrosiphum euphorbiae. Taxonomy (NCBI): domain Eukaryota; kingdom Metazoa; phylum Arthropoda; class Insecta; order Hemiptera; family Aphididae; genus Macrosiphum; species Macrosiphum euphorbiae. Next base: position 12,669,926 of record CARXXK010000001.1, on the reverse strand, counting down.
GTTAGTTGTCTAAAATATTTCAACTGCCAACAAGACTATTGGCTACCTTACCTGTATCAAAGTCCATTGTATTTACAAAGAACAATAACAAACTGCTCCCTAAGAAAAAAATTGTTATTATTTCATAAGTATAGGTACCTACCTAATATAATTTTATTGACTCATAAACAATTATTGTAATGTTATAGGTATGGAATATTTACCATTTATCTTTATGCGTGGAAATATTGCTCTTGCAGATTTTACAATTGTATTCAAATGAACACGCTTTACCTTATTGTTCATGCGATTAATCAGGTCACTCACCTGAGAAACGAAATAAAAAAATCAGTGAAATGAACAAACCAAAAATGAGATGACTTCTACTTTTATGTTGATGATATGGTTCAGCACTTCTATATATTCTCTGTTCAATTTCCCGACCACCTGGTTAGGCGGTATTTCACTAAATGAAACATCTTGCAAATTCATGAAAGAATCCACCAACAATTTACTGGCCAAATCTTCTGATAAATTGATGTTCAACTCAATGGACCAATCGATATTATTAGCAGACTCTCTAGTAATCCTGTGGTGAGGCAAAACAAAAATAATATGTAGTTATAATGTTGGTTCGTCATATGACTACTAAAAAAAACAACAATTTGAGAAACCAAAAGTCAAGTTATATTCTGGTTGGCCTAGTAAAGTAGGTAGGTACTGAATTTGGAAAGTATGACGTCAGAACTAGGTACCTACTGAAGTAACAGACGCGTACAATTAATAATTTTGTAATGTCATTTTTTCTTTATCAACATTCGCGTCTAAATATTTGCAACAACTGTTGACTTGTTGATTTGTAGGTATTTTGTTACACAGGCCTCAACTCATAGCATAAAATTATCGATTATAATTCGTACCTAACTAATAGTAAAAATACTACATACCTATCTATTAGGTTTTGAGTGGCAATCGGAAAAAAAGTAGCAGTGAAAAATTTACCGAAATAGGTAGGTACCTACCTACTTATTTGTATACAGTTTTATAGTTGTACTTTGTATTTTAGTTTGTAATGTATAAAATACTTGTACCAGGAACGGCACCAGCAATTTTTTCCTAGGGGGCGTTAAAATATCTGATGGGGGTGAGAGGAGGGCGAGAACTTATCCTGGGGGACAGTTACCCACCCTTGCCACTCCTTGGCGCCGTCCCTGTGTAGGAATACAACCAATTAATTAATGTATGAATTTTTTTTTTTTAAATTGAATTATTTTATTAGGTATATGAATTTAGTTTTATCTTTGATTGTCTAAAACAAAAAAATATTATGTTTAGTGAATAGTTCTTATGAAATTCTCTCTGGAATTATGTATGGCTGTATTGTTAAATCCATATGATTTTGCATAATTTCTTCACCGAGCAGTCGTGGCCGAGCGGTTAAGGCGTCTGACTAGAAATCAGATTCCCTCTGGGAGCGTAGGTTCGAATCCTACCGACTGCGAAATTTTTTTGATTTTTACACTCTGTACCAATGTAATTTTTTATATAACGTTAATATTATATTATACATAGTTTAAATCATTACAGTTAAAATATTTGTTGATAAATGATAATGATAAGATTTATCTTTTAAAAAAAACTTACAAATACCTATCAATTTTTTTTTATATTTATTACTTTTGCTTACAATAGCAATGTGCATTACTTTAGTAAAAAAGAACTACCAGGTACTGTTAATAGTGTTACCGACCAGGCTTCTTAAATTTTGTACTAGCCTGTATTATCATAGAACTATTATAATTATAGTAATAAATTATCTTATATCTTTTGATTCTTATCATTAATGAAATTTACAATTTATTACCTACACAATATTTTGTTAAAATTAATAATTTATTATATATATATATCTATATACCTACCAAGTTTTTCAATAATAATTTACATGAGGGACGTACCGTCCGTTAATTCAAATTAAAAATATGGTGATATAATATTAGTTTTAAACAGTATTCTATACCTATACCCATAATAATAAGTATTTATTGTCATTTGAAAGTGTTGTTACGGTATATGAAAATGTACCCACAATAACGGATGGTGGTGAATAATTTCTAAACAAACATTAATTTCTCTCATAAACTACAGTTCATCTCTCTGACAAAACAAATAAACTACAGTATAATAAATTTATGAACAAAATTATATATTACATTTCTTTAAAACACCTGTCTAATATAGTACCTACAAAAGGTACGGATCCAGAGTAAAGATCTGGGGGAGGCCCCAACAATTTTTTTACAATTATAATAAAATATATTAAACTTTATTCTTAATTTAAAAATGTTGTCATAATAGTAGGTATAGGTAATCAATGTGATAAATAAATTATTGATTATTTAATATAAAATGTTTATATTTATAAAAAATATGTCTGTGAGGGGGGCTGGTCCCCTAGCCCCCCCCCTGGATCCGTCCCTGAATTACAATAATAATATTATAATTAAATACTAGTATACACACCATATTTTTAAGATTTTAAAAAAGGACATCAGACGCTTCTTAAGGTAACGGAACATATTGTGAGCTTTGACGGCAGCTGGACACGATCGATGATAGTGATGATGACAAAGCAACGTGAGTGGGTGGAGAAGTTGTCGTTACCGTACATGAACCAGTATGCGTCAATCCGTAGTACAGTCACCCAACGTATGAAGGCTGTAAAGATTTCATATCCAGGACCCGGAGACACTGCGCGCGCATGGCCTAGCGATAATATGTCGCCACCCACCTTACACCGGGGTGGTGGCGGCCTTGGACCCGGGAAATTAGTATGGTCGGTAGTGATGCTCCCATCGGGGGAGGTGGTGTCAGCACCGACAGTGACGACTAAGGTGTAGCTGTTGCTGTTTGCCCGGACAGGGGGGGAGTGACTTGGGGGTAGTGCGGGAGTATAATATATAACTACTTTACCCTTAATTATAATAATACGATGTACGTTGGAAAGTAAAATACATCAAATATAGGTATTACATTTAAACCAACTTCGATTCCCACGTTGATCTTTCACATTTAAAATAATTTTTACCGCTGATTTCACCATATATGATGGGGCGTCAGAAACAAAAAATAATACTTTATCGTACTTCACTCCTGATGGCTATAATAAGTTCATCGCATCATTCAATATTTTGCCAATAGTTTGGAAATTGCATTTTTCAAGTACTTCACACATTATTAGATACGACTTTGAATAATTGTCTTTGTGGCTGAGACCAACTATGCCTTTAGAAATACATCGACCGTCAACGTCTGTGGTCTCATGTATTGAAACCCAAATTGGGCCATCACCAATTTCCAAACGAATACGATAAAATATAGTATTGTCATAAATTGTAGAAATATAATTTTTCCTAATTGTAGATTGGTCAGGAACACATTTACCAGTATATTTTTCTAAAAAATTTTAAATGATGGATGATTTAACTTCCATAAAGGTATATCAGATTCTAAAATAGCTTGACATAAATCTAGAGAAAAATTTGCTTGTTATTTTGGTTTTCTAATGTATTTTTAATTAATAACTGTTTAGATTTATCTTTTAAATTAATATTTTTATACTATGCTTCCTTGTATTTAAATGCTGTACTACCTGAAAACGTTTTGTATCTTGATCACAAATAATACAATATAATATTTTACCATCTGTTTTAAAAACATCACTGGAAAATTCTTCAACAAATAGAGGTAGCTTGGCAGTTGGCACTTTCACTTTGAACTTTCGATGTATTATAAAACTGATACTGTTATTAAAACCGCTCAAATTATTAAGTATTAATGTCCTCACATTTACGCAACACACGACGTACTAAAGAAATAATTCTGTGCTGTCTCACTGTATAACAATGTGCGTAAGTAATTCTAACAGTCGTCCGATAGTGTATATCCGATAAGATTAGATAAGTAGTATTTATACTATATATTTACGACAATTCAACTGATAAACCAAAAACTATTGATTTCGTGAAATAAACAAAATTTAAAATTAACAATAACTTATAAAAATTTAAAATTTAAGTTAAAAAAAATCAAATTCTCAAAAATCTATGAATATGAAATTATATGCATTTTGTTCAAAATATGCGAAAATAAACAAAAAAAAAAAATTGGTTCTATTTAAACGAGAATAAGCCAAATCGTGGATAAATCTGACAACCAATCAATTTGGACTTACGGAAAAAAATATGCAAATGCATATAAATCCTAGCCCTAAGTATATAACTATACTATATAACTATAATACTTTAACTCCTAAATATGTATTATGGTCCACAGTATCTAACTAATATAAGTATTTTTTCTTTAGGGGTGGCAGACATGGACTAAGGATTTACGCAATTATGAGGTTTGTTTCAGGCCACTCCTTTTATAATGTTAATCTTTTTTTTTATGTGAATCTTGCATCCCCGCCTTGGGGGTATAAATATATATGTATGGGGGTAAATAATATATGGTGAATAATCATCAAAATGAATAATAAGAATAATTTGTCAAGTCCTGTGACGGATTACATTTTTTTATTATTGGTAAAAATAATTTATAAATATCAAAAGTAATACATATAGAACTAAAAAGTAAAAACGAAAACTTAAATTTTGATTCGTTGTAAGAAAATAAGCTATAAAACAATGTTTTACTTTTTAACTTACTTAGTAACTTTAAAAATATGCATAGTATGTTACAAAATTACCCGAGTCAACTCGACAATACCTATGTAACCATGGATATATTTTAAAACATTACCCAAACGGTGGTTAATTTATTATATTGAACTTTTAGTCTTTGTGTATAATATAACTAATATGATTACTTAATAAACTAGGTAGTTTATCCAGTTAACGGTGATAGTATTATTGAGTAGATAGTTAGTAATACATAACATTTTAAATAAAATATAAATAAATATATGGAATAGTAATTTTTAACTTAATATTACCTATTAAAGAAGTGCGATCACTGGATGGTTTCTTCCCTCATCCTATTCATGTTCTAAATTTATTGTAGCACATATTCTTATTATGCCCTTGTGTATAGATTATAAATTCTATAGTAAAAATTTAAAAAAAAAAAACTTAATATTATTAAATATAATATAATAATAGTATACTATAGTATAATACGTATTAATAATAATTACAATCTCTTGTATTATAATCTAGTATTTATTTATTTGATTATGGATATTAAATTTGTATAAAATAATTGTAGGTAATTACATATCAAAATAAAACTTAATAATGTATTATATTTTTATTATTATCGACCAATAAAATAGTTATAAAAGTATAATTGATAATAATATAATTACCTAATAAAACTAATTTATAAATATAGGTAAGTAGGTACCAACGTATTATTAGGTACAGTTAAAAATAATTTATTATCGTAATAATTGACATTCCCTGATGATAAAATATAATGTCCACTTTCGTCAAAATTTGATATCATCCCACGGTAACATATCTAGACACGCGGTAGCGTGTCAAGCCAAGTTCTAGCTAACAGAACTGGCGAGCAGCACCGTGTGTAATATTACACGAACCATTTGGAGCCACTTTTGACCCCCTCATAACTCAAAAACTATTCCACATAAACATGTCAAATTTGGCTCATATATTGAGACTAACGAGATACATATGTGCTCTAAATTTCATAAACACACTTCAAACCGTTATTTAGATATTAACGTCCGAAAATCGTCATTTTTATCACTGACTTACCTATAGATCAAAATTCTAACCCAGTACCAGATGACCTAGAAAGTTCAAATTTGGCATACAGATAGGTAGTTAGGTAAATACAAAGGAAAAAATCAGAAACTTGAAAATTTTTAATTTAAAATTTTTTAATTTTTAATTTTTAATTTTTTAATTTTAATTTTTTAATTTTTAATTTTATTATAATTTTGCAATTATTTTATCTATTATGTTTAATTTTTCAATTTATTAATGAATTGCCTCTAATTTAATGTAATGTTGACTTAAATAACCTTTCCCGTATCGCCGCTCCAAAAATACGACTAGCCGAACATGTGTCGATATTGTCGACCCGCGCGCAGCAACATACTTTTTTTTCTATCTATGTATGTCATTAATATTATTTTTTTTTAATATTACAATTAAAATAATTAAATAATTATTCTTACAAATTATGAATTATCCACCCAACAGTAGAAACTACAGTCAATAAAATTATGATAATTAAAAATATACTCAAAAAGAGTTAAAATAATTGTATATTAATTTTACATATATTTTATACTCTGTATATACAACGGAAAATATTTTATAATAAATATTATTATTAATATTAGTAACTGAATTATATTATATAGTAATAAACTTTATTTATATAATACGTCATGGCTAGGTTAGGTTAGGTTATAATAATTTACATATAAAAAGTAATGATATCCCACCAAAAACATATATGTAAAATGAGAGCCAAGTTCAATACTATAATATATGCCTTGGTTGTTGACTTCAACGACAAAAAGAAGTGAGATCTAAATGGGTGCCAAGTTAGGATATTATATTGAAGCATAAGGTCTGACTTGGCTACGAATTATATATTATAGCATTTGCAAGTTCTAAAGCTTTGAGTTCTTATTTTATTCTTCGGAAAATCATCTTCACTCTTCCATTACTGTTTTAGTAGGTACTTATAATAATAATTCGTATATGAAAAGTAGCCAAGTCACACCTTAGGCTTCAATATATTATCCTAACTTGGCACCCATTTAGATCTCACTTCTTTTGTCGTTGAAGTCAACAACCAAGGCATATATTATAGTATTGAACTTGGCTCTCATT